>QXEO01000195.1:0-312850 GCA_007115705.1 Dactylis glomerata | reverse complement strand
AATACAAGCATCTTCAAATATCTTGATGAAATTAACACTTTAACATTTTCATCATTGAAGATTCCAACTTCGCTATGCTTACTTCTACCATAGAAGTTTGCATACATATCTAGCAACCTTTGAATCAACAAAACCCATTGGGTCGTGTCAGTTACACGTCCTTGGTGTGCATTCCGGTAGAGGAACGTTGTTTCGTTTATTCAACTATCATATCTCAATATGTAATTGTTGCTAGAATAATTCATATGACGAAGTCAGGGCCCATCATCGCTTCTTTGTATATTGTTGGTTACTATTATCTAATAATATCTCGTCCTCAAATCTTACTATTTGATTACGACCAACTTGGTTAAATAGGAACTTCGATGTCGTGACTACAACATATTGTAGACGCGTGAGCTATGAATGTAGTTGCCGCTTCCAGAACATTTTCTGGTGCTGCGCTACTCTGATCATCTTGCTCAGATTCAACAACCTCATCAAGTTCTATCTTCCTCCCACTTAAACCTTTCGCGAGAAACTCCTTCATAAGAAATTCACTTCTTTTAGTGACAATCACTATGTGTTTGGGTTCATAATAGAAGGAATACCCATCGACATTCTTTGGGATAACCTACAAAGACTTACTAATCCGATTTTGGTTGTAAACATTTTACACATATGCCTTGCATACCAAAATTCAAGAAAAGACAACTATAACTTGTATGGTGTCATTTCGGCAGATTATGATGGCACTCTATTCAGTGAAAAGCGGTAGTCTCTAAAGCATAATCCACAAATTATATTGGTAGTTTATTTCATCATTGATCTAACCATGTCAAACAAGGTTTGATTACATCCATCGAAAACTCCATACTCCTATGGTGTTTATCATGATGCAAGTTTGTGGAACAATTCCTCTAACTCTTAGATGTTTGCTAAACTTGTAACTCAAATATTCTTCTTTATGATCTAATCATACAACTCGAATATTCTTGTTACAACAATTTTCACTTCATAAATTGAACAATTTCATACTTCTATCTCATCAAGTAGATATACCATACATCTATTCGAGTCATTGATGAAATAGAAAATACA
The DNA here is from genome assembly GCA_007115705.1 of Dactylis glomerata. Lineage (NCBI taxonomy): Eukaryota > Viridiplantae > Streptophyta > Magnoliopsida > Poales > Poaceae > Dactylis > Dactylis glomerata. The sequence continues at coordinate 311,770 of QXEO01000195.1, read as the reverse complement.
CCACGCTCGACTTCACACATGAACTACATACATCAACATGTACGATGTCCATGTAGTTAGTCGCTTGTTCTTTCTATGGCCCACGAACAGAGTTTAATCATCTTTAGGAAAAGTCTCACAAGCGTCAATCAATTCAAAATCAAATGACTCGAAAATCTATCAATATAGAATTTCTTTCATGTTTTGTTTCCAATATGACTTAAACGGCGGTGTCACATATAAGTGAAATTTGTTTTGTCTTGCGACCTTTAGCATCAGTGTTATAAATGTCTATTTCACCAACAAGATAATAATAATCTATCCATCGATTATGGAAGACGGTAATAATTTGAACAACCATTGCTCTCATAATACTAGAACAAAATAACAATTATTAAGTTCTTAACATATCTAGAAGGCTAGGTTTTATGCCGACGAAAAACACAATAACACATTTATTTGTTTCTCGATGCGCATTGTTACCATATTCTTTTGCTAGTTACTTAGGCCATCATAGTTCTTGTATTGTTGCTTTGTATGACATTTCATACCAACAATCTAGTATCCAATACCCAAGAATTACATTATGTACTAGCAAAGAATACATCTATAACATGTATATCATTTATATACCTGAGATGGACAATTCCAGTCTTTTCCTTTTTCTACCAAATAATTTTGCAGATCCTATTTAGCATTTCCTCTCCTTTTAGAAGAATCTATCGACATCAATAGTGGCGTCAATCATTTGACACATAGTCCAAAGGATTTTTAGTCAAATACTAATAGCCTTGGACTTTGCACATTGAGGTGGATCACCATCATCATATAATTGGCGTTCTTCTAGATTCCATTTTTAGTATCTTTGGTATAGCAAAAACAATTTAGCCAATACCCTTTCATTCATCTTATCATGACAACTTTCATGATGAAACTACTATAGCTTATAAGGATGAATGCAAGTATAATATTAGTTCCCAAACTTTTGGGTGATCGGGACGCCTAGCATCTTCAATATTCGCATATAGTCATACAATATGAGCATATGTTCTTTTACTAAATTATACTTCATCATTTTGCAAACAATCAAAGTTTTAGATATCAAATATCTTTCACTTCTTGTTTGTTTCTGAAACAATTCTTTCAGCTCGATGATCACTTTGATTCTCAAACAATTTTGAATATCAATTTATCATGAAGGCAAACATATGATCTTTAGATACTAAATTTGAATCGTTGTTCTTAGATCAATACAATTTATTAAATCGTATGGAGCAAGCAAGGTTTGCTAAAGTTTGCAATAGGACTTAATCTTTAGTCTTGACATTAAACGGCACTAGACCGAAAAGGGATTATCCAGAATTCTATAGTTCTTTTAACTCAATTAAGCTAAGTGTCGGTGGAAACGGTGCCAAAGACTACAACGACTTATGCAAATACATCAAGATTTAGTTCATGATAATTAGTTCAAGTTAATCAAATTACTAATGAACTCCCACTAAATTCAACATCCCTCAAAGTTGTTTAGTGAAGCATGATCCAAATTCACTACACCGAGACCGATCATCACGTGAATGATGTAGTTTTAATGGTGAACATCAACATGTTGATCATATCATCCATATGACTCATGCTTGACCTTTCGGTCCGTGTGTTCCGAGGCCATGTCTGTACATGCTAGGCTCGTCAAGTCAAACCCAAGTATTTCCGCGTGTGCAAAACTGGCTTGCACCCGTTGTATGTGAACGTAGAGTTTATAGCACCCGATCATCACGAGATGCTTCAAAACGACGAACTTTCGCAACGGTGCATACATGGGGAGAACACAATTTTATCTTGATTTTTAAGTGAGGAATCATCTTAAAATGCTACCGTCGCGATCTAAGCATAATAAGATACATAAAAGGATAAACATCACATGCATATAATTTTATGTGACATGGTATAGCCAATCTCCGTGCAATGATCTCCATCTTGTGCGCGCCGGCATGATCTCCATCACTCCACCATGATTGCCTCCACCACGAATAGCAACTACAACTATTGCTAACTACTTAGCGATAAAGTAAAGCTATTACATGGTTTATAAGAAGTTGACACGCAGGTCATACACAATTATAAACACAACCATATGGCTCCTGCCGGTTGTGAACTCATCGACATGCAAGTCGTGAAAGATTACAAAACATGATCATCGCATACATCTCAATTCATACACATCATGTCTTGGGCCATACCATATCACAAAACACTCCCTGCAAAAACAAGTTAGACTCCTCTACTTTGTTGTTGCATGTTTTACGTGGCTTATGGGAGTTACAAGTTAAGAACGATTCTTACCTACGGAAAGCCACAACGGTGATATTATGGTTGCTAACATCCGTTGTAAATCTCATTACTACTATAGTGAGAGAAACTGGCATCCACCAGCCGCATGTATGGAACAAGCCACACGTCAAGTGCGGAGCCGGTCTCGCGAACGAGGTCGCGTAAAGTTGGCCTGGACCGCTTCGATCTCACTATGCCACGCCATAAGAAATACAAAACAAGAGGTTTGCAACAGAAAACATCAACGCCCGCAACAAGCATGTTGCGTTCTACTCGTGAAACACATCTACGCATAGATCTAGCTTTGATACCACTGAAGGGTTTCGCAGCATAGTAAATCAAAAAATTTCCTACGGATGCGAACAAGAAAGCCAAGATCTAATCTAGGAGATGTAATCAACGAGAGAGGTAGATGAGATCTTCATACCCTTGAAGAAATCGCACAGCGGAAACGTTCAACAGAATGTGGATGATGTAGTCGTACTAGCCGTCTCCTCCCCGCGATCCGATCTGATCCTACACCGCAAGTGGCGGCGCCTCCGAGAGATGCACACGTACAGTGCAGCGACGTCACCTCCTTCCTTGGTCCAGCAAGTATGGTGGAGAGATAGATTGGATCTGCAGCACGATGGCGTGGTGCTTATGGTGGAGAGTTTCTACGGCAGGGCTTCTCCTACACATAGTCGGGAGAGAGAGAGATTGGAGGGCAGCAGTTAGCCGGCGGCTAGGGTTTTTGGGGTGGGGGGAGGCTGCGCCCCTGCCCCTCCTTATATGGAGGGTGGCCGGCTGCCTTGGCCCCTCCTCCAAGCCCTAGGGCGGCGGCCCAAGGGGTGGAGTGGGGGGCAAGTCTTCCCCCTTTCCTTCTAGAACTTTCCCCTAGGGTTTCCCCTTTGGGCTGGCCGGCTGGGCCTTAGGGGCTTGGTGCGCCTAGCCCAAAGTGGCCAGGACACTTCCCCTTAGGCCCATGCAGGCCTCCGTCAAGTGGGCCCATGTTGGCCCCACTCTAGAACCTTCTAGAACCTTCCAGTACAATACCGATAAACTCCGAAACAATTCCGGAATCCAAAAACTGCTTTCCTTTATATGAATCTTATTCTCCGGACCATTCCGGAACCTCTCGTGATGTCCTGGATCTCATCCGAGACTCCGAACAAAAACTCATTAACCAATTATCCATTCTATCCTAGCGTCGATGCACGTTAAGTGTGTGACCCTACGGGTTCGAGAATATGCAGACATGATCTTCTATCAATAATCAACAGCAGGATCTGGAAACCCATATTGACTCCCACATATTCATCGATGATCATATCAGATGAACCACGATGCCAGGATTCAATTAATCCCGTATATGTATTCCCTTCGTCTCGCGATATTTTACTTGCCCGAGATTCGATCGTCGGTATCGACATACCTAGTTCAATCTCGTTCACAGCAAGTACTTTACTCGTTCCGTAATCCGATATCTCTTTGTGATTAACTCCTTAACCACGTGCTTGCAAGTGGTGTTGATATCGATTACCGAGTGGGCCCGAAGTATATCTCTCCGACTCGGGAGGGACAAATTCCATCTCGATACATACAACCCAACAAGTACTTTCCGATCACCCGAGAGACACCTTTATGATCACCCTCACATAGGATGATGTTTGATGACCTCAAAGCTTTCTTCCGATACCAGGGAGTTGTATTATCTCATGGTCTAAGGAATACAATACTTGACATAGGAAAAGCTTCGCAAAGATGAACACAATGACACAATCTAATTGATGTGCTTTATTTGGGTCTGTCCATCACATCATTCTCCTAATGACATGACCTCATTATTAATTGACAACTCATGTCTATGGTTAGGAAACCTTAACCATCATTAATCAATGAGCTAGTCTAGTAGAGGCATACTAGGGACACGGTGTTGTTCATAAACTACACAAGTATTAATGTTTCCGCTTAATACAATTATAGCATGGAGTATAAACATTATCATGAACAAGAAATATGATAATAACAATATTATTATTGCCTCTAGGGCATATTTCCTTCATAGGCATGGTGTTATAATGCACTGCAGCTACTGTAAAGAGCCTGGGCACAACAGGGGTGGATGTAAATGGCTGAAAGCAGGCCTTGACCCACCAAATCTTGGAAGCTCTGTCCCACCTACATCAACTGCAGAAGATCCAACACAGGAGAGCAACACCCAAGCACCAGTTATGGAAAATGTACTGTCCTTTCACAAGCTCTGTGCCATACTTCTCTTATCTCTGACATGTATCTCATGCACATCATAACTTGTTACATTGCAGGAAAATCCAACACAGGAGAGCAACACCCAAGCACCAGTTAGAAGGCAGCATGTTGCAGTTGAAACAATGGCACAACAGGTATGCCTGACAATTCACACTTGACACTTGTAGTTAACACATGTATATGAAACTCTTGTCAATTGATACTTGACACTTGACACTTGACACTTGCAGAGGCCAGAGCCTAGGGTGGTTGCAGCTATACCTATACCAGAGTCCAACTTTATCAGCTATGTGCAAGCAAGGATGAGTGCACCAGAAACTGGCTCATCCACACTAAGGCAAGGAGAACTGGCTCAGAAACTGTTAGCCATGCAGCAAGAGAAAAATAGAGCTATAGAGGACAGGAAGATATCTGTTCTGGAAGCAAAATACACTGCAGAAGTGAAGAGGGCAGAGGAGAATGCAAAAAGGAAGCTTGAACAAGAGAAGAGGAAGGCAGAGTTAGCAGAAGAAAAGGCTAGGGTTGCTGCTCAGAACAGAGAGAAGAAAAGGTATGATGCAGAGCTCAACAGGAAAGCAAGGATGGAGACTAGGAAGATAATTTCAGAGGCAAAGAAGGAACTAGCTGAAGAAAAGAAGAAGAAACTTGATGAACAGAAGAAGAAAGCAGCAGAGGAGAGAGCTGCAAAAAGAGCAAGGTTTTCAGAAGCACAGAGGTTGAATGAAGAAATTGCACCCCTGCAGCTTGGTGATGATGTTGTCCAGGTCCCTGTGATGGAGGCACCACAGCTGCGCAAGAAAGTAAACATGTTTGATGAGCTCAGATAGATGCTTCATGCAGTGCTTCTCTGTAATAATTTAGCAAGTTGAACCTATATATGCCTTGCTGTAATAAGTTAGCAAGTTGAACCTATATATGCCTTGCTGTAATATTTTAGCAAACCTATGCTTCTTATGGTACTTGTGGATCTGTCAAACATGCTTGTTTTTCTGCTTCTGTGAAGCTTGTGTCAAACATGTTACCACTGATTTTGCTGTAATATTTTGCTCAAACATGCTTGTGGTTCTGCTTCTGTGAAGCTTGTGTCAAACCTGTTACCACTGATATCCATGCTTCCTGTGCTTCATAATTGGATCAGGTTTCTGGTTTATTTTCTGTGCTTCCTGTGCTTCCAAGCTTGTGTCAAACCTTGTGCTTCTGTTTCTGTCAATCTTGTGTCAAATATGCTTGCTTCTCTAGGAATTGACAACAATTCTGTCAATCTTGTGTCAAATATGCTTGCTTCTCTAGGAATTGACAACAATTCTGTCAATCTTGTGTCAAATATGCTTGCTTCTCTAGGAATTGACAACAATTCTGTCAATCTTGTGTCAAAAATGCTTGCTTCTCTAGGAATTCTGTCAACAATTCTGTTTCATTATTTATCTTCTGTTTCATTACTACCTTGTGCATAATCATTTCCAAATAATTCTTGCACCACTACCTGGTGCATTTCTAGGAATTCACAAATACAAGCCTGCATCATTTCCAGTACTTGGTTCATACATAAAACATAGGTTCACAAATTTATAACTGGAACACAATTGTTCACAAGATTATAACTGAAACACATTGGTTCACAATATTATAACTGAAACACATTGGTTCAGGAATTCACAAAGGCATATGTTTTCAACATCAGACCACACACATTGTTCATTGCACTAGCTGATTACTCATTACATATCTCCAAAAGGATCACAACTACATCAACACAACTACATTAGTACTTGGCACTAGACTACACAGCAGCACAACTATATTAGTACTTGCCATTACATTGCTTATTTCTTCAGATCAACAACAGCACACAGCAGCACCATGACAGCTAGCAAGATCTTCAGCAGAAAAACAACTTCTCGGATGGCATTCACCAGAGATGTCATCATCACCTCTGTATGGTCAGGTGCAGTAGCTTCCTGTTCAGCCTGCTTCAACCTCAGAGCTTCCCTCCTCTTCTCGGCCATCCGAGTGCATTGACTGCTGCTTCCCCTCGAAGCACATTGTTGTTAATAAGGACGAGCACGTATTCCAGCTCCCACTCCCAGAAGTTACAACCTTTCTACAGAAGATCGACAGAAAATCGAAGGAAAAAGAGTAAACATCACATCTACAGATAGAACATTCAGATACCTGGCAAAAATCTCTGAAAACAATGAAAAAGAAAGTGAATCGGGAATGCACCGCATGCGTCTCGCACTTGTAGAAGACCCATCCCTCGTGCTTGGTAGTGCGGGAGGTGAATTTCTTCACAATCTTCCCACAATCCTGACACTGGATGAGGGGGATGTGCGGAGGACGGCGCAGAAAAGAAGACCGGGATGAGGTAGAAGAAGACATGGCTCCTGCTATCACCATCGCTCCGGCGCCGCCACCGCTGTCGTCGGTACCGCTGTCGCTGCTCCTTGCCGCTCTAGGGTTTCAGAGTGGGAGATTGGGGAATTTTGGCTCCTTCTGTCAGTTTTGCACATAACCCCCCCCCCCCCCCCCAATCACGTTACAATCGCACCTTGCAGTAACGCCTCAGCGAAAGTTCAGTGACTGAGGGTCGCCACGTCAGCAAATACGGAGGCATACGGTCCACAGTGACCTGTGATGGGACAACAACATGTATTTCAGTACCATAAGTTGCGTATTCCTAAGTACAGGGATCTTGGCGAGTAAGGGGTACAAGTACAGGGACCAACCATGTATTTTACTCATCTTTTTTTTACTATTGGTTTCGAGTTGGTGAAGACACTTTTGATATACATCATTTGATTTCCAGTTTTACCCCTACATGTGTATTAATTCACGGGCCCACGATAATTAGGAGAAGATTAAAATTAAGGAATCAATACAATCTCGTATTTCCTTCTTATAATTAATTGTCAATCAGGACGCGTTTCCTATGTTTTCCGGTAACAAAGTTATTATATCTCCTAAATAATCAAAACACGATCTCCTCTTGCCATTCTTGCACGGGTGATCCTTATTTTCCTTCCTCCATCTCGCGCGCCTCCATTGGACGCTGGCCGATCTATCTTCCCTGTCGCATGGGCAAGCTGACGATGCGGCGTATCCAAGCCGGCCTGCCAAGCCCGTGCGGCGTGCAAAAAGGAGGCCATGGAGCCATCTGTGCTTCCATGCAACTGCAGTCTGCGCCTTCTGCATCTGCAGGCCGTCACCGGTTCATTATTTCACCAACTGCTTCGACGACGTCCTCCGCAAGTGAGGCGCCACGAGGCGGGGGATCATCACCCACTTGCGCTGTTGCTGCAACCGCCGCCGCCATTACAGGCAAGCTCTTTATGACCAACCCTCCCCCAATTTTAGCCTTCTCCTAATTGTCGCGGGAATGAGGTCTATCTTCTTCTCCCTGCAAGTCATCCTCGAGTGACTCCCACCGCTTCTTGGTCAGGCTTCCGGTGAAACAGAGATGGTGAAGAGCTAGCTGATTCAGACTGTTAATTGGCTATATAACACTGAAATTATGCAGTCAAGTATTGCTCACTGCATCTTGGAAGGCCTCAATGGAATTGCTCCTTGACCACGCTTCTGGTGGAACGGTTATGGTGAGGAGCTAGCTTGTTCACCCTGTTGGCTATACACTAAAATTATCTCTAATCTTGTGTTGCTGGTTCGACCATCTTTCATACTTTTTTATACTTACTCAGATCTGCGCAAATAGATGGGACCAAATTCAATTAATTGTCAGATTCCAAATTATCGCGTGTTGTATTATGAACATAATCATATATTTTTTTGTAGATTCGACAATGGTGTGGAGGGGAGTCCAAATTCCATTCATTATTGGCTCATGATTTAATCGGAAGAAATCATACAAGAAAAAGGTATTATTGGGACTAGCTTTCCGTATATGTAAGTATATTATACCATTTTATATTTAGTTTTCTATTTATCTCAGGGCAATCTATCAGAATCCATATATATGTGAATACAGTTCATATAATGAGAAAGAAACTTCTCTGGTTTATGACTATGACTCACCGAATGTTATTCCCTCTATGCTTGTGCTACATATATGGTTATCTCCGCTTGCCGGAAAATTGGTGACTAGAAGCAATGGATGTTGCTTGAGGCATGGCTGCTGGAAAATTGGTGACTAGAAGCAATGGATGGTTTATTAATATTAGTATTACCACGTCACTTTCTGAAGGCATGTGCTTCAATATTTTCTTCAGAACCAGAAATCATTCACCGAGATCATCAAATTCCGTGGCGAGGCAATCCAAGGTAACAAAACTTAATCCAGCTACCTCATGCTCACCTGGGACTGAGAAATGCCAACGCTGTGTATCTATATGCACAACTAAACTATTCTCATTACAAGAAATGCAGGATCAAAGGCAACGACTGGCAACACTGCACTCGAGGAGCTCGTTGCTCCCCTGCCAACAGGTATGATGTTTTGCATCAGAGGCTCAGTTGGGTAGGCGACACTGATTATAGAAGATGGTATTTGCCCTTGTTTTTTCATCGTATTTTATTTTGAGATTTCATTTCATCTTTGTTTTGGAATTCTAAGCTTTGGAGCCTCTTTATTAGGCACTTATCAATAGGTTTTTTTATGTGTCTATTAATCAAATATCTCTTCACAGAGCATTATCAGACTGAGCCATACTGTTATATCATGTTTTTAGGTCGTATGCAGGTTACTTGCAAGTGCAAGTGGGCGAAGTGGCAAAACATTGCCGGTTGTCAAGAGTAGAGTGTGAATGGTGACATGATGCCCTATCAATAAGGTTTGTCCGCTTAAAATATATGTTTACTATTTATTATTTACTACTTATTATTAAAACAAAGTTTGCGATGATATGCTGCTTGCTAAACACTCAACATTACAATATTGAAAGCATCCTGACCGTTCAATCTGGATCCAGTGCCATATAGGTTCCAACAACTAAAAAGATAAGGTATAGAATAAAATGCCGCACAATTAATGGGCCAATGAATTTATTGTCATCTTGTGATCCAGAAACTCTCTATGTTCTTAACTTGAAGTCCAGGCAAAAAGGGGGTACTCTTTCTACAACTATATTAGTATTAGTACCGAAATGCAAGTAAGGTATATAAAAAAAATCCATAAAGACAATAATTTGACAAACAACTACGAGGTTACAAGACATGAAGTTTGTAGGACTTATAATCCTCTAAACGGGAGAAGTATATGCTCATGGAGACACTAGGTCCCAACACAATCGCGTTGGAACGAAATAAAAGTTTTACAGGATCTGCAAGTTCCATATGACCATATTTACATTTGAAATTGATATAAGTTTCACTTTTACAGTTGGGCAAGATAGAAATGCTTGTTTCATTTTATGAATATAAAAGATAGTTTACACATTATGACAAAAAATAGGCCGTAGCAACGCACGGGCATTCAGCTAGTTAATTTAAAAAGGCAACTTTTGCTTAAGTACTACCCCTCTTCATGAAAAAAAAAACTGTGCTCCCTCCATTCCTAAAAGTAATTAAGACATAAAAAAGGACAATCACATAGAAGCTCCGATACAAGGTGGGGTTTGAGGTGGAATTATAAGATGTAAAAGTAATTAAGACGTAGTAGTATTTTTTTTGAAAGTCAAACAATATGTAAAGTTTTACCTAATTTATAAAAAAATATTAACATCTATGATACCAATTAATATCATTAGGTATAAATTTTGAAATCTATTTTCATACTATAATAATTTTAGTGTTGTAGATGTTCATAGGTATTCCAAGAAACATTTGGTCAAACTTTACAGTGTTTGACTTTAGAAAAAACATAAGCCCTTTTAGTAATGAATGGAGTACAACATTATACACTAGACTAGCTAAATACCCGTGTGTTACTACGGAATAACAAACATGTCAAGTTTCATGCTCTAGCCAACGCAACCAAAAGTCCGAACTGATGGAAAGGGCTAGTACAATCTACTTATACACTTCAACACCCCCACTCACGTGTGACGGGAGAAGAGAAAGTCAACACGTTGACACAGACAGGAGAAGAGAAAATCAACACGTGGACACAAACGGGAGAAGAGAAAGTCAACACGTGGACACAAAGGGGGGCAACAGCAATTTTACAATAAATTGTGAAAACCAGGACTCGAACTCGAGACCCTGGGCTCTGATACCATGTCAAGCTTCATGCTCTAGCCAACGCAACCAAAAATCCGAACTGATGGAAAGGGCTAGTACAATCCACTTATACACTTCAATATGTTAAGCTTTATGCACTAGACAACGCAACCAAAAGTCCAAACTGATGGAAAGGGCTAGTACAATCCACTTATACACTTCAACACCCCTACTCACGTGTGACGGGAGAAGAGAAAGTCAACACGTGGACACAAAGGGGGGGCGACAACAATTTTACAATAAATTGCGAAAACCAGGACTTGAACACGAGACCCTGAGCTCTGATACCATGTCAAGCTTCATGCACTAGCCAACGCAACCAAAAGTCCGAACTGATGGAAAGGGCTAGGCAATTCACTTATACACTTCAACATCCCCACTCACGTGTGACAGGAGAAGAGAAAGTCAACACGTGGACACAAACGGGAGAAGAGAAAGTCAACACATGGACACAAACGGGAGAAGAGAAACACGTGGACACAAAGGGGCCAACAGCAATTTTTATAATAAATCGCGAAAACCAGGACTCGAACTCGAGACCCTGGGCTCTGATACCATGTTAAGCTTCATGCACTAGTCAACGCAACCAAAAGTCCGAACTGATGGAAAGGGCTAGTACAATCCACTTATACACTTCAACACCCCCACTCACGTGTGACGGGAGAAGAGAAAGTCAACACGTGGACACAGACAGGAGAAGAGAAAATCAATACGTGGACACAAACGGGAGAAGAGAAAGTGAACACGTGGACACAAAGGGGGGCAACAGCAATTTTACAATAAATTGCGAAAACCAGGACTCGAACTCGAGACCCTGGGCTCTGATACCATGTTAAACTTCATGTACTAGCCAACGCAACCAAAAGTCTGAACTGATGGAAAGGGCTAGTACAATCCACTTATACACTTCAACACTCCCACTCACGTATGACGGAAGAAGAGAAAGTCAATACATGGACACAAACGAGAGAAGAGAAAGTCAACACGTGGACACAAAGGGGGGCAACAGCAATTTTTACAATAAATTGTGAAAATCAGGACTCGAACTCGAGACCGTGGACTCTGATACCATGTTAAGCTTCATGCACTAGCCAACGCAACTAAAAGTCCGAACTGATGGAAAGGGCTAGTACAATCCACTTATACACTTCAACAAAACAAACTAAAACCATTGATCATTCACAAACATATATGTTGAGAGATGACAATGTTCATTCCCAAACAAGATGTGTACCATTGACATGATAAACGGTCTCGCATTGTTCCTACTTTATCTCTGTTGGAGCAACATGAAGCCTGATTCTCTTATTTTCTCATCCCTCTCTTTTGCACACTACAAAACTCTTGCTTTATTTTTATTGATTAACTTTTGGTACACATCATGCACTTGTAGGAAGTGCTCATAGACAACACTACATTAGTGGTGTGGCTACCTCCACAAGCCTAGCACTTTTGGCTATGCCATTTTTCAATCACTACCAGTGGTGTGCTTAGTACAATTCACGTGCCACTGTTATGCCAGGTCCACCTGTGCCAGGAGAAAAGTACTAGTGGCATGGCATTTTATGAACACGCCATTAATATTTTTATATTAGTGGCATGCCACATGCCATAGTATTATTTTCACGGGTGGTGTGGACTAAATGTGCGGTCGAGCCACTACTTTTTTTAAACAGAACAAAAAAGATCGGCCTAGCAGGCAAGCCCACCAGGCTAGCCACGCAAATGGCCTGCACGGCGCCGCTCTCCATTCTCCTCCCCTCCTCCACTCACCACTGAAATGCACACAACACCCCACTCCTCTCCCCGTGACACACACACACCTCTCCAACCCAATCTGCCGCCTCCGCCCTACTCTTCTCCCATCGTTGCTACTGTCGTGCAGAGATAATCTTGCTGCTGCGTGGCCCCCTCCCGCTCCTCTTTGGCCGTGTTGCTTCCCACCCCACGGTCGTTGACATGTCAAGTACCTTGTCAAGATCTCCAACGTTCCAAGTCAGCATGGACTTCAAATATATCCTCTGTGTGAGTCCACTTATTTCCCTTTTGGATGGTGTACTACTTGACCCGCATACTTGTTGTCCCTTTAGGTTTGAACATGAACATATGTGAGCTGAGGAAGCCAATGGCCCAAGCACGAAAAGGGAGAAGGTTGTAAGCGGAGAAGGAAAATGACAAACAACATCCAGAGTCAATACAAACGGTCCTAGGCCCAGTTGAACAAATTTATAGCTTCACCAGCCTCCGGGACCGTAGGGCCTTCAGCCATAACAGTTAAAATATCCAAGTATATGGATGTAAACAGATCAGATCGAATCGGATTTTGCATTTACAATATCCTCTACCATGTGTTTTCATCGGATTCGGAGCGGAGCGTATAAGGACCGCGGATTCGGAATCAAATATATCTGATCGTGAATTCGGAGCGGAAATGGAGCGGATTCGGGGCGGAAACAAAACTAATCGGATCGGTACGTTTAAAAGTAGCTAATAACCATACAACCAAGAATACAAAGAATAAAAATGATAATATGATAAAATGAATAAATATAACATGAATAATAATATGCACACATGACCTAAGGTAACATATACACATGTTTCAGTAGCCTAGTAACCAAATAAACCTGTAATCTCTATGGTACAATGACTCAACAACTTACTAACTACTAGTTGTGCTATATTATCTTAACCTTAAAAAAAACAGATTATTCGGTAACAAACCATTGGACTATCCTAATTAATTTTGGATAATCCATATTTGAAGATATTTTGCATACCATATCCTATACCGTATCCGGGTGTTCAGTTCAAAATCGGAAATCCTTATCCGTCGGATTCTATAAATGGGATATGGATTCTTGAAAACGGATTCGGCGACGAATTTGATACGGAAATTATCCCATTCGTTTACATCCCTACCCAAGTAGAACCGCCCAAGTCCCGGTACAACAAGACATGCTTTCTCTAAGTCGAGCACTGAGTGGTTTCTCTCTCCTATCTCCCCAATCCAAGGACCGCTACAACCGGCCAACCGGTTTAACTTGCCCTAGGACAAGTACAAATGGACAGCACACAACCGAGTGGTGGGACCGCTGAGGTGTTATAGTTGCATGTTGAGAAAAATAGATTAGTGGGGATGTTCATGAAGTCACTAATTATTATTATAAAGTAGCACTCCCTTTGATCCAAATTACTTATCATTAATATAGATGTATCTATCCACTAAAATGTGTCTTGATACATTCATTTTAACGACAAGTAATGTCGATCGGAGGGAGTAACATAACATTTCTCATCTCATCCATTAGATTTCACCTTGCAAGTTTAATGTGTGCCGCATGAAGTAAGCGAACCTTTTGTAAAGTATAGATTCCATCTCAACATCATGTTCAATTTCTTTCTGTACACAGTTCAATCGGGCCAACATGAAAAATGCATCACATAAACACTGCATTTCTCAAATGCCCAGCATGTCTTTTCTGTCAGGGGATATAATACATTGGATTGGGGAGCTTGAAAGAACGGGCACTCATGGAGAAGCCCAAGAGGTCGCTCCACTGATCGCCAGAATTGCCTAGTATCCTGTACCCCTCAGCCTCCATCTCCTTTCTCTTCTCTGATTTGTAGACCGTCGCCGTTTTCTTGCGGTCAGCTGCTGCCCTGGACATCGCAAAGGCATGTTTCAGAATTCCATTATCATGCAGAAATGAGGAGCTCTAGGTTGCAAAACAGTGCTCAGGAAACAAATCCGATGCACAATGTTCAACTCGCCCAATCGGGAGGATAGGGAGATCATTGATAATTAAACAGGTGTTCACCCTTAACTATTACGAGGTTGTGGTAATTCGATAGTCACATTTGGATTTTTGACTAAAGGACTGGCACTGAATTCAGATTTAAAGCACATATCAAGTATTATTCACTACTAGTAAAAACATAATGAACAGCTGCCTACATAATGTGCAATGGCATTTCTGTGGCACCATATGTTTTTGGGCGTAGACGGTTCGCAATTTATATTCTAATTGGGTTCTAATTGATGTCTGAACCACCGATGAAATGCCCAACTGACGAGTAAGTCTAGAAATGGCAATGGGTTATTCAGGTTATTAGGAGAATCACCATGACAGCACTAGTACGGTACCACCCAAATTTTCCTTGGAGAATGCAATGTGCAGCGGCAACAGTTGCGGGATATTGAAGCAGGTACCTGAGTACGAGCTTGTCCCATTCATGGAACCCTTCCTTCCTGAGATTGTCCACCGTGACGCCCTCGTGCCCCTCGCTCCGTCCGGTGAGCAGGAAGGTCTTGAACCCCAGGTCACGGACCTCCCTGTAGAGGCTGAGGCTGGAGGGGATCGCCGGCGCCTCCGCCCTCTCCACCCACTTGTCGAACTCGCGGTGGTCGAACAGCTCGAGCCTGCAGGCCGTTTTTCAAACCGAACATCGCACGCGCGTGAGCAATCCCCAATTCACGAATCGAATCGAAAATCAATGGTCTGAATTTTTTTACCCGTATCCGTGCTCCGCGTAGTAGGGGAGGTTGGAGAGCAGCGTCTCGTCGACGTCGAACACCCACGCGGCGGCCGAGGCGGCGGAGGCGCCGTCCTCACCGGAGCGCGCTGCGGCGGCGCGGGCGTAGGCGGAGGCCTCCCGCGCGACGAGCTCGAGGTCGGAGCGGTAGGCGGGGCCCGTGAGGTAGCGGCGCACGTGGGGCGCGCACTCCTCGGGCACCGCGGCCCACGGCGCCAGGTTGTTGGCCTCGCCCGCCAGTCTCCAGCTCGCGCACCGCGTCTCCGCGTCCGCGTCCGACGGCTCGCCGCACCTCTCCTCCGACGGCAGCTCGATGACGAGCGGGCGCGGCAGCACCTGCTGGACGGGATCCTCGGGCGCGCGCTCCGCCTCCGCCGCTGCGGCCGTCACGGCGAGGAGCACTAGCGCGAAAAGGGCGGCGTGGCGCGCCATGTCCGCCGCCGGCCGGAGCGGGGCCGGCCCGCCGGCGCGCGCGCACGCGAATCCCCCGGAGTTGGTCGGGAAGGAGGGGGCGCACGTGGGATCGGAGGCGCGTGGGGCAACGTGCGGAATGGATATGGCTGGCTCCTAGGAATTCGGCGCGACGGGAAAGGGAAAGCGTGCGAGGGAAGGGAACGGAACAGAGCGAGGTTGGGCGAGGAGGAGGACGGCTTAAATGGGCGGCGACGGGGAAAGCGTTGGGTTTCGGCGACTTTGATTCGAATCTGAGGGAGGAGGATTCGTGGTTCCTTGTGGGCGTGGTACTGGGTGGTGACGTGCCCGTCACGGATTGGGCGGTGGCGCTGGCGCTGGCGCGTTCTCGGTGCTCTGGTCGGCGGCCGGCACAGACGACGTCGCACGGGGGAGCATATTGTTTTTTATACACTAATAACTCGGTACTCCTGATGAAATCACGAAAAGGTCTTCCAAGAGGGCAAGAGGCCGACAGTAATGGAGAGCCAATTTTAGAACTATTCCACACCATTTTTTAAATAGCATTACTATTAAGTTATTTGAATTCATCATTCACAAATAAGAAAGATAGTGGTGTTATTGTAACATATTTTTGAGAAAACACATTACAAACGCAAGCGTTTACATACACGCGCATACAGTCACCCATATGAACGCACACACGTACACCCTACCCCTATGAACACCTCCGAAAGACTGAGCCGGTGGATCGGGCCTTAAAATTGACAAAATCACCATAGGCGTCTCGCTATCGACGGGAACATCGTCTCTCACTGAAAGAATATTTCGACTTTATGAGACTCAAACCTGAAGTTTGGATTCTGATGGACTGAAGGTACAACCACCCTCCTAACCAACCTGAGAGGTTGGTTCGGTTCTCGTTGAAGAACGTACGTGTTACCTCAGGTGTATCTGTTTGCTTGTGCCTGAAGGCAAGACAGCATAAACACTCAATTTATTCCTAACTACATACAAGTCGTAGTCCAGCACAAGGTCATAACACAGCATGCTAAAATGAGATGGAGACCAGCTAGTATCGAGCGTTTGCCAATTTTGAGAAAAGAAGGAAGATAAGTAATTGACCAGAAGAAGAAAAAAGATGACATCTTGAAACGGAGAAAGAAATGGCACAAGAGTAAAAGCAAGACTGAAAGCTACAGATACCATTCTAGTGTGAAACGGAGAAGCAACTAAAAGCACCAGATCGTCAATAGCTAGGAAACTACGCGTAATGGCAGTTTCTTTAGCCTGATTAGCAGCCCCAGTAATCAACGCGGGATCCTCATGGGTAACCAATTATGCCTGAGGATTGCTGAATGTTCTAAGCGAAACGCTCTATCCAGCAGTCATGCCATGTACTGTACTATGGTTGTGATTTCGGAGAAGGACCATCTCAAGGCACACTGCAGCCTATTAAGTACACAGATGCCATATAACAAGGGATTAGCCTACTGCCTGGGATACTCTAAAAGCTCATCACGCCTCATGCCATGTAGATGTCATACACAATTCATATATTTACATGCTACTAACACTACAGGGTCTAAACATGACCAAAGACGCTTTTACCGATGCAGAACATAAATAGTAGAGTATTTGGAAGTGTCCTAGTCTTCATCGAAATATTTGTCCTCCGCGTCGTAGTTGGCTTCTTTGGACCAGTGGTCGTCCAGCATCTCGTCATTGTCTATCTGAGGATAGTCCATATGCTCAGAGTCTTCACCTGACAGGAACTTCTGGTGCATCACGGAAGTGAACTGATCAAGCTGATCTTGCATCTCTTCGACAGATAACATCTGCTTGAAAGTCCCCGCAGGAGGACCTACAGTACCGTTGAGGCCAGCACCAGTATCTTCGCGTGCAACATCCTTCAATCAGGGTTAGGAAGAAAGTGAACATCTTCAAATCTGCTATGGTGAAGTGTACTACTTCGTATGTGAAAAAGAAAACAGGGAGTGATCATCTTCCGATCTGCTATGGTAAAGTTTACTACGTCACTACGTGAAAATGAAAATAAGAAATAAATCTAATCTAAACTAACAAAGTTGGACAATTATTGTATCTGTTCTAGTCAAGAACTTCATCCAATGATCAGGTTCTACTTTCAGTTATTTCTTCCCTCACCACTCACAAGGCACCACTTAAATGTTCGTGTAATATGTGAGGTGCCTGCTTTCTAAAGCAGAGAAGAAAAATACTTCAGAGTTAAAGATGACTGAATTTATATGTAAGTCTGACCACATCTACAACCGTGGATGTTAAAAAAATTCGGGGACAGAAATATCCCAAGAAAAAAAGTTATCCTAGATTCCTACAACGAATCTGATATATCTAGATAGAACAACATAATTGCAGTCTGAAAGTGTCATACCAAGAACGAATTTCAAACAAAACATGAACAACATAGACCCCATCCTCCCGCTAAGCTGTAAATGTATCCTAGGCTTAAGCTGTAATCATCTCTGTGAAAACAAGGTAATTTTCTACCTAAATATTAACTCAGTTCGATGCAATATCGTCATACCTGCAAAAGGACTAAGTTTCTACACCCAAAAACTTCAAATAATGTAGCTTGCAAGGCAACTATTTTCCATACTGATTTATTGACATATTGCACAACACGCCAACAAAAATTCTTAAAAGTAAGATTAAGCATTCAAGAACCCTACTTCTGTCTGATCATGGTAATTAGGTCCTTGTAAGTCACAAGGAGTTGTATATCTACATAAACCAATGTAAGCGCAACTACACTGCCTCAATGTATTATGACAACACGAACTTGTAAAATTGTATCTAAGTGCACAAGCAAAGTAACACATAAATCAAGCAAGAATTAAGTCAGAACATATACTCCCTCCGTTTAAAAATATAAGATGTTTTAGCTTTGTGAAGTAAGTGTATCTAGACATCTTTTAGTGTATAAATTCGTTTGAATCTATACACTAAAAGATGTCTAGATACACTCACTTCACAAAGCTAAAACATCTTATATTTTTCAATTCCAGTCGGCAGAAAACAAACCTCGGTCGCTCGTCTAATCTCCTCCATGCTGATGTCATCTTCCTCCTCTTCCTCTTCCTCTTCTTCCTGCTCTTGCATCGCCTGCTCCACAGCACCACCCACCCACTCGCCGGGGTGAACCCCTCTGCTAATCTGCTCCCCCCGAATCTTCTCCACAATCACGGCCTCCTCGGCCCGCCGCATGAGCGTCTCGGACCACCTCTCCCCGGGCCGCGCCATGGCCCGGCCGACCGGGTCCTGGAACCTCCCGAGGTACTCGTGGTGTAGGTACGGTTCCCGCTCCCGCATCGCCTCTTCGGAGAAGTATTCCCCCTCGCGCACGAGGCGGTGGAGGTACGCGCGGCGCCGATTCCGCACGCGCGCGGGGGCGGGAGCTTCCCCGGC
Organism: Dactylis glomerata; assembly: GCA_007115705.1. Classification (NCBI taxonomy): domain Eukaryota; kingdom Viridiplantae; phylum Streptophyta; class Magnoliopsida; order Poales; family Poaceae; genus Dactylis; species Dactylis glomerata. The sequence goes on along the minus strand of QXEO01000195.1, from coordinate 292,648 downwards.
GGCGGTGGCGCGCAGGCGTCCGAGGTGCCAGCCGACCTCGTAGTCGTCCCGGAGCGCGTCGAAGGAGGCGAGCTCGTCGGGGAGCAGCTCGGCGCCGTAGCGCTCGAGGAAGAGCGAGGCGTCGCGGGATAAGAGCGCGTGGAGAGCGGATTTCCGGCTCGGAGGGGACGGCGGGGAGGAGGTCGGGGAGGAGCGGAGGAAGGCGGTCGGGTAGTAGAGGCCGTCGACGGCGGAGAGACGGGCGGCGATGCGGTCCATCGCCGCGGGCTCCATGGTGGTGGTGGTGGGTCGGCGCCGGAAGGGTTCGGGCTAGGCGGCGGTGCGCCGGTTTGATGGGTTTGGGCTTTGAGCTTTTAGGTGGGGCGGCAGCTTTAGTCGGTTCGTTTTTTTGCAGGCCGTTAGTGGTGATGTATGGGCTAGTCTTGGCCCGAAAACCCTAAGGATTTTGGGCTATTCAGTTTGCGGTCACCAAGTTGTTTGGCAAAGGCTTACATGTGCCTTTCTTCGCTACAATCACATTGTGGTACCGCAAGTTCATGGAGTCAATTACTGAGAGGGTCATTTCTGGGTCAAATTCGAATAGCTCAAATAATACCGGTTGAAATCGTTTGAACACAAATATCTCCGTTACGGTGACGACTCGGCGCTCCACTTGGCAGGATACCCCGTTATTGCTTTGCCACAGTGGCTGCCAAGTGGCGTACCTCGTCTACGTAACCTTTATCTTCTCCCCCCATTGTTCTTCAAGCTCCTGGTCCTGCTCGCCTACCGAGATCTTAGAGTACCACAGCGCTGCTGGCGTCGCACAGGGGACATGGCCTCGAGGTTGAAAGCGGGTTCTCCTCGCTGCGGATCTGGCAAGATCGGGATCGGGAACTAGGAAGATCTGGAGGAGGCTGTTCTCGTGCTGGAGAAGTTGGGACGGAAGCCAGTGATCATGCGGAGGTTGTTCTCGTACTAGAGAAATGGAGGCTGTTCTCAGCCTTCCATCAATTCCAGCAGCTCTAAGAGAAATGGAGAAGTAACAGGTATGCAAAATCTGAATTCTCTCTGAATTTGAATATATACGATGAATACTCTCTGAATATGCACATATAACGCTGGATTCTATTATGTTGCTCTTGCTCTCTGCTGAATTGCAGATTATCATGTTCCAGGACAGCATCATCCTCTTGCTCTACTATGTCCTGAACTTAGTTATGATTATCAACCTTTTTGTCAACTGTAGCATTACAAATGTGATTATCTGCGGCATCTTTTTGCCAAGTATCCTCATCTGCTTCTCCTTCTTGACAAGTAGACTGTTCTGCTTTCGGTTGTGTTTCTTGTCCTGTTCTATGACTTGTATGAATATCTACTGGTGGTTGTTGTTCTTGAGTAGTTCCATGATTTCTGTGAAATATTACTGGACACCAATTCTTTGAACATTTCTCTCATTTCTCTGATGTGATCCAGTAGATATTTTGTTGCCAAGTAGATGGTCAGTCTGACTGCTGGCTCATGTGCCCTTCCATGCTTGAGCAAATCACTTCTCAAACATTGCACAAAATTTGTGTGATCAGCATATAGGTTCAGTACTGTCAACTATCAGTCGATGTCAATTATATGTGTATCATTAACTAATTTACTATTTTCTGATGCTGGAGTACTTAGATCATGTCAATTTAGCAAATCCACCAACTGAATATCAATGCTTTGCACGAAAACTAACACATAAAAATCAACAAAAATGGTGCATTTTCTAAATCTTGCAAATCCACCAACTGAATATCAATGCTTTGCACTTTCTGAATCTTGCAAGATCATGTCAATTTAGCAAATCCACCAACTGAACATCAATGCTTTGCACGAAAACTAACACATAAAAATCAACAAAAATGGTGCATTTTCTAAATCTTGCAAAGAACAGAGGGAACATGACAGCTTCCAGAGAAGGCTAGAGGGGGAATTGGCAGTACCTAGCTTTTAAGTAACAGCAAAATATAGATAATCATAACACAACAAAATATGTCAATTTAGCAAATCCAAACAACAGAATATTATTCCATTGCTTGGTCATACAGATAAACATAACACAACAAAATATGTCTGTTACAAGCAGATAATCAATCACAGAGGCATTACACATCATCATACTAGTGTTCGTTAACTAAAGTTTAAAAGTAGAACACTTCAAGGTAACTAGTCTTCTGGCTATTCCCAACGATGAGTTGGGGGAGCCCCAGGCATTGTTGGGAAGATCCACATTGGCGCCTCCCACTCATTGTAATAAGTGGGTCCATATATCAGTTGTGATCCTATTGCCGGAGCTCCTCCATTGATGTGTATATGGCTCCAATCTGGCACTGGCCTCTGGGTGTAGGGACGGGCTCGATGGTATGCAACAAACACACAGTCTTGTTGTAACAAGGACATGCCTTGTCCAGCAGATGGACCAGCTTTTGCAACATCATAACAGGGTTCTCGGTGGAAGATTGGGTTGTTGATTCCAAGAAATACTGAAAGCCCGTGCAGATGCTCCTGCCTGATCCACACCGGACCATCAACAGGATCTTCGGCTTCCAGGCGAAGATTAAAGGGATGCCTTGTGAAAATGTGGCACCGTAGACTAGGATAAGTGCTCAACCGTATCCCATCTTCAAACTATGCAGGAGCATTGCTATTTCTATCACCATCTATCTGAATCCAAAGTAGATTGAAATTGCCATAATGGTAGGTATTGGATGCCAAGAACCAGGTAGTTTGTGAATTAACCACTACAACTTCTTCAACATATTCATCCGGATCGGCAGGAAATACATCTCCTTCAGCCGCATCGCCAGCAACAGCAGCGGCTTGAGCCGCATCGCCAGCAACTGCAGCGGCTTGAGCCGCATCGCCAGCAACTGCAGCGCCTTCAGCCGCATCCCCTGCAACTGGATCCTCGATGTTCAGGGCAAGTATTAGACGCGGGCCTTCATCTGTGCCTGCGTACGGAAGAAGATAAGCCACAATACAACAATGCAGTAAGCAGGTAGAACTACCTGTAAATTCAGATAGGAAGAGGGCATAACTCACCCCAAGTATGTGGTTCCCAAACCAGAACATCTCCTCGTGGTTCTGTAACCGCGTACACGCGGAACAAATCTGTCCGATCACCGAATAGATGAATTGCACAGGTGTCGACATACCTGTGAGGTGCAAGGTGGTAATTTTTTAGGATGACCCAGTCGTTGTCTTGGTGACTGTCTACATAGGTGATCAGTTTGTCAAAGATCACGATTGCTTCATAATGCCACTGATCACTGCATTTTTCCTTGTAAGGGGTCTTGGTAATCTGTATCTTTAGAAGCTGTAACTCACACTGCTTGTACGAAAACATGCATGTTCGAAACCTGGGGAAAACTCCAATATGAGCCAGTAATGGGTTAGGCAGAGTCACTTCTATGTACATGTGGCGGATCTTCAGGAGGCCGTTATTCATGAGTAATGCCATCCAGTCACCGTGACTTCCTACCCAATGCCCTCTTCCATCGAAGTCATTGCAATGCACGTGTGCTTTAAGCATCTTCTTGTTTAACGGCATAAAGAGGGCGTCAATGCCCTGCAATTGAATTTGTTTGGAAACTTTGTAAAAATTAAGGTGTTCCACAGAAGGAAAAGTTTGCTTGAATAGATGGAAAACTATATAGGTAAACCGTTACAAAAAGAGCAGTCGTGGGTAGAGTAACAGTTGTACAACATTATTCCAATTTTTGGTATTTAAAAAGTCATTGCATGGTATTCGACAGAATGCTCACTGGATTGTGATACGTCTCAAACGTATCTATAATTTTTGATGGTCCATGCTTGTTTTTGCACCATTTGCCTTGTGTTTCGTTACACTTCATGGTGTTTTTATGCGATTTCCGGAACTAACCTATTGACAAGATGCCACAGTGCCAGTTCCCTGTTTTTTGCTGTTTTTGTGTTTCAGAAATGCTACACAGGAAATATTCTCAGAATTGGACGAAACAAGTTCCAGAACTCCTATTTTTCCTGGACGAAGGACGAGGACCGAAAGAGAGCCGGAGGGGGCCAGGGGCCAGCCTCACACCAGGGTGGCGCGGCCTAGGCCCTGGCCGCGCCCCCTATGTGGGAGGAGTCCCTGGCAGCCCCCTGACGACGCCCCTTCGCCTATATAAAGCCTCGGGACGGAAAACCCTAGGGGAGTCGGCAATTTTCCAGAAAGAGTTCCGTAGCTCCGCCGCCGCCGTCGACAAATTTTGGGGGACAGAAGTCTGTGTTCCGGCACCCTGCCAGGATGGGGAAGTGCCCCCGGAGCCATCTCCATCGGTCTCCATCGCCATCTCCGCCATCTCCATCGACCTCACCGCCATCTCCATCAACCTTGCTGTCTCCTATGATGAGGAGGGAGTAGTTCTCCCCCGGGGCTAAGGGCTCTACCGGTAGCTATGTGGTTCACCTCTCTCTCCCATGATGTGATCTCTATGTGATCGTGAGCTTTGTATCATGTTGAATAAGTAGATGCTACTCTTCATCATTATGTGTACTCTAGTGGTGTTATTAAAGTAATCTATTCCTCCTGCCATGGTGTAACGGTGACAGTGTGTGCATCGTGGTGGTACTTGGTCTAGGCTATGATTGTGATCTCTTATGGATTATGAGAATAATTATCACTATGATAGTATTGAAGTGATCTATTCCTCCTTTCATGGTGTAATGTTGACAGTGTGTGCACCGTGTTAGTACTTGGTCTAAGTTGCAATAATATTTATCTTGAGTTGTGATTTGATTTGGATATCTCTATGAGCGGTGTTTGTCAAGTACTTGATGAACTTTAAGGGGTGCTTCTGTAGCCACTACGCAATGATTAGTGTTATTCAATAGGAGAGTAATTCAGAGTAGCATAGTGAAGAGAAGTTATTTATTTGTTCAATCATGTTATATTTGTTGGGAGTGTGTCCACTAGTGAAAGTATGATCCCTAGGCCTTGTTTCCAAGCTTTGCACACCGTTTACTTGCTGTTTTGTTACTTGTTTGCTTGCTGCCATTTTTATTCCAGATTGCATTTACTACTTATAATCATCTATACCACTTGTATTTCACTATCTCTTCACTGAACTAGTGCACCTATACATCTGACAAGTGTATTGGGTGTGTTGGGGACACAAGAGACTTTCTGTATCGTAATTGTAGGGTTGTTTGAGAGGGATAGCTTTGACCTCTTCCTCCCTGAGTTTGATAAACCTTGGGTGATCCACTTAAGGGAAACTTGCTGCTGCTCTACAAACCTCTGCACTTGGAGGCCCAACACTGTCTACAAGAACAGACGCGTGCGTAGACATCAAGCTCTTTTCTGGCGCCGTTGCCGGGGAGGTAAGGTAAAAGGTATTCGCATCCTCCTGTGCGAGTGCTCGGAGTTATTTCCTTTAGATTCTGCAATTATATCTTTTTGTTTCTTGTTTTTATTTTCACTAGTTAGGCTTAATGGAAAATAAAGAGTTCTTTAGTCTTTTTTCTGAGTTTAGATTTGAAGAGAAAATTGAAAAACCTTTGGAGCTTATTTCGCATAGCAATGTTATTAGTACGAATGCTTTGAATCCCGTTATTGCTAATGCTATGGAAAAGTCTAAGCTTGGGGAAGCTGGTTTTGTTAAGCATGATATTTTTAGTTCCCCGGCTTTAGTGGAGAAAGTTTGCGCTGATGATATTTTATCTCCCATATGTGATGTTTCTAATGATGCTTGTGCTCCTCATCCTTTTGAAATACCTATGAAAATTGTTGGGCATGTTATGGATAACTGCTATTCAGGAGATGGAACTGTCCATCTGGGAGATCACTTACTATTTATATATGAATTATGCGAGTTGTTCAGGTGTGCAGGTATTTCACCAAGCCAGGTCAAGAAGAAGCTATTCTCTTTATCATTGAAAGGCAGAGCTGAGGAGTGGTATCGACTGCTCCAAGATGGTCCATCTATTGTATGGGAGGAGATTGTACCTCTCTTTTATTCCAAGTTTTATCCTCCAAGTGAAATTCATAAAGATCGTAATCAGATATACAATTTTTGGCCTCATGATGGAGAAAGCATTGCCCAAGCATGGGGAAGATTGAAGTCACTAATGCTCAAATGTCCTATTCATGATCTTCCCCGTAATATTGTTATTAATAATTTTTATGCAAGGCTTTCAGGATATTACAAGGACTATCTAGATGCATGCTTTGATGGGTCTTTCACAAGCAAGGATGCTGACACCAAGTGGGATCTGCTTGAAACAATTCAAAACAACATTGAAGGTTGGGATAGCGACAAAGATAAAGGATCAGGTATGAATTACGAGTTTGATTGCATTAAGTCTTTCGCTAAAACTACTGATTTTCAAGAGCTTAGTGCTAAATATGGTCTTGATCCTCAAATTATGGTTAATTGCTTTAAAGCCTTTGCTTCCCATATGAATGTTCCTAAAGGAAATGGGGACGTGTATCATGAACCTTTTAAGGACACTTGCATAGAAAGTGATATTGTTGTTGATGATTGCAATAAACATGCTCAAACTTCTAAAAGTCCTATTTCTTATAAGCATGTTAATTTTTGTGGAGTACATAGACCTTGTGAACAGAGTTACAACAAGGAAGATTATTATGTCCACCATGCAAATGAAGAAACCCGAATGTGGTACAAGGATATAGGCGAGACCGGTAAAAAGGTTTGCAAGCTTTATCCTTTTCTTTGTAAACATTGCGATGACATAGGTCATTTTGATTTCCAATGCTCAAGCCCTAATAGTTACTCTTCTAGTACCTTAAGTATGTATTGTGATGACAAGATTACTCTCAATCAGCATGATGAGCTCGCTTTCTTCTTGGCGTGTGAAGAGATATCTAGAAAGATTGCTTTGATAGATATGAATGATGTTGATATTGATAGCACCCTTCGTGGTTGTCGTCTCTATTGTGCTAAAGATTGCCTTGCAAATACTTACATACAAAATCTTATAAAACTTGATATTTTGCCAAGCTATGGCAGGACTGATAGATGTTTTTATCTTATTAATAGAGAGGAGGAATCCTCCAAAGTTTCTTCTGTTGTTTCTGTCAGCAAACCAGATTATGTGGAGAAGATGCCCTTCAAGTCTCTCCCTCCTAAAGGAGAGAGTAAGAAGAGTATGAAGAAGAAGAAGAAGAGGAGCAAAAGGCAAGAGGACACGGTATCTTCCCCTAAGCGTTATGATCCTGCTATAGATTATAATAATTCTGATTGGGATGATGTTCCCATGCCTGTTACCTATGTTAGTGATCATGATTGGGAAAAGCACTCTACTTTTGATATTGAAAATCTTTCTGGTACCAATTCTTAGGTTAATAATTGTTGTGCCATTAGTACTATCCATGTTCCTTCTTATGATGATATGTTTGATGAGTATGCTTTGCGAAATAGTTGTTCTCTAGCTTGTGATGATACTAAACCTCTAGTTTATGATGGTTACGATGATGGGTATAATATTTTTAGTTCACCTACTTTTGAGAAGAAAATTAGTTATGATTACAATATGCCTCCTGTTTTTGATGAATATGGTGATGAGAATAATTATTCTGTTGAATCTGCTCCTACTACAATTGTTCATGTGGGGAGTATTAATTCTTTTATGCATGTGGCTCATGATAGGGATGCTTTATGTGATAGTTATATTGTTAGTTCTATTCATGATGCTACTGAAAGTTATTATGAGAGAGGGAAACATGGTTTGATGGATCTCAACAATATTGATTTTCCCCTCTTTATGTTGCAATTCTTGAAGTTGTACTTGTTTTGCCTTCCTATGCTTTTTGCTTTGCGCTTTTATGACTTGTCTCTTTACAAGACTATTTTTCATAGGAAGTGGTTTAGATTTAAATGTGTTCCATACTTGCTTTTTGATGCTCTCTATTGCTTTAAGTTCCTATATGGCGCCTTTGCCTCAAGCTCTTATATGGCGCCCACATGAACATCTTTGCAAATTACTGCGCCTAGCTCAAAGGCGTTAAAGAAAAGCACTCTTGGGAGATAACCCATTGTTTATTTTCAGTAATTTTTCTTTTATTTAAGTTTTGGAAGTTATTACTACTGTAATAACCTCTCCTTATCCTTTTTATTTCGTTGTTGTGCCAAGAGAAGCCTCTAATTCGAGTAAGGTAAGATTTGGGGATGTTGTTGTCCTGAAACAGTTTTCGGTGCTGCACCGTGAACATTCGTGAAAATTCTCTGTATATCTTTTGGACCTGCGATTTCTTGTGCATATGCCCCAGGTTATATCCAAACTTTCATTAGTTGAACACTTTTTGATTTGAGCAACAGAAAACCCCTCAAAAATTCGACCTTTATCAGCTGTTCTGTTTTGACAGATTTCTGCCAATATTTGTGTTTGCCGCTTTATCGCTTTCTTTTTGAGTTCTTTTGATAACAGAACTTTTGGGGAAGTTGCTACAGTAGTATATGCTTAATATGTGGTGGTTTTAGGTTGAAAACTGAAGCAAAAAAGGGTTGATTTTATGTTATGCTTACACTAATGTTGCTAATAGATTTGTGTTTAGTTTTGTATGAAGGAAGTTTTCAAGTGTAGGGATTGGAGAATGATGAGATGAGATGAAGAATGGACAAAAGCTCAAGCTTGGGGATGCCCATGCACCCCAAGAAATATCCAAGAAGTACAAGCATCAAAGCTTGGGGATGCCCCGAGGCACCCCCTTCTTCATCGGCAAAAATCAGGTCACCTTTCAAAACACTATATTTTTATTGCTTCATGCACTATGCGTTTTTCTTGGAGCGTCAGTGGTTTTTGTTTTCAGTTTTGTTTTGTTTTGTTTGCTGCAATAAATGGTTAGATCACATCATGTTTCTTTTGGAGGAGATGAACTCGCTTTTCATTTGCCAAGAACACTCTAGTTTTCACTCTTATCGTTCAATGAGTGTTCTCTTTTTCTGCTACTGCATTTAGATTGCATTTTTCGCCTTGATTTTTGTTCAGATCTTGTTATATATTTTCATCAAGGTGTATTTTTGCCTCTGGTCTATATTGGTTTTCATCAAAAGAGGTGTTTATAAAAAGTTCGAATGGTATTGGAAAAGAGAAAAAGATTTATGCAAAAAAGTGGTACACGAAGGAGCTTGTGTAGACTGTGGCCTAGGCTTTTGCATGTCGTGCTTGATGTCTTTTTGATAGTTTGCTTAGTGGTTTTGCTATAGCATGACTTGTCTCAAATAACTGAGATTGCTTAATGAGCCTTTGAAAAAATCATGCGTTGTTTTAATTATTTGGAAGCATTATTTTGGTTTTCTCCTTGATGCTTTATTTGGGTTGACTTGGCGCATGCTTACACCATGTTGACTATAAAAATAAGTCGCCAATAGCCTCTATGATCATTTAGTTTTTGACTTTTGATGCCATCTTATGCTTTTTTTAATGTCGCTTTGCATGATTATGGCCATTATTGCTCTCTTAGTTGGTCGCTCCCAGTCTTTTGCTAGCCCTCGCCTTGTACTGAGTATGAGCTCTACTCGTGCATCCAACTCCTAAAAAACCAAGTTTGCCAAAGTCTCCACCATACATACCTATTAGCAATTTGCTATTCCAAAGTACATTTGACTTGCTTTTATCTACTCTTCAAATTAAACTCTTACCAGTGTTATGCAAAAATTGGTCAGTAAAGCTCTCACGAACCGGAAGGCACACTTTATTTTTCTCGTTCTTAAAAATTTGACATTGTGGTCTCTTATGTTGAGTTGTTATGCTTGCAAGTTGTAAGTTGGAGACTAGCCCAACCATGCCGTCATGGGGCAAGCTTTCAACATTGCACTTCTTATTTGAGTTGATATCGTGATATTTTATTTATGGATATTCGCGATGTGAAATGAATTGGGAATCTTGCGGGATCATGGAGTTTGTATATGTGTTAGAGAAACGCCTGGGCCGCCAATCTAAGCCATGCATAATTCATGGTGGAAATTTGCAGCATGCCCATAGTGGACATTCGACGACGCATCTCAAAATAAAAAGCTATATAAATGGTAAATAAAAGAGATGTCGAGGTGTTCATTGTCTGCTTGTCCTATCATTTTGATGTAGGCTTGTTCCATGTCATCGGGCACGGAGGTATCCCGTTGGCGGTTCTCGATGATACGTATATACTTACAATGACAAGAGCCTTGCTTGGGACTCTAAGTAAAGTAGCATGAGGTTTGGGTACTCGTATTCATGGGACACGAGATTTTTAACTTATGATTTGTTAAGCATATGCAGCATAAGTGTTCTCGCATTAACTTTAACCATTCAAGATGCTTATGATGGGGGCAATGAGAGCTCAAAGCCGGTAAGTACCATAATTTTTGAAGGTCTATAAAACTTGCAAACACTACTTTCCTCCGCGAAGGGCCTTTCTTTTACTTTTATGTTGAGTCACCACCTTCTATCTTTATGCACCATTAAGAGAGCATAGTTGTCATTCTTAGTATAATGTGCATTGTCCCAAAGTTTTCATTGATTGATTCATATTGTTCGTTTCACTTGTTCTCAAATTATTTGTATCTAGTCGCCCTCTTAAACTTGAAGGTGTCCTATGCATTTATGTTTTGCTCTCCATGAAGGACAAGCTGAAAACCATTTGTATATTTTTCCCTTATGATTTGAACACATGTTTGACTTTCATTGTTCATTTTCATGATCTTTTGTTTGTGTTCATTTTCATGTTATAACATGGTTGCTAAGTTTCTATTATCAAGATTATGTCTTTCATGCCCATGTTTTAAGTTCTTTGATCTCAGCACTCAATGCTTTACCTATATGATCAAGATTGTGATGGTGCATGTCACCTCAAAAATTATTTCTTTTGTTATCACTTACCTACTCAAGGACGAGCAGGAGTTAAGCTTGGGGATGCTGATACGTCTCAAACGTATCTATAATTTTTGATGCTCCATGCTTGTTTTTGCACCACTTGCCTTGTGTTTCGTTACACTTCGTGGCGTTTTTATGCGATTTCCGGAACTAACCTATTGACAAGATGCCATAGTGCTAGTTCCCTGTTTTCTGCTATTTTTGTGTTTCAGAAATGCTACACAGGAAATATTCTCGGAATTGGACAAAATAAGTTCCAGAACTCCTATTTTTCCCGGACGAAGGACGAGGACCGAAAGAGAGCCGGAGGGGGGCCAGGGGCCAGCCTCACACCAGGGTGGCGCGTCCCAGGCCCTGGCCATGCCCCCTATGTGGGAGGAGTCCCTGGCAGCCCCCTGATGATGCCCCTTCGCCTATATAAAGCCTCGGGACGGAAAACCCTAGGGGAGACGGCAATTTTCTAGAAAGAGTTCCGTAGCTCCGCCGCCGCCGTCGACAAATTTTGGGGGACAAAAGTCTCTGTTCCGGCACCCTGCCGGGACGGGGAAGTGCCCCCAGAGCTATCTCCATCGGTCTCCATCGCCATCTCCGCCGTCTCCATCGACCTCACCGCCATCTCCATCAACCTTGCTGTCTCCTATGATGAGGAGGGAGTAGTTCTCCCCCGGGGCTGAGGGCTCTACCGGTAGCTATGTGGTTCACCTCTCTCTCCCATGATGTGATCTCTATGTGATCGTGAGCTTTGTATCATGTTGAATAAGTAGATGCTACTCTTCATCATTATGTGTACTCTAGTGGTGTTATTAAAGTAATCTATTCCTCCTGCCATGGTGTAACGGTGACAGTGTGTGCATCGTGGTGGTACTTGGTCTAGGCTACGATTGTGATCTCTTATGGATTATGAGAATAATTATCACTATGATAGTATTGAAGTGATCTATTCCTCCTTTCATGGTGTAATGTTGACAGTGTGTGCACCGTGTTAGTACTTGGTCTAAGTTGCAATAATATTTATCTTGAGTTGTGATTTGATTTGGATATCTCTATGAGCGGTGTTTGTCAAGTACTTGATGAACTTTAAGGGGTGCTTCTGTAGCCACTACGCAATGATTAGTGTTATTCAATAGGAGAGTAATTCAGAGTAGCATAGTGAAGAGAAGTTATTTATTTGTTCAATTATGTTATATTTGTTGGGAGTGTGTCCACTAGTGAAAGTATGATCCTTAGGCCTTGTTTCCAAGCTTTGCACACCGTTTACTTGCTGTTTTGTTACTTGTTTGCTTGCTGCCATTTTTATTCCAGATTGCATTTACTACTTATAATCATCTATACCACTTGTATTTCACTATCTCTTCGCCGAACTAGTGCACCTATACATCTGACAAGTGTATTGGGTGTGTTGGGGACACAAGAGACTTTCTGTATCGTAATTGTAGGGTTGTTTGAGAGGGATAGCTTTGACCTCTTCCTCCCCGAGTTTGATAAACCTTGGGTGATCCACTTAAGGAAAACTTGCTGCTGCTCTACAAACCTCTGCACTTGGAGGCCCAACACTATCTACAAGAATAGATGCGTGCGTAGACATCAGATTGCAAGAACATTGTTTGGTAAAAAAATGCCAGAAAATGCTGTGCCTACTAGATGTTCGATAGAAGGATAACTATGCTTGAATATATCATAAACACATACAAGATGGAAAACTAAGTCCGTAAACTGAAACCCTAAAAGGCGTCATGGGCGGAGTAACTTCATTTTTTGGAAATATTGTATCTAAAAACTCGATGCATGCAAGGTGTTCGACAGAGAGATCGGTGGATTGCAAGAACATAAATAGACAGGAGATCAATATATATATAACAGAATACTGAATCTAGTTACTCTTACTTGTGCATCGCTATCATATGGCCACGAGGATTTGTCGGCGTGGAGCAGGCCCGGCGCATCAAGCGGTAGATTCGGGGTCCCTCGAATGGCACGACGCATGCCAACCATGCTGACAGCAAGGCGAGCAACGCTTAAGATGTCGACCCGCTCAACTATGTTCTCAACCGATGGGTAGTTGAGATTACCCCACCCCGTGGATTCATGGTAACGATCAGCAATGGGCTCTTTTGGAGTCAAACGCTGACGCTTCCCCCCCGGGGGTTCGTCCCACCTAGACCCAGACATGACCTGTGCCGGCAAATGCGGGCGGCGGCGACGTGATGGAAAGAGAAGCGGCGATATGATGGAATGGAAATGAGAGGGCGCAGCGGTGTTGTGGAGAAGATGGGGAATGAGATGATGAACTGCCTAGCGCAGGGTAATAAGTGGAAGTTGGCGTTGGGAAGGGGAGGGGGGCGGCGGCGGTTCACTGTACAAGAAGTGGAAATAATATTTTATCTCCACTGTGGGCCCTCATTGCAGCAGGCTTCCTGCCCGCCAGTGCAACCCCCGTACAAGGCATGCGCATGCAGTTCAAAAATTAGTTTGACGTCCATCTTTCTCCAACAAATTATGCCATGAAATTTGTATTTTAAAGTTTCAAAAAAAATCGAAACAAAATTCTTGTGATAGGCATTGTTGAATGCTATAAACCGGTACAAATCTCAATATGAAATACTTTATATTCTATTCTACACAAAAAAGACAAAATCTGACATATTATATAGTGAATAGTATACGATTGAACACTATATAATTTTATTAGATTTTACCATTTTTGTGTAGCCTAGAATATAAAGAATTTCATATTGAAATTAGTACCGGTTTGTAGCATTCAACATTGCCTATCACAAAAAAAAAGACAAATTCCTAAGAAAAAGATGTACTTTTTTACTACTATTTTAATACTATTTACATTAACAAATTTATCTTCTTATATCTTCCAAAATACAACATATCTTTCTATGTATTTAACGCCAATTTTTTTGAAAACATAGAAGTTTGAGAATTTGAACTTTTAAAAATTCTGAAAGTGTATAGAGCATCGGTGCCCATTTGCACCAAATCCCTTGTCGAATCCAATGATACAGCTTTTATAAACTTTTCAAAATTCTGAAAGTGTTGGGAGTATGTTATGTTACAAGGTGCACATGACGGGCGCATGCGGATTCTCTGACTTGCGAAGCGTGACTTGAGAGTCATTGACAGATGGGTCCCCCATGTGATGGGGCCCGCGTGCAGTGAGGGCAAGTCAGAGACAAGTTAGAGTGGGCAAGTCAGGGCCTCGCTCTAGACATCAACGACACTCATGCGGCATGTCTGGGCATCTCCGGCAGAGCGCGCACAAAGCGCGCACAGAGCGCGCTCTGGACATCAACGGAAGGCATGGCCGCGCTCTGGGCATCTCCGGCCCCTTATACAGATACAGTTAAGTACATAGGGAAAACACACTTACTAAATCATATATAAGGATGGTCCTCGGATACTTACATATATAGGTGGAATGAACAGTACATGAATCTAGTACGGCGAAGGAAGCAGGCATCTTCTCATGATACTAATTCTGCAATATACTTCGTAGCATACATACGCATCCTTTGCTGCGTAGTGGATCTGCTCCGGCTGAAGTTCCCAAAGATGCCAGGTGTCGTGCAGCTTCTTCTTGCGGAACTCCTCCTTGTAGTCTTTGAAGGTGCGGTCGATGACTAGAGACGCCATCTTGGCCGCGCCGGTTCGGGATTGGCCCGGGACATTGAAGTGATCTTGTAAGTCCACGTGGTTTGGTATGCGGGCGCCCAGGGCTTCAAGCTTGCTGGTGTCTTGGCGCTTGTCCACAGATGCGAAGGAAATGTCGGGGCGGTTGAGGAACTGTATGAGCTAAGGACAGTTCCTTGTTGCCACGGATTTGTGCCAGAGTAGGCAGTGATCGCGCATGCACAGTTGCAGGAGGGCGGCGCGGGCAGGCTTGGTGATGGTGTACTCGAGGTCGAGGCCGATGATCGGCTGTTGGTCCCGCTCGCCGAGCCAATGCTCAAACATGGCAATGAACTTGGCCGCCTCTCTCGGGTCGGTTGTGTGCATCACCGTGAAGATGGTGTCACCATGAGCAGGGACCTTGTGGTAGTCGGTGAAGACATTGCCGTAGATCTCCATGACGGCCGCGGCGCAAGGAGTGGGAGTGGAGGGGGGAGGGGGTTATCTCTGGAGAAGACGAAGTTGGGGATCCAATTGTTTTCCAGGCCATGAGATCGTGGGATAAATAGTGCGCGATGGGTCGCTGGCACGCCGCGTAAGTAAATGCAGTCTAGCGCTTTGGAAGTTGAACCCCCCACGCGAGCCCCCGTCGCTTCGTTTATGAGAGAAGAGGAAGTTGGGGATCCAATTGTTTTGCAGGCACGCCGCGGTAAATGCTAGTCTAGCGCTTTGGAAATTGAACCAGTCACTTCATTTCGTTTCTGAGAGAGCGCTAGACCGACGTGTCACCATGGGCCTCGGTACTCCGGCCCACTTGTAAGTGAGAGGCTGCTATCGTGGGTAAGGATGTACGTACGTTTACCGCCAGGCAGCAATTAAAGAGTCTCGTTATTGGGTCCCCTCATTGTTTGACTACAGGCAGCAGAGCAAAAGTCTGAAAAAGGAGATAGCATGCAAGGGGAGAATAAATCCGCTCTCGTCTGACACGCGGAAGGAATAGAGAACAAAATCTTACCATTGAAATGCTTCTCATCGAGGTCACCTGCTCCATGAGCCAAACGAGTGAGACAAACTAGTCTAGGTTTAGCATCCGAAGCGTGTGGGGACCCACTTGTCTGGGTAAGGTTTGGTCCGACGTGTGTCTGGGGCCCCACTTGTCAATAGTGATCCGGGCCTTCGTGGGGCCACATGTCATAAGGGTTAGGATTCGTGGCCAGTGGAAAAACCCAAGCAACTGACGCGTGGCAAGTTGTGCGTAGCAGCGGGATGAGAATTGATAGGGCAGCGAGATTTGAAAGGCAAGTAAATTGACGAGACATGCCGCAGTCTGACAAGGCGTGCTCAAGAGATCTCAGTAGCATCATCATCGCTCACTCTACTCTGGCGACTAGTTCAGTAGATGGAGGAGTTCCCTTCCATGGGTAAACAAATGAATAAATGAAGGAAATTGCATAAACCACCAACTATTGCTGTCATCGTTGCACAAACTACTCACTTTAATGAATTAATTTTAATGGGTGGGGGACCTACCAAGGGTGCCACATCCAGGAGGTTAGGAATTATCTCGGCCTGCTGCCATATAATGAATTATTTTTGCCCTAAATCCATTTTAATCCAATTTTGCACTAGGGCTACAAGAAATGCACACCAGAAAAATAGGGGAAAAATATAGGGAGGTCCCCTGGGGGTGTGGGACCCTAGAACCAAGACCAAACCATGGTTCCCACCCCACCTGGCAGACATCGATGGCACCGCGAGTCTGACCTAGATCTCGGAGGGGGGCCTAGGGAATTCAGAAAAAATCAAAAAAATGGAAAAACAGTGCATGGAGTCATGGTGAGTGATGCATCACCTAGGAAAAATACCAAACATTCCATCCCAAGGGTTCACATGTCGACTCTCTCACAGAGAGGTGATTCCAGGCAGGAGTTCTCTTGGTCTTCCTTGCCAGATGACCATGGTTTGTGCAAGTTCCACAGCAAACTTTGGAACCATGGTCCCATTTTTTGTGGAGATGTTCATCTTTGCATTCCCAACCACTTTTGCAACTAGTGTTTTTCCAGCTTCCACATAAAAAATGCATTTCCCATTTTTCAGGTGCCCGGAGGGGTCGAAACAGGTACTTTTTTGTGAAGGGGCCACCAAGGGCAGTGTGCAAAACATCACCACTCTAATTTTCATGGGTGCGGGACCTACCAGGGGTGCCACATCCAGGAGGTTAGGAATTATCTCGGCCTGCTGCCATATAATGAATTATTTTTGCCCTAAATCCTTTTT
Source organism: Dactylis glomerata (assembly GCA_007115705.1). Taxonomy (NCBI): domain Eukaryota; kingdom Viridiplantae; phylum Streptophyta; class Magnoliopsida; order Poales; family Poaceae; genus Dactylis; species Dactylis glomerata. The sequence continues at coordinate 275,899 of QXEO01000195.1, read as the reverse complement.
ATTCCAATTTTGCACTAGGGCTACAAGAATTGCACACCAGAAAAATAGGGGAAAAATACAGGGAGGTCCCCTGGGGGTGTGGGACCCTAGAACCAATACCAAACCATGGTTCCCACCCCACTTGGCAGATATCGATGGCACCGCGAGTCTAACCTACATCTCGGAGGGGGGCCTAGGGAATTCAGAAAAAATCAAAAAAAAATGGAAAATCAGTACATGGAGTCATGGTGAGTGATGCATCACCTAGGAAAAATACCAAACATGCCATCCCAAGGGTTCACATGTGGACTCCCTCACAGAGAGGTGCTTCCAGGCAGGAGTTCTCTTGGTCTTCCTTGCCAGATGACAATGGTTTGTGCAAGTTCCACAACAAACTTTGGAACCATGGTCCCATTTTTGGTGGAGATGTGCATCTTTGCATTCCCAACCACTTTTGCAACTAGTGTTTTTCCAGTTTCCACATAAAAAATGCATTTCCCATTTTTCAGGTGCCCGGAGGGGGCGAAACAGGTGCTTTTTTGTGAAGGGGCCACCAAGGGCAGTGTGCAAAACATCACTCACTCTAATTTTCATGGGTGGGGGACCTACCAGGGGTGCCACATCCAGGAGGTTAGGAATTATCTCGGCCTACTGCCATATAATGAATTATTTTTGCCCTAAATCCATTTTAATCCAATTTTGCACTGGGCTACAAGAAATGCACACCAAAAAAATAGGGAAAAAATACAGGGAGGTCCCCTGGGGGTGTGGGACCCTAGAACCAAGACTGAACCATGGTTCCCACCCCACCTGGCAGACATCGATGGCACCGCGAGTCTGACCTAGATCTCGGAGGGGGGCCTAGGGAAGTCAGAAAAAATAAAAAAAATGGAAAAACAGTGCATGGAATCATGGTGAGTGATGCATCACCTAGTAAAAATACCAAACATGCCATCCCAAGGGTTCACATGTGGACTCTCTCACAGAGAGGTGCTTCCAGGCAGGAATTCTCTTGGTCTTCCTTGCCAGATGACCATGGTTTGTGCAAGTTCCCCAGCAAACTTTGGAACCATGGAACCATTTTTGGTGGAGATGTGCATCTTTGCATTCCCAACCACTTTTGCAACTAGTGTTTTTCCATTTTCCACATAAAAAATGCATTTACCATTTTTCAGGTGCCCGGAGGGGCCGAAACAGGTGCTTTTTTGTGAAGGGGCCACCAAGGGTAGTGTGCAAAACATCACCACTCTAATTTTCATGGGCGGGGGACCTACCAGGGGTGCCACATCCAGGAGGTTAGGAATTATCTCGGCCTGCTGCCATATAATGAATTATTTTTGCCCTAAATCCATTTTAATCCAATTTTGCACTTGGGCTACAAGAAATGCACACCAGAAAAATAGGGGAAAAATACAGGGAGGTCCCCTGGGGGTGTGGGACCCTAGAACCAAGACCAAACCATGGTTCCCACCCCACCTGGCAGACATTGATGGCACCGCGAGTCTGACCTAGATCTCAGAGGGGGGCTTAGGGAATTCAGAAAAAATCAAAAAAAAATGGAAAAAACAGTGTATGGAGTCATGGTGAGTGATGCATCACCTAGGAAAGATACCAAACATGCCATCCCAAGGGTTCACATGTGGACTCTCTCACAGAGAGGTGCTTCCAGGCAGGAGTTCTCTTGGTCTTCCTTGCCAGATGACCTTGGTTTGTGCAAGTTCCACAGCAAACTTTGGAACCATGGTCCCATTTTTGGTGGAGATGTGCATCTTTGCATTCCCAACCACTTTTGCAACTAGTGTTTTTCCATTTTCCACATAAAAAATGCATTTACCATTTTTCAGGTGCCCGGAGGGGTCGAAACAGGTGCTTTTTGTGAAGGGGCCACCAAGGGTAGTGTGCAAAACATCACCACTCTAATTTTCATGGGTGGGGGACCTACCAGGGGTGCCACATCCAGGAGGTTAGGAATTATCTCGGCCTGCTGCCATATAATGAATTATTTTTGCCCTAAATCCATTTTAATCCAATTTTGCACTTGGGCTACAAGAAATGCACACCCGAAAAATAGGGGAAAAATATAGGGAGGTCCCCTAGGGGTGTGGGACCCTAGAACCAAAACCAAACCATGGTTCCCACCCCACCTGGCAGACATTGATGGCACCGCGAGTCTAACCTAGATCTGAGAGGGGGGCTTAGGGAATTCAGAAAAAATCAAAATTTTTTGGAAAAAACAGTGTATGGAGTCATGGTGAGTGATGCATCACCTAGGAAAAATACCAAACATGCCATCCCAAGGGTTCACATGTGGACTCTCTCACAGAGAGGTGCTTCCAGGCAGGAGTTCTCTTGGTCTTCCTTGCCAGATGACCATGGTTTGTGCAAGTTCCACAACAAACTTTGGAACCATGGTCCCATTTTTGGTGGAGATGTGCATCTTTGCATTCCCAACCACTTTTGCAACTAGTGTTTTTCCAGTTTCCACATAAAAAATGCATTTCCCATTTTTCAGGTGCCCGAAGGGGTCGAAACAGGTGCTTTTTGTGAAGGGGCCACCAAGGGCAGTGTGCAAAACATCACCACTCTAATTTTCATGGGTGGGGGACCTACCAGGGGTGCCACATCCAGGAGGTTAGGAATTATCTCGGCCTGCTGCCATATAATGAATTATTTTTGCCCTAAATACATTTTAATCTAGTTTTGCACTGGGGCTACAAGAAATGCACACCAGAAAAATAGGGGGAAAATACAGGGAGGTCCCCTGGGGGTGTGGGACCCTAGAACCAAGACCAAACCATGGTTCCCACCCCACCTGGCAGAGATCGATGGCACCGTGAGTCTGACCTAGATCTCGGAGGGGGGCCTAGGGAATTCAGAAAAAATCAAAAAAATGGAAAAAACAGTGCATGGAGTCATGGTGAGTGATGCATCACCTAGGAAAAATACCAAACATGCCATCCCAAGGGTTCACATGTGGACTCTCTCACAGAGAGGTGCTTTCAGGCAGGAGTTCTCTTGGTCTTCTTTGCCAGATGACCATGGTTTGTGCAATTTCCACAGCAAACTTTGGAACCATGGTCCCATTTTTGGTGGATATGTGCATCTTTACATTCCCAACCACTTTTGCAACTAGTGTTTTTTCCAGTTTCCACATAAAAATGCATTTCCCATTTTTTAGGTGCCCGGAGGGGTCGAAACAGGTGCTTTTTTGTGAAGGGGCCACCAAGGGCAGTGTGCAAAACATCACCACTCTAATTTTCATGGGTGGGGGACCTACCAGGGGTGCCACATCCAGGAGGTTAGGAATTATCTTGGCCTGCTGCCATATAATGAATTATTTTTGCCCTAAATCCATTTTAATCCAATTTTGCACTGGACCTACAAGAAATGCACACCAGAAAAATAGGGGAAAATATAGGGAGGTCCCCTGGGGGTGTGGGACCCTAGAACCAATACCAAACCATGGTTCCCACTCCAGCTGGCAGACATCGATGGCACCGCGAGTCTGACCTAGATCTCGGAGGGGGGCCTAGGGAATTCAGAAAAAATCAAAAAAATGGAAAAATAGTGCATGGAGTCATGGTGTGTGATGCATCACTTAGGAAAAATACCAAATATGCCATCCCAAGGGTTCACATGTGGACTCTCTCACAGAGAGGTGCTTCCAAACATTGCATGACATGGTTTCATAACAGTTCATAACATAATAAACACATAGTACTTCAATGTGTTCAGTTCATTACATAATTTTATTGCGAAAGCACGACACATCAGGGTTCAAGCCAGGCGCATAGCTGCTCATTTTCCTTCTCAAGAGACGCCACGAGTTGGCAGCTTGCGAGGTATTTCATTTTGGAATCCATGAGCTCCCTGAGTGCTTTCTCGTTTTCAGCCAGCAGGTTACTGCATGTGATCTCCAGGGTGACAGTACTGTTTGTTAGCTTCAAATTTTCCTCCAATAGATCTTTGATCCTGGCTGTATTCTTCTGTGCCGAGGCTCTGGCTTCCTTGTGCAGTTTCGACCACTTTAGATTCTCCTTTAAAATCTGCTTGCGCTCACGAGCAAGGCACTTGGCAACTAAGAGGACTTTAGCCATATCCACTTCCTGGGTCAAGTTTTTCTCCCTTTATTTGGCTATCTGTTCATTAAGCCAGGACGCCATATCTGGGTTTAGCCCCACCTTCTTTTCCTGTATAAAATAAAAATAGGGTTATTTCTACCAAGGACGCCAACTAAGTGGCAGTGGCGTCCTCGCAAAAACCCCATTACAGGTAAAGCACTCTACACTCCCCTAAGTCAGAATCGCAAGAACCCCAATGCATGTCAACACAATTAGAGAGTGCTTACCTCGCTGAGCCGGGGAAATATGGGCATCGGGTTCTGGATCGCCGCCGCCATTTTTTGGGAGAGAGGCACACCCTGCAAAACCATCATGGCTCCGCCGGCTCTGGAACATTTTATTCCATGGTAATGAGTTATAGAGGAGGAAGAAGAAGAACAAAAATATGATGATGAAGAAGAAGAATTCATCCCAGTACCCGGATGAGCCCTCGCCTGATTGAAATTTTCCCTTCTCCATCAGGGAGAGCAAAGATTGCGCCTCTATGTGAGGGCTTTCTCTAATGGATGCATCAAGTTCCTTCCGGCGGCGAGCTCTCTCCAATCTCTCCGCTTCCTGAGTCGTCAGGGGGCGGTTTCTCTTTGGAGGCATGGCTAGACAGAGCGGATGGCCGGGCAGGAGGAAGGAGAAGGAAGTAGGTGAATGAATAATATGGCAAGATAGTCAAACAGCCCAGCCCGTGGTCCAACCACTGCTCTCTGTCTTCTAGCCTTCTCATGCAAGCTATATCCTCCGTAAATGAAAAAATAGAGCCCTCGCCCGGCACGCGGGTGGATACATGGCGCCGATTAACTGACGCTCACTGCCCCGTCCCATCGTGCCAGTGCCAGGGTCCTGGCTAGACCCTTCGACAAGAAGGAACCGGTCCGCATACACGAGAAGGCATGCAGGACACGCCGGAAGATAAAATGCATTATATTTTATATATTTACTGAAAATGGAAGGGTCAAATCTTACGCAAGATAAATGGTATTGAATAGAAAATGCTAGCTAATATGCATGCCATTTGCATTTTCTTCATAGATTACTAACTTAACCACTAGCTAAACCCAGTACATGACGTCGTCGGAGTCGTCGGAGTTGACCTCCGTTGGGGCCTTGTCCTTGCCCTCTGCTTCATCCTCCATCATGGTTGCCTTGCCCTTCCTCCTGCCCTGGGGTTCCAATGACCTAGTCATGGCCATCTTCATATCTCGCGCAAACTTTGCGGCGGCGGATCTTGGCTGCTCAGTGTTGACGCCGCCGTCCTTATCGTTCGATTCAAGATTGATGAACGGTACGGGTTTGAGGGCGGTCTTGAACCGGCCTACACTGCGAGGCCTGCTGGAGCCACTGCCAGACCTGCTCGAGGTCAAAGAAGTAGGAGTTGGAGTAGATGCATTGCTGCTCAGTTCAAGCCACCATGGCCATCTGATGCGGCGGCGGCTTGACCTGCCGCGTTGTGCACGACCGGGCATGGAGTTCCCGTTGTGGTAGTATGTACCGCCGCCGTGGCTGAGGCCTGGGGTGGAGCTTCCGCATCGTGCGTGGGAGGTGTTGTAGCGGCCAGTGCGAGGCATCTGAACTACAGGGAGGGCTCGCTCGTGTGAAGAACAGGAAGCGAAGGCTAGTGATCGTGGTGTCTGCCCAGAGGGAAACATATCTTTTTGACAGGGTAGCTCTCCATGGAAGCACATGCCCCCAGCGATTGTGCATTGCTTCCATGCTTGTAAACAATACATTTTCTTTGTGTCCATGATGGCAATTTCATTGGTGGCATAGTTGTGTTGCACGATCCCACCTGTCATACTCAAACGGTCATATTCTGGGGGACGCGCTGGTATAATTGTCGGATGCAAGAGCAGCATCGTCACTCCGATTCTTCCTTCTTCCCATCTCCCCCTTGCACCTACGATTCTTTTTCGGCTAGCTCACATCTGCTGTTCTAGTTCCCCACCTAGTTCCTCTGCTGTGCTCTCCCTTGGGTGCAAGGCAATGGTTCGCAGCTACTGCAGTTCTTCGCGGGCGGAATCAGGGTCGGCTCGCCGATGCCCCCCTATCCCGTACCGGAGTAAGCCCTACGACTATTTGCCGGACAAAATATGTGACTGTGGAGTAAAGATGCCAAGATGGATTGCATGGACAGATGAAAACGCTGGGAGAAGATTCTACAACTGCGGCATCCGCGCGGTATTATTGTAAACTAATCAAGTTTGTTTGGTAGTTTAGTTATTTTAATTCTCACATCATTCCTCTTCCTTTACTATGTTTTTGGCAGGAAGGCAAGGGCCGAGGCTGTGAGAAGTATGAGTGGATGGATGAACCGCTACCAGTTTTCCAGAGAGAGCTTGTTCGTGATCTTCGTGATGTTGTATGGGAGAAGATGGAGGAGAACCGTGCGCTGCTTGATGAAAACAAGGAGCTTCTGGACCAAGTTTGGAAGCTCGAGCAGAGTGGTGGTGTGCATGCTCAGTTGCAGAAGCAAGCAGCTGAAATAGAGCAGATCAAGGTTAGGGCAGATGGTGGAAACAATCTGCTTTTCATATGGATATATTCCATGGCATTTGCAGTTTATGTTGGCATTATGATGTCTAGCACCTGAAAAGCAGAACTGTAAGGACCCAAATATTGTGTAATGTGAAATGTTATCCTGTGCCATTTATTCTGCCTTTTCTGACTGTCCCTCTGAACATTACCACCGAATAAGAACATATGCATAATGTCAAACAAGGCTTATTAAAAATGAGTACATAGTTTACAAATTACAAATTCCATAACAAATACAGTTCTGACAGAATTTCGGGCAGGTCCAGGGCCCCTATTTTACACTGCACACACAAACACACATGTTCCGGAAAAATAGTTTTCATAATTTTGCTGTATTACAGAGACGGAGCACTCATAAAAAAGACTAAATTAGTCTTACTCCGACCTAGCTGTCTTCTTCCTCTTTGGGGATAGTTTTCTCGCCTTCTTGTATGTTGGATCAGAAGGTTCTGGAATGTCTGGCCAATCTGAATCAGATCCCGTGTCATCATCACTCCACTCAACTTCCTCGTGAAGCACATAGACAGCATCAGCAGTCTTGCACCTTGTCTTGCGCTTCCTGACAAATGTTAGAAAGCAGGTAAGCCCCAGGTAAGCATAGATATTACCTAATTATAAATAAAGATCATACACACAAATACTTCATACCTAGGCTTTGGTCCATTCAAAGGACACCCCGCTGCTCTATGTCCAATACATTTGCATTGCTTACATCTATTTTTGCCTTTCTTGCTACCACTAAAAGGCATGCCCTGCTTCTCCATGAAATTCTTGAACCTACTCTTCTTAGGTCTTCCTTTGCCTCTTTTAACATTTGGCTGGCACAGCTTGAAAGGTAGTTGAACCACAGGCCACTGTGACTGGTCTGTGCAAGGAGGGACGGCACCAGCGTAGGTAGCTCGAAATTTAGCCAAAGAGAAGTACTCACTCACATATTGATCAAGGTGTGGCAGAGTTCTTTTGTGAACCAAGAAGATTAACGCGTGTGGGCATGGCTTCCCAGTATGCTGCCACTCTAAGCAGCTGCATTCTCTACTGTCAATCTTCATGACATGCCTCAGGCCATTCCGGCTCAAATCTCTCACGTCACAGCTGTGGTCGTTAGACTCTCCAACTCTAAGGTAACCAAGACCTCAACTTCTCTGGTTTATTTGCTGAATAACAGCGGGTAGAATGTGCCCTCTTAGTCTGTCCCCAATATCTCTTCTTACTTTTATCAGCCTCATCAACATACCTCGTATGGTGTCCATCAACATATGAACTGGAAGGTCTTTTGAGTCTTTGACCCAGTTATTTACGGTTTTAGCAAGGTTGTTGTTTATGTAATCACACTTTATTGCGGGATTAAAAGCACTCCTCATCCATAAAAGGCTGTGATTCCTTTCCAAGTATACGGCAAAATCAGAGTTCTCAGCATGTATCTTGTCCATAAAAAATTTGTAGCTCTCAGGCTTGTAGGCCCTAGCAGCAGTCCACATGTAGCGATATATAGTGCCTGAGTAGTGCCTATACAGGTTCAACATCAAATGAGCATGGCATTCTCTTTGTTCAGCATGTGGAAATACTGTCCGAACTGCATTTGCCAATCCTTTGCATGCATCAGTGCTTATGGCCAGTGGTGAAACATCACCTATTGATCTATGCAGTTGCCTCATAAACCACTCCCAGTTTGCCTCTGATTCCGACTGAAACATGCCGAATGCCATCGGGAACATCCAGTTGTGCCCATCCAGTGTTGTCGCTGATGCTAGACAACCATTCCATCTGCCAGTGAGGACAGTGGAGTCTATACTCAAATATGGCCTACAACCCTCCTTGAATCCTTGAATACAGGGCTCAAGGGCCATAAAAAACGGTTAAAATATATGTTCCCCTCCTCCTCTTTCGTGTCAATATTGACAACACTACCTTGAGACCTAGATTGTATTTTAGCCTTGAAGCTGTACAGCAGCCTGAAACTATTTTCCCAGTCCCCGTATAGTGTTTGCAAAGCTCTCTCTTTACCTTTCCAAACTATGTGATATGGTAGCTCGACGTTGTAATCAGTCATAAGCTTTACCTGAATCGCCTTGGCAGTCTCATTTGGCATTTTCTTAAGAATGGCCAAAGCATGCTTCTCAACCCATTCTTGAGTTGCACAAGAAGATCTTAGTTTGCAGCCTGTTGGACACCTGTGTGCAGGTCCCATCTTGTTCACCTGCATCGGAACATTCATTTTATATATTAGTTGCTTCATAATAATTCCTAAACTTGCTTCACATATGAAAACCCGAACCCGTCAGTTAGAAATAGATATTTGTGTGCGAGGAAAGCTTCTCAGTACCCTAACTGTTTCTCCACTAGGAAGTATCCTAACGGAGATCTTCCATGGGCATTGATCCTTCACCCTCTCCCCATTGTAGTAGTCTAATCTGCACCTCGCCTTGTACTGTTTCCTTGTGTTTCTAGTTCTGAAGACGTCAAACTCTTCGATGATACAATATTGCGCAAATGCTTTCCTGAATTCTACCATGTTGGCGAAGTATGTGCCCACCATAATTATAGGTACCACTGGATCATATGTTATCGCTAACTCGCTAGTGACCTCATCATCTACCGGGATGGCAGCTTCCTCCATTAGTGATTCATCGATTACATCATCACCTGTTTCTTGTTCCACCACCTCTATTTCACTGTCCTCATCTTCCTCTATGTCCGAAACGGGAGGACCTTCATTGTCTTCCTCTACATCATCATCACTAGGTTCACTAGCGATGCCAAGTACATCACACATTGTTTTCTCTGCCATGGGTTCGTCGACGCCATCACCTCCCATGGGTTTGACATTGACATTCTGCCAATCTACTTGCTGTGCTGAGAAATTTTCTCCCACATCTATCTGTACTAGTGATGGTGGTTCTGCCCTTTGTTCCATAAAATCTTCTTCCATTTGGCATTCCCATTGACAAGTATCCTCGTTATCTGAGTCTGCTAACGTCCAGTCCTTTGTAGGGGGGTGGTGTTTTTGTAGGGGGTGGACTCCTTGTTGGTGTTTCCGGTGGGGGTGGACACCTTGTTGGTATACTTCTTGGGGGTGATCTTCTTTGTGTTTGACTTCTTGGGGGTGTTCTCCTCGGTGGTCTTCTTTGTGGTTGACTTCTTGGGGGTGTTCTCCTCGGTGGTCTTCTTTGTGATTGACTTCTTGGGGGGTGTTCTCCTTGGTGGTCTTCTTTGTGGTTGACTTCTTGGGGGTCTTATCCTCGGTGGTCTTCTTTGTGGTTGACTTCTTGGGGGTGGTTTCCTCGGTGGTCTTCTTTGTGGTAGACTTCTTTGGGGCATTCTCCTCGGTGGTATTCTTTATGGTTGACATCTTGGGGGTCTTATCCTTGGTGGTCTTCTTTGTGGTTGACTTATTGGGGGTGGTTTCCTCGGTGGTCTTCTTTGTGGTTGACTTATTGGGGGTGGCTTCCTCGGTGGTCTTCTTTGTGGTTAAGGGGTGGTCTCCTCGGTGGTCTTTTTTGTGGTTGACTGGGTGTTCCCCTCAGTGGTCTTCTTTCTGGTTGACTTCTGGCGGGTGTTCTCCCCCTCGGTGGTCATCAACCACTCTGCCATAGACTGCGCGGAGGCATTCTTTCTGGGACAGGTCCTCTTGCATAGGAGCTTGCGGTTCCGCTTCAGACTATCTGTTAGAGTAACCTTTGCAGTATTCTTTGGACTAAAATTTCGAGTACCAACCTTACTAGGGCTGATCCAATCCTTCATGGAACTAGGAATGTTCCCGTTACCTTCAGTTAAACCATACCCCTCTGGATCAGCACGGGTGCTTACGCAAGTGAGAAACAGTATATGGTTGCCCGTTCCATATTTCTCCAATGCCACATCTAAATTAGGTTGACTGTTAACGCCAATCTCAATGTAATCATGGATTCTTCTATTCCACCACATATATTTTACTTTTTGGTGAGATCCCAGCAGCAACTTCTCACTAAACTTTCCAATCAGTTCAGCTACTTGTATCCCCTTCTGGCGATCGACGTAGACATCAACATCGTGTTTTTCAACGAGAACATCTGAGCCATCATCCAGTTCTACAGTGTAGGGGTCAAATGTGGCCACCATTTTCAAAAGACGAGGAGGTTCAGCAGCAGCAGGTTTTTCAGCACCAGCAGTAGCAGGTTTTTCAACACTAGCAGGAGGTTCAGCAGCTGGATGATGTTTACCAGGAGCAGGTTTACCAATAGCAGCAGATTTACTGCTAGGATGTGTAGCAGCTTGAGCACCAGCAGCAGATTTTCTTTGATTACCAGCATGACGAACAATATCAACAGGAGATTTCTTGGATGCCCGGGCAACAACACCATCTCGTGTTCCACCAATAATTTTAGCATGCAAAATGTGGCCAAGAGAGTCTGCAAACCTTTCCAATTGATCTTCAATCTTTTGCATGTCCATAGGTGTAACAAACCCCCGCGGTGATACCCATTCGAATTCTGCAGTTTGTGCGGAGCCCATTGGAACAATTCCACGAACAAGTTCAACCATCCCAGATATAGACTTGAAGCTTCTTTCTGCAATGAGCAAGGTTACCTTACAACCCTCCACAACTAGGGATTGCCCATTGTCAAGCATAGCAAGGTACTGATGAATTTGTAGAGGGACGCTGTAATCTTTGCGAATCCTACTCGACACAAAGTTTGGGAAATAAGAAATGCTTGTTAGTGTTCGACTAACAAACATCTCTCGCTAAAATATATCTTGATTTCCTACATCCAGCTAGCAGATACCGATGAAGAAGGGTAAAATACATAAGAGAAGAGAAGCTCACCTCCTCCGGCTGCTCAGGGTGAGACATGATTCCTGAGTTGCGGGCCCTTCCATCCTCTGTGCTGCTCAGCTCATCTCCCGGCGATGGCGATCTATCTCCGAGCAACGGCTCGCTCGACATTCGGCATCACCGCGGGCTGTCGGGTGCGGGCACAAGAGCTTTAAGCAGTGCTATCTGTCTGTGTCGCCGCCGCCGCTGCCGTCCTAGGGTTCAGGCAAGGTTAAGGGCGGAGGGACGAACTAGATCTTGACCGTACACCGCTGTGGAGTGACCCCATTACATCGAATTGCCACGCAGATTGACACGCTGGAACTAACATGAAACGGAGAAATACTGACATGCGGGACCGCAATGGGCCCAAAACGGAAGAAGTCACGGCAATATTTGCTTTGCCCTCATTTCGTTCAGAATGGGCCCTCTGAGGAATTACCTACCCAACTTTTCAAATGACGTCTATTACAAGCAAAAAAGGTACCTGTGAGCCTGTGCCAAGGAACTCGGTGACCGCAAACAAAATCACCCAAGGATTTTGGCAGATTCAGCCAGCCCAGATGAATTAGATTCCATGAGTCCTATTTATCGCTCAGTGCGGATTCGCTTCTGCGGTTCTGCCTGAAGCGGTCCGATAGGTGGGTCAGCCCATTAACGCGCAGGTACAATAGATTTTTATCTTTTTTTCTGTTTTCGCTGGTTTTATTATTTTTCTTTGGGTTTTACTGTTTTCAGTTTGTTTTTACGTTTTGCATCCGGTTTTGTTAGTTTTTAGTTTGTATTTACGTAGACTATTTTCAAATTTGAAATATGGAAAATTCGTCATTAAAAACCTGAATTTTTTGAATCTATTTTTTCAATATAATATTTGAAAAAATAAAAAATGCAGAAGGAAGTACCTAGACCGGGGTGAGGACGCGGGCGGAGCTCCCTTCTGTCACGTGTCAACTATTCCCTCCGTTTTAAATTATAAGATGTTTTAGCTTTGCGAAGAAAATCTATTTAGATATCTTTTAGTGTGTAGGTTCACTCGAATATACACACTAAAAGGTATCTAGATACATTTGCTTAATAAACCTAAAACATCTTATATTTAAAAACGAAAGGAGTAGGATATAAGGATATAGGTGATGCCCATGTTAGCCACAAGTGAGGATCCTCCAGGTCAGTAACGTCTAGGAACATTAAGCTCACATGTCAATAAACATGTGCATCCCCAATTTCATCGGTTTTAGACGGTTTATTGAAACCAGCCCGTGCAGCGCGGTTTCAGCCGGATTGGTGTAGGCATTTCTACGTTTTACACCACCGCGCGTGGCTCCTGAAAGAACTCTGCTTTAGCGTGTACATGGGTGATGGTTTTGTCATTGTAGAAACTGCTCCATGGCTAGCCGCACCATTGTCTCGGCGTCTAGGCGCGTCGCATCGTAGTACCCATGTCAAGAGCGAGGATGCAGCTGCTTCTGGCCATGCCCGCTTCTCTGTCCATGGCGTTGATGTCTCATAGGACCAGTTGGGAAACCCCAAGACTAAGGTATGATGAGCACAGCAGTAAGTTTTCCCTCAGTATGAAACCAAGGTTTAATCGACCAGTAGGAGAAAGAAACCACGTCCGAAGGTTGTTGTTAGTTGACTTTGGCAACGGCACCAGAAGAAGCCTTTCATGGCGCGGTGTCTGCGCCAGCAGCAACGTGGAACCTACACACAACACAACCAAGATACTTTGCCCCAACTTGCAGTGAGGTTGTCAATCTCACTGGTTTGCTGAAATCAAAGGATTAAACGTATCATGTGGAAGATGATATTTGTTTGCAGTAAAATAAAGTAATGCTTGCGCAAAGTAAACAGTGCTTATAGTAAAAAGTAATATATGTAAAAGAATGGACCGGGGTCCACAGTTCACTAGAGGTGTCTCTCCATAAAGAACATGCTGGTTAAACAAATTACAGTTGGGCAATTGACAAAATAAAGAATGCAAAACAATGCATGTACATGTCATAAAGATCACTATGAGATTCACTTGAGCATTACAATATAATACATAGACCTTAATCCAACTGCATCTATGACTAATAATCCACCCGCCGGATATCATCTGACAACCGTTGGGTATTAAGTTGCAAGCAACAGATTATCACCTTAAATAAAGTGTGTAATGTAAACAATACAAATATCCTTGAACAAGAGATTGTTGTTTTCTCCCTAGTAGCAACATCACATCTACAACCTTAGAATTTATTGTCACTCTCCCAGATTACTAGAGGCATGAACCCACTATCGAGCATAAATACTCCCTCTTGGAGTCACTAGCATCTACTCGGCCAAGATATCTACTAGCAACAGAGAGCATGCAAGATCATAAATAACATAGACATGATAAATCAACAATCAACTTGACATAGTACTCAATATTCATCGGATCCCAACAAACACAACATGTAGAATTTCATAACGATGATCTTGATCATGATAGGAAGCTCACAAGATCTAAACATGAAGCACATGGAGGAGAAGACAACCATCTAGCTACTGCTATGTGAAGGGTTTCGCAGCATAGTAAATCAAAAAATTTCCTACGGATGCGAACAAGAAAGCCAAGATCTAATCTAGGAGATGTAATCAACGAGAGAGGTAGATGAGATCTTCATACCCTTGAAGAAATCGCACAGCGGAAACGTTCAACAGAACGTGGATGATGTAGTCGTACTAGCCGTCTCCTCCCCGCGATCCGATCCGATCCAACGCCGCAAGTGGCGGCGCCTCCGAGAGATGCACACGTACAGTGCAGCGACGTCTCCTCCTTCCTTGGTCCAGCAAGTATGGTGGAGAGATAGATTGGATCTACAGCACGACGGCGTGGTGCTTATGGTGGAGAGTTTCTGCGGCAGGGCTTCGCCTACGCACAGTCGCGAGAGAGAGAGGTGGAGGGGCAGCAGTTGGCCGGCGGCTAGGGTTGGAGTGGAGGGAGGCTGCGCCCCTGCCCCCCCTTATATGGGGGGCTGGCCGGCTGCCTTGGCCCCTCCTCCAAGTCCTAGGGCGGCGGCCTAGGGGGGAAGAGTAGGGGACAAGTCTTCCCCCCCTCTTTTAGAAGGTTCCCTTAGGGTTTCCCCTAAGGGCTGGCCGGCTGGGCCTTAGGGGCCTTGTGTGCCTGGCCCAAAGTGGCCAGGACACTTCCCCTTAGGCCCACATAGGCCTCCGACAAGTGGGCCCACGTTGGTCCCACTTCGGAACCTTCTAGAACCTTCCGGTACAATACCGATGAACTCTGAAACGATTCCGGAATCCAAAAACTGCTTTCCTTTATATGAATCTTATTCTCTGGACCATTCCGGAACCTCTCGTGATTTCCTGGATCTCATCCGAGACTCCGACCAAAAACTCACAAACCAATTATCCATTCTATCCTAGCGTCGATGCACGTTAAGTGTGTGACCCTACGGGTTCGAGAATATGCAGACATGATCTTCTATCAATAATCAACAGCGGGATCTGGAAACCCATATTGACTCCCACATATTCATCGATGATCATATCGGATGAACCACGATGCCAGGATTCAATTAATCCCGTATATGTATTCCCTTCGTCACGCGATATTTTACTTGCCCGAGATTCGATCGTCGGTATCGCCATACCTAGTTCAATCTCGTTCACAGCAAGTACTTTACTCGTTCCGTAATCCGATATCACTTTGTGATTACCTCCTTAACCACGTGCTTGCAAGCGGTGTTGATATCGATTATCGAGTGGGCCCGAAGTATATCTCTCTGACTCGGGAGGGACAAATTCCATCTCGATACATGCAACCCAACAAGTACTTTCCGATCACCTGAGAGACACCTTTATGATCACCCTCACATAGAATGACATTTGATGACCTCAAAGCTTTCTTCCGATACCAGGGAGTTGTATTATCTCATGGTCTAAGGAATACAATACTTGACATAGGAAAAAGCTTCGCAAAGATGAACACGATGACATGATCTAATTGCTCTGCTTTATTTGGGTCTGTCCATCACATTATTCTCCTAATGACATGATCTCATTATTAATTGACAACTCATGTCTATGGTTAGGAAACCTTAACCATCATTAATCAATGAGCTAGTCTAGTAGAGGCGTACTAGGGACATGGTGTTGTTCATAAACCACACAAGTATTAATGTTTCCGCTTAATACAATTATAGCATGGAGTATAAACATTATCATGAACAAGAAATATGATAATAACAATATTATTATTGCCTCTAGGGCATATTTCCTTCAGTCTCCCACTTGCACTAGAGTCAATAATCTAGTTAATACTTGCGCCTTTAACACCTATGGCATTCCAGTGTTATTCATACGCGTTGCACGTGGTAAACCTTATCTACGGGTCTGACACTTTCAGGTCCATTTGTATTTGCATATTCTTTTGCATCAGCACACATTACTCATCTTGTATGAGATAGCATCGTATAAACTTGGTCTTCTGGTGAGACCTTTGTTTCTTGGCCGAGACTATGTTGTCACTATTGTCATACAATAGGGCTACATAGTACTGGCACACTTAGAAAAATAGCGATATCCACCGTGCGTCGAAATACTCATTGGTCCGCACACATCGGTATGTATGATTTCCAATAAGTCCGTTGCTCGCTCCATTATTTCGGAGAACGGGTTTTATTTGATCATCTTTCCCATGAGGATTATCACTATCTACTTTGCATCTTTTATGCCGCTTCTAAAGCGATTATATACTTAGCCCTCGTTGCAGTGTCCGCCACAATATTAACATTGGAACTCATCCAAGTCATCATGGAACTTTCTTCCATCTTATTATGCCACCTTCTAACTCAAAACAAATAGCTTAAAAATTGAGATAAAATTTTATTTGTATGTGTGACAAAGCCAATTTAACTCATTGCAATGAACCATTTGTCACTTCTGCATATAGAACATATTCTTACTTCTTCGAAAGTGCATAAGAATATCTTTACTATTGTCCAACGATCATCATATGAATGCTATAACCTTTAGAGCATTGGACACATCTGGATCTACATATCATGGTATACAAGATTGATAAAATCATTCTTGTGGTTTCACTCATCAAGTGTCAAAACAATTGATTCTTGCTCCAACCTCTTCCATGCAACAAGAACCGTTCTTATTGTTTCCATATTGAACAAATTCAATATTTCATCTATGTACTCTGGCAAAACTATATTAGTGCCTCAATCTATCTGCATAGACATTGATGCTTAATATTCTGGTTGTACCTAAGTCTTTCATCAAAAACTAATTTTAATGAAAACTTAACAATATCAAGAAAAACACATTATTTCCAATAAACAATATGTCGTCCACATAAAGTATTAGAAATATGTCTGAGCGCTCCCACTTACTTTCTTGTAATACAAGCATCTTCAAATATCTTGATGAAATTAACACTTTAACATTTTCATCATTGAAGATTCCAACTTCTCTATGCTTACTTCTACCATAGAAGTTTGCATAAATATCTAGCAACCTTTGAATCAACAAAACCCATTGGGTCGTGTCAGGTACACGTCCTTGGTGTGCATTCCGGTAGAGGAACGTTGTTTCATTTATTCAACTATCATATCTCAATATGTAATTGTTGCTAGAATAATTCATATGACGAAGTCAGGGCCCATCATCGCTTCTTTGTATATTGTTGGTTACTATTATCTAATAATATCTCGTCCTCAAATCTTACTATTTGATTACGACCAACTTGGTTAAATAGGAACTTCGATGTCGTGACTACAACATATTGTAGACGCGTGAGCTATGAATGCAGTTGTCGCTTCCAGAACATATTCTGGTGCTGCGCTACTCTGATCATCTTGCTCAGATTCAATAACCTCATCAAGTTCTATCTTCCTCCCACTTAAACCTTTCGCGAGAAACTCCTTCATAAGAAATTCACTTCTTTTAGTGACAATCACTATGTGTTTGGGTTCATAATAGAAGGAATACCCATCGACATTCTTTGGGATAACCTACAAAGACTTACTAATCTGATTTTGGTTGTAAACATTTTACACATATGCCTTGCATACCAAAATTCAAGAAAATACAACTATAACTTATATGGTGTCATTTCGGCAGATTATGATGGCACTCTATTCAGTGAAAAGTGGTAGTCTCTAAAGCATAATCCACAAATTATATTGGTAGTTTATTTCATCATTGATCTAACCATGTCAAACAAGGTTTGATTACATCCATCGAAAACTCCATACTCCTATGGTGTTTATCACGATGCAAGTTTGTGGAACAATTCCTCTAACTCTTAGATGTTTGCTAAACTTGTAACTCAAATATTCTTCTTTATGATCTAATCATACAACTTGAATATTCTTGTTACAACAATTTTCACTTCATAAATTAAACAATTTCATACTTCTATCTCATCAAGTAGATATACCGTACATCTATTCGAGTCATTGATGAAATAGAAAATACACCACGCTCGACTTCACACATGAACTACATACATCAACATGTACAATCTCCATGTAGTCAGTCGCTTGTTCTTTCTATGGCCCACGAACGGAGTTTAATCATCTTTAGGAAAAGTCTCACAAGCGTCAATCGATTCAAAATCAATTGACTTGAAAATCTATCAATATAGAATTTCTTTCATGTTTTGTTTCCAATATGACTTAAACGGCGGTGTCATATATAAGTGAAATTCGTTTTGTCTTGCGACCTTTAGCATCAGTGTTATAAATGTCTATTTCGCCAACAAGATAATAATAATCTATCCATCGATTATGGAAGACGGTAATAATTTGAACAACCATTGCTCTCATAATACTAGAACAAAATAACAATTATTAAGTTCTTAACATATCTAGAAGGCTAGGTTTTATGCCGACGAGAAGCACAATAACACTTTTATTTGTATCTCGACATGCATCATTACCATATTCTTTTACTAGTTACTTAGGCTATTGTACTTCTTGTATTGTGTTGCTTTGTATGACATTTCATACCAACAAATCAGTATCGAATACCCAAGAATTACATTGTTAACAAGCAAAAGAATTCATCTATAACATGTATATCATTTATATACCTGAGCTGGACAATTCCAGTCTTTTCCTTTTTCTACCAAATAATTTTGCAAATCCTATTTAGCGTTTCCTCTCCTTTTTAGAAGAATCTATCGACATCAATAGTGGCATCAATCATTTGACACATAGTCCAAAGGATGTTAGTCAAATACTAATAGCCTTGGATTTTGCACTTTGAAGTGGATCGCCATCATCATATGATTGGTATTCTTCCAGATTCCATTCTTTAGTATTCTTTTGGTATGGCAAAACAATTTAGCCGATACCTTTTCATTCATCTTATCATGACAACTTTCATGATGAAACTACTATAGCTCTTAAGGACAAATGCAAGTATAATATTAGTTTCCCAAACTTTTGGGTGATCGGGATGCCTAGCATCTTCAATCTTCGCATATATTCATACAATATGAGCATATGTTCTTTTACTAAATTATACTTAATCATTTTGCAAACAATCAAAGTTTTAGATATCAAATATCTTTCACTTCTTGTTAGTTTCTGAAACAATTCTTTCAGCTCCAAGATCACTTTGATTCTCAAACAATTTTGAAGATCAATTTCTCATGGAGGCAAACATGATCTTAGATGCTAAACTTGAATCATTGCTCTTAGATTAATACAACTTATTAAATCGCATGGAGCAAGTGAGGTTTGCTAAAGTTTGCAATAAGACTTAATCTTTGATCTTGATATTTTATCTAAACGGCACTAGTCCGAAAGGTGATAATCCAGAATTCTATAGTTCTTTTAACTCAATTAAAACTAAGTGTCGGTGGAAAATGGTTGCCAAAGACTACAATGACTTATGAAAATACTAAGATTTAGTTCATGATAATTAGTTCAAGTTAATCAAATTACTAATGAACTCCCACTAAATTCAACATCCCTCAAAGTTGTTTAGTGAAGCATGATCCAAATTCACTACACCGAGACCGATCATCACGTGAATGATGTAGCTTTAATGGTGAACATCAACATGTTGATCATATCATCCATATGACTCATGCTTGACCTTTCGGTCCGTGTGTTCCGAGGCCATGTCTGTACATGCTAGGCTCGTCAAGTCAAACCCAAGTATCTCCGCATGTGCAAATACTGGCTTGCACCCGTTGTATGTGAACGTAGAGTTTATAGCACCCGATCATCACGAGATGCTTGAACACGACGAACTTTCGCAACGGCGCATACGAGGGGAGAACACAATTTTATCTTGATCTTTAAGTGAGGAATCATCTTATAATGCTACCGTCACGATCAAAGCATAATAAGATACATAAAAGGATAAACATCACATGCATATAATTTTATGTGACATGGTATAGCCAATCTCCGCGCAATGATCTCCATCTTGTGCGCACCGGCATGATCTCCATCACTCCACCATGATTGCCTCCACCACGAATAGCAACTACAACTATTGCTAACTACTTAGCGATAAAGTAAAGCTATTACATGGCGTATAAGAAGTTGACACGCAGGTCATACACAATTATAAAGACAACCATATGGCTCCTGCCGGTTGTGAACTCGTCGACATGCAAGTCGTGAAATATTACAAAACATGATCATCGCATACATCACATATATCACATCACATCTTGTGGCCATACCATATCACAAAACACTCCCTGCAAAAACAAGTTAGACGCCTCTACTTTGTTGTTGCATGTTTTACGTGGCTTATGGGAGTAGCAAGTTAAGAACGATTCTTACCTACGAAAAGCCACAACGGTGATATTATGGTTGCTAACATCCGTTGTAAATCTCATGACTACTATAGTGAGAGTAACTGGCATCCACCAGCCGCATGTGTGGAACAAGCCACACGTCAAGTGCGGAGCCGGTCTCGCGAACGAGGTCGCGTAAAGTTGGCCTGGACCGCTTCAATCTCACTATGCCGCGCCATAAGAAATACACAACAAGAGGTTTGCAACAGAAAACATCAACGCCCGCAACAAGCATGTTGTGTTCTACTCGTGAAACACATCTACGCATAGATCTAGCTGTGATACCACTGAAGGGTTTCGCAGCATAGTAAATCAAAAAAATTCCTACGGATGCGAACAAGAAAGCCAAGATCTAATCTAGGAGATGTAATCAACGAGAGAGGTAGATGAGATCTTCATACCCTTGAAGAAATCGCACAGCGGAAACGTTCAACAGAACGTGGATGATGTAGTCGTACTAGCCGTCTCCTCCCCGCGATCCGATCTGATCCAACGCTGCAAGTGGCGGCGCCTCCGAGAGATGCACACGTACGGTGCAGTGACGTCTCCTCCTTCCTTGGTCCAGCAAGTATGGTGGAGAGATAGATTGGATCTGCAGCACGACGGTGTGGTGCTTATGGTGGAGAGTTTCTGCGGCAGGGCTTCGCCTACGCACAGTCGCGAGAGAGAGAGGTGGAGGGGCAGCAGTTGGCCGGCGGCTAGGGTTGGAGTGGAGGGAGGCTGCGCCCCTGCCCCCCCCCCTTATATGGGGGGCTGGCCGGCTTCCTTGGCCCCTCCTCCAAGTCCTAGGGCGGCGGCCTAGGGGGGAGAGTAGGGGGCAAGTCTTCCCCCCCCCTCTTCTGGAAGGTTCCCTTAGGGTTTCCCCTAAGGGCTGGCCGGCTGGGCCTTAGGGGCCTTGTGTGCCTGGCCCAAAGTGGCCAAGACACTTCCCCTTAGGCCCACATAGGCCTCCGACAAGTGGGCCCACGTTGGTCCCACTCCGGAACCTTCTAGAACCATCCGGTACAATACCGATGAACTCCGAAATGATTCCGGAATCCAAAAACTGCTTTCCTTTATATGAATCTTATTCTCCGGACCATTCCGGAACCTCTCGTGATGTCCTGGATCTCATCCGAGACTCCGACCAAAAACTCACAAACCAATTATCCATTCTATCCTAGCGTCGATGCACATTAAGTGTGTGACCCTACGGGTTCGAGAATATGCAGACATGATCTTCTATCAATAATCAACAGCGGGATCTGGAAACCCATATTGACTCCCACATATTCATCGATGATCATATCGGATGAACCACGATGTCTGGATTCAATTAATCCCGTATATGTATTCCCTTCGTCACGCGATATTTTACTTGCCCGAGATTCGATCGTCGGTATTGCCATACCTAGTTCAATCTCGTTCACAGCAAGTACTTTACTCGTTCCGTAATCCGATATCACTTTGTGATTACCTCCTTAACCACGTGCTTGCAAGCGGTGTTGATATCGATTATCGAGTGGGCCCGAAGTATATCTCTCTGACTCGGGAGGGACAAATTCCATCTCGATACATGCAACCCAACAAGTACTTTCCGATCACCTGAGAGACACCTTTATGATCACCCTCACATAGAATGACGTTTGATGACCTCAAAGCTTTCTTCCGATACCAGGGAGTTGTATTATCTCATGGTCTAAGGAATACAAGACTTGACATAGGAAAAAGCTTCGCAAAGATGAACACGATGACACGATCTAATTGCTCTGCTTTATTTGGGTCTGTCCATCACATCATTCTCCTAATGACATGATCTCATTATTAATTGACAACTCATGTCTATGGTTAGGAAACCTTAACCATCATTAATCAATGAGCTAGTCTAGTAGAGGCGTACTAGGGACACGGTGTTGTTCATAAACCACACAAGTATTAATGTTTCCGCTTAATACAATTATAGCATGGAGTATAAACATTATCATGAACAAGAAATATGATAATAACAATATTATTATTGCCTCTAGGGCATATTTCCTTCACTATGGACCCGTAGTCCAAGGTAGACTACTTACGCATCACTCCAGAGGCTGGCATGGTGATGAAGGCATCTGGTGATGATTCCCCTCTCCGGCAGGGTGCCGGGAAGAGCTTCTGGACTCTCCCGATCTCGGGATGACGATGACGGCGGCTTGTAGTATGTTTCATGGAAAAGTGTTCATCCCCTTAGGGTTTTCCCGTTGAAGAGAATTTATAGGCGGAAGGGCGATGCCAGGAGGTGGACCAGGTGGTCACACCACCTGGTGGCGCGGCCAGGGGGTGGCCCGTGCCACCCCATGGTGCGGCTGCCCCTTGGTCCATCTCCGTCTCTCCTCTGGACTCCGTCTTCGTGTCAGGTAAATAGGAACTTTGGCTTTCGTTTTATCCAATTCTGAGAATATTTCCTGTGTAACTTTGCTGAAACACAAAGACAACAAAAAATAGGGAACTGGCACTGTGGCATCTCGTTAATAGGTTAGTTCCGGAAAATGCATAAAAATGCCACAAAGTGTAAACAAAACACAAAGCAATTGGTGTAAAACAAGCATGGAGCATCAAAAAATTATAGATACGTTTGAGACGTATCAAGCATCCCCAAGCTTAACTCCTACTCATCCTCGAGTAGGTAAGTGATAACAAAACAATAATTTTTTAGGAGACATGCACCAACACAATCTTGATCAACTTAAGGTAAAGCATTGCATGCTGAGATCAAAGTACTCTAAACATGGGCATAAGAGATATAATTCTAACCATAGAACTTAGCAACCATGTTACAACATGAAAAGAAACACAAACAACAGATCATGAGTAATAATGCATTGAAAGGTATATGTTTGTTTGAAGCATATAGAAAACATAGCAAAGTGGTATTCAGCTTGTCCCTCATGGAGTAGCAAAACATAAATGCATAGGACACCTTCAAAGTTCAAGAGGGTGACTAGATACAAATAATTTGAGAACAAGCAATACCATAATCATGGATCAATCAATAATAAATTTTGGGACCATGCACATTATACTCAGAATGAAAACTATGCTCTCTTAATCGGTGCATAAAGGTAGAAGATGAAGACTCAACATAAAAGTAAAAGAAAGCCCCTTCGCAGAGGGAAGCAGGGATTTAACATGTGCTAGAGCTTTTCATTTGTAAAACAGAGATAAAAAATTGTTTTGAGAGGTGGTTGTTCTTGTCAACGACTGGCAATGGGGTTCTTGCTATCTTCCGTACTAAACAAGTTCAGAGCGGTTCCGAGTTCTTTGAAAAATTGGCACATACGTGCTCTTTTATAAAATTTGGCACTCTTCCCCACTTTTCCTTTCACAAACCATGGCTAACCAAATCCTTCGGGTGCCCACCAACTTTCACATACCATGGAGGAGTGCCTTTTTTCTTTTCTCTTTTTTTAAGGTTACAATGGTCTGACCAACTCTCTTGCAAAATTAATGATGAGCAGATGAAGCATGCAAGTCGAGAGGTACTTAATTCAATATGGAAGATAGCAAACCCGACCACTACGTCCTCATGATCTAAAAACAGTGTCACAAAATGAGAAGTATTTGAAGGTTTTTGAAAGGTAGCACATGAAAATTTACTTGGAATGGCTTGAAATACCATGCATAGGAGTTTGTAGTGGAATCTTTGGAAAAACTTTGATTTTTGGGAGTTGGATGCACGAGAAGTATTCCCTCTCAGTATAGGTGAAGGCTAGAAAAAGACAGGGAGCGACCAACTAAGAGAGCAATAACGGCCATAATCATGCATAGCGACAAAACATTATTAACCAAATCATAAAGTAGTATCACAAGTCAAAAACCAAATGATAGAGGCTTGAGGCGACTGAGTCAAACATGGTGTAAGCATGCGCCAAGTCAACCCAAATAAAGTGTCAAAGGAGAATACCACAAAAATATGCTTCTATAAGATAAAAACAACGCATGATCCTTTCAAAGGCACATTAAGCACTCTCAGTTATTTGAGACAAGTCATGCTACAACAACTACTACTAAGCATATAATCAAAATAATATCAAGCATGACATGCTAAAGTCTAAGCAACAGTCCAAACAAGCTCCCTTTTTGCATCACTATAAGCATAAAACGGTTTACTCTTTTCCAACACTAATCAACCTTTTTGAAACAACTCTCAAAGATGAAAATAAACAAAGACCAGAGGTCTAAACACACCTAGCTACAAAGAACTAACAAGTTCTGAACAAGAACGAAGGTGAAAAATAAAAGCTAAACGCAGTACTAGAAAAAGAGAATACTCGTTGAACGATAAAAGTGAAAACTAGAGTGTTCTAGGCAATGAAAACAGAGTGTGTCTTCTCCAAAAGAAACATGTTGGGGTCCAACCATTTATTGCAGCAAACAAACCAAAATAAAACTGAAAGCAAAAATAAAGACGCTCCAAGAAAAACACATAGCATATGAAACAATAAAAATATAGTGTCTTGAAAGATGACCTGATATTTTTGTTGATGAAGAAGGGGTGCCATGGTGCATCCCCAAGCTTTAACGCTTGTACTTCTTGGATATTTTTTGGGGTGACATGGGCATCCCCAAGCTTGAGCTTTTGTCCATACTTCATCTCATCTCATCATTCTCCTTTCCCTACACTTAAAAACTTTCTTCATACAAAACTTCACACAATTCTCATTAGCAACATTAGTTTATGCAAGATAGTAAATCCACTCTTGGTTCAGTTTCAACTAAATTATAACATATATTAACACATAATATACTGTAACAACTTCCTCAAAAAGTTCTGTGATCAAAAGAACTCAAAAAGAAAGAGATCATGAGGCAAATGCAAATAGTGGCAGAAATCTGTCAAAACAGAACAGCTGGTAAAGATCAATTTTTTTGAAAATCTTCTGTTGCTCAAATAGAAAAGTGCAAAATTAATGAAAGTTAGATAGTAACCTGAGGCATGTGCACAAGAAATCGCAGATCAAAATAACATTCTGGGAATTTTCAGGAATTTTTACGGTACAACGTTGAAATCTGTTTCAGGACAACAACTTCCCCAAATCTTACCTTCTTCCAATTAGAGGTTGCTGATACGTCCATTTTGCATCACTATTTTGTATCATAATTTACTGTTATTCATTGATATATTTCACATTTAGAGATGATACTTATGTTGTTTCCTCTGTTTTTACATGTTTGATGATCATTGGAGGATTTGCTGCCGGAGTCAGGATTCTGCTGGAAAAAGGACTGTCAAGACACCATATTTTGGAAGATCAGGAAATTCTAGAAAAATACCAGAAAATTATTTTTTACCAGAAGACTAAAGAAGCCAGAGGAAGGAAGCGAGAGGGGCCATAGGGCAGCCTCACCACCAGGGGGCGCGGCCCAGCCCCTGGCCGCGCCGCCCTATGGTGAGGGCACCCTGGCCCACTACTGCCAGAGCCCCTTCGCGTATTTCATCGTCCCCAAAAACCTAAGTCAAGGGCGGCTCAGAGATAGACACCGCCGCCTCTGCGGGGAGGAAAACACCAGAGAGAGAAAAGCTCTCCGGCAGGAAGAAATCTGCCAGGGAAATTTCTTCCCAGAGAGGGGAGTTCGTCGCCATCGTCATCATCATCGCACCGGACTTCATCGGGATCATCATCACCATCATCCTCATCACTAGCACCTTCATCTCCACCATCACCACGCCATCCCACTGTAACATCTTCAGTTGAATCTTATTAAATTCTTAGGGGAAACTTTCCCAGTGTTAATTACTCTTGTGGTTGATGGTATTGAGTGGAACCGTTGAATTAAGGTTTATGTTCAGATTGTTATTTACCATTATTTCACCTCTGATCATGATCCATATGATGTCTTGTGAGTAGTTCGTTTAGTTGTTGAGGACATGGGAGAAGTCAAGTCGTTAGTAGTGGAATTATGTTGAGTAATATTTAATGGTTTGATATTTATTTGTTGTGGTGTTATTTCACTAGTGGTGTCATGTGAACGTCAACTACATGATACTTCACCATTTATGGGCCTAGTGAGATGCATTGTGTATTTGGCTACCAATTGTGGGGTTGCTGGAGTGACAGAAACC
Organism: Dactylis glomerata; assembly: GCA_007115705.1. Classification (NCBI taxonomy): domain Eukaryota; kingdom Viridiplantae; phylum Streptophyta; class Magnoliopsida; order Poales; family Poaceae; genus Dactylis; species Dactylis glomerata. Next base: position 249,578 of record QXEO01000195.1, on the reverse strand, counting down.
TAAACCTCCGTTGGGAAACCATTACACCAGGGAGCGTAGGATCTTAGAGTTTAAGGCTATGGTTAGATTTATCTTAATTACTTTATTGTATTTGCGGATGCTTGCAAGGGGTATAATAAGTGTGTATTTATCCTAGTAAGGGTAGTGCGCTAGCACAGGTTCACCCCCATAACACTTATCAAACCAGTAAAGATTATTTAGCGGCATGAAGCGAAAGCACTTGACAGAAACTCCCGTGTGTCCTCAAGAACGTTTGGTCATCATAAGTTACACAACCGGCTTGTCCTTTGCTCTAGAAATGATTGGGCCACTTGCAGCAATTATTATTACTGTCTTTTATTTACTCGTACTTTATATATTTGCATTACCAAATACCCCTGAAAACCCGTTTGCTAGTATTTACAGTGAATCCTTGATCAAAACCACTTGTCAACACCTTCTGCTCCTCGTTGGGTTCGACACTCTTATTTATCGAAAGTACTACGATACACCCCCTATACTTATGGGTCATCAAGACTATTTTCTGGCGCCGTTGCCGGGGAGTGAAGCGCTATTGAAGAGTGGAATTGGTAAACGTAACCGTCGTTGTGAGTATTGTTTTTATTTTTGTCTTTTTTGCTAGGGAGAATTCTCCATTTGGTTTCCTATTTGGGAACACTACTACCACTACTGCACATGTGGATGAACCATCACCACCACCTGCTCAATTAGATTCTTTTAAAATACCTATGAAAATTGTTGAACGTGTTATGGATAACTGCTATTCAGGAGATGAAACTGTCCATCCGGGTGATCATTTACTCTTTATACATGAATTATGCGAGTTGTTCAAGTGTGCAGGTATTTCATCAAGCAAAGTTAAGAGGAAGCTATTCTCTTTATCACTGAAAGGCAGAGCTGAGGAGTGGTATTGGCTGCTGAAAGATGGTCCATCTATTGCATGGGAGGAAATTATGCCTCTCTTTTATTCCAAGTTTTATCCTCCAAGTGAAATTCATAAAGATCGTAATCGAATATATAACTTTTGGCCTCATGATGGAGAGAGTATTGCCCAAGCGTGGGGGGAGATTGAAGTTACTAATGCTCAAATGTCCCATTCATGAGCTCCCCATTAATATTGTTATTGATAATTTTTATGCGAGGCTTGCTCTTCATGACAAAGATTATTTGGATGCTTCCTGTTTTGGATCATTTACTCATATGAAAGGAGAAGCTAAATGGTATCTTCTCGACCGTATTCAAGAAAATGCTGAAGGATGGGAAAATGACAAAGGTAGGAAGTCAGGTATAAATTATGATTATGAATGCATTAAAGCTTTTATGGGAACCGATGACTTTCATAATGTTAGCACTGCTTATGGTCTTGATTCTCAAATACTTGTTAACTGTTTTAAGGCTTTTGCCTCTTATCTTGATGTTCCAAAGAAAGATTGGAACAAATATCATGCGCCTTCTAAAGATTCTATTAGTCATGTTCCTGCTGCAGCTACTGAAGTTTGTACTGTTGATAGCATTTTGCCTGAACCTTATTTTGAGAAGACGCCTTTCCCTGCTAAGGTAAAGGAGCATTCTACTTTGGTAAGTGTGTCTAATAAAAGTACTAAGAAAGCTGTAGAACCTGATGAGCAAATTACTATTAAGTCTCCAGTGGCTATATTGAAGGACCTTGTTACTAAAGATGTAGGGGATGAATATATTATCTTTTGTGAAGATGCTACTAACATTATTTCACATCCTAGTAGGCATAGGAAAACAAGTGGTCATGTTATCTCTGTCAGGATTGGCGATCATTGTTATTATGGTTTATGTGACATTGGTGCGAGTTCAAGTGCCATTCCTTTAGAGCTTTACAGAGAAATTATGCATGAGATTGGCCCTTGTGAATTAGAGGAGATTGATGTGGTTGTTCAGCTTGCTAACAGAGAGACTGTCTGGCCTCTTGGTATTGTTCGAGATGTGGAAGTTCTATGCGGTAAGACTAAATATCCTACTAATTTTCTAGTACTTGGCAAGGAAGCTAGTAAAACTTGTCCTATTATTTTTGGTAGACCCTTTTTGAATAGGGATTTCTATTTTCGTGCCCCTGGGTCGTTAGTTGTACTCAGTTTTCCCCAGCTGCTTAACTTTTCCTCAGTTTTCCCCTCGCTCTAGTTTGAAACCCCTCACAGACGCTCGGACGGGAGGGTTGCCATTTAGTTGACCGTTCCGTACTGACGTGTGGGGCCGCGTCGTGTGGGGCCACGTCGCGTGGGGCTGGTAGAACGGGACCGCGTGGGACAGGATGAGACCGCGTTTGGTTGTACGTGAGAGCTCGGTTTTGTCTCTCTCGGCCCAAATTGGCATTTTTCAGAGCACCTTTTTCCCCTCTCTCTCTGTAACAGTTCTCTCTCTTTTCACCAAATTAGTATCAAATCTAGAGAAGCTTCTATTTCTGTCTTTCTTTAATGATTGTTGCCTTTTGGCCCTCGTTTTTTGCCCAATATGTTAACAAATGTAGTAGCAAATCTAGAAGCTAGTAGAGGATAAATTCATAGCAGCATAATAAATCGAGAAAATATAGGATAAGCTGCATACAGCAGCCAACATAGCATATATATATATATATATATATATATATATATATATATATTCAGGACAGATCCAACAGTACTACCGATCCCTAGATCCAACATAAGCTACATTTTACATGGGATTAAGCTTGGAGGTTGCGCAGGTGAATCCCAAGTGCTTTGTGTTTGGCCATGAACGCATGCACGTTCACGGTTGTTCCAACTCTAGCGCCGCCAGGGGCACTGCCAAGGGATTCGGCATGGTTCACCAGGCAGTTGAAGTCGGTGGCGCGGAGCCTCCTGTTGCAGAAGGGGCACCTGTAAACGCCTAGAGCAAAGTGGCGATCATAATGGCCGGACTGCAGCCTCCTGAGGACGTGACGAGTCTTGGTGTGGAAGGACTCGTCGTCGCTGTCGACGTCGCTGCTCTGCACATATCACGTAGCACCAAAGATCGAAAAACACGGAGTCAATTGCAGCGATGATGGAACAGAGAGTGAACAAAAGATCATGCATGATAATATGGGCACGAAAAAAAGAAGCCTCAGTTACATTGGACACACTTATATCCAGGATTTGGGTCAGTGAACCAAAGATCATGCACAACAAATTTGTACACACCAATTGTTCACAGACCAAACCCTGAATCAATTTGTGCCCAAATATTCATCATCATCGGCACAAATTAACCGGATGGGATTGATTACTCACATAAGTTAACCGAATCTTAAACAAAAGCAAATCACAAACACTAATAACGCTAGATCTATCATAATAATGCTAGATCTATCATAAAAAGATTGAACTAGGAACAGACTAACCCTAATAACGCTAGATCTATCATAAAAGGATTGAACTAGGAATAGACGAACCCTAATAACGCTAGATCTAACACAAAAGGATTGAAATGGCATAAGAACAAGGGAACAAAGGGTTACCTCCGGGTAGTCGTCGACGATGCTGGTGTCATAGGGGTTCGCCGGTGCGATGTACAACACTGGTTCGTACGGGTCTTCGTACAGGTCCCAATCGACGGGGGCCTGGACGGGTGCCTGGACGGGTGCCTGGATGGGGGCCTGGACGGGGGCGGCGGCTGATGCGCCGGCGCCTATGTCGGCGATGGGCATCTCATGCTTCTCCATCGCCGGGGTTTTTTCTTAGGGGTTTTTTCGACGCGAAGTGGAGAAGATGATGGGACAGGAGAGGCGGTTGCAGTCAGAATGAGAGAGTGGGCAAGAGTCGAGAGAGAGAAAGAGGGGCTCTATAAAGACGAAGGTGGCGTTTGGTGTACCGCAACACGCGTCCGCTATGCACGGCTGCAGCGTGCACCGCGACATGAGGCTAACCCTTCGACGTTTGGTGTACTCAGTTCTACCCTCGGGCCTTATACAGAAATTTTATATGTACTCAGTTTTCCCCTCGAGTACTTAGACTGGCAAGTGCAATATACTCAGTTCTACCCTCAAGTAGCTGGTCAACAGAGAGTCAACAAATGAGATTAACATAGCTAATTGAGTCATTTCATGCGCAAAAAAAATCCAAAAAAATAAAAACATAGTGGCACCTACTCATGGAGTCTTCCTACGCAACCTGCCACCTTAACAAACATAGATAAATCATGTTTTACCACAAATTGTCACTTCTCATAATCACTAGTAGCTATGAAGATGCATGGTTTTCCACTCAAACCCCTTTGCAAAACATCTTCCCCAAAACATAGTTTGTCTAAATGAGGCCATAATTGTCACACTCATGTATATTTGAATTGCAAATAATTTGATGTAGCCCAATATGAATTATATTGTACAAAACACGCATTTTTCATTTTGTAATTATTTTGTTTGAATCCCTTAGTCTATTTACTATTTACGTGCCCTTGGTTTCTTAGTACTACTCAGTTTTGCCCTCAAGTACTGTCACAAATGCTCACAGAAACCCAAACTTATCCTGATTGGTTGAGCAGTTGTCACACAGATCGACTCCACCAACCGTTGATCCACTGATCTAACGGGCAGTATACCCCTATCCGTCTCTTCGTGGCCACCCCTCTCTCTCTCTTCGTGGCCACCCCTCTCTCTCTGTCTGTCGGTGGATAAACGGTTGGTGGAGTCGATTCGTGTGCATTTATGGATTATTTTGCCACGTAACTATATTCCCTCTATTTATGCATTATTTTCCACGATTTAAAAATGTTAAACTAAAAAGTGGTAAACAAGAGACATACATATTTATCACCCCTCTAACAATTATCAACTATCTTTAGCATTCCTTTTCTTTTAGGGAATTTAGTTTTGGTAATTTGAAACGGCCCAAAAGTGGTATAATTTTGGTAGAAACATGAGACATACATATTTATCACCCCTCTAACAATTATCAACTATCTTTAGCATTCCTTTTCTTTTAGGGAATATAGTTTTCGTAATTTGAAACGGCCCAAAAGTGGTATAATTTTGGTAGAAACATGAGACATACATGTTTGGCATATTTGGGGCATTTCGGTGAATGAATTATTTATCACCCCTCTAACAATTATCAACTATCTTTAGCATTCCTTGTCTTTTAGGGAATATAGTTTTGGCAATTTGAAACGGCCCAAAAATGGTATAATTTTGGTAGAAACATGAGACATACATATTTGGCATATTTGTGGGATTTCGGTGAATGGATTATTTATCACCCCTCTAACAATTATCAACTTTCTTTAGCATTCCTTTTCTTTTAGGGAATATAGTTTGGGATATAGTTTTGGTTATTTGAAACGTCCCAAAAGTGGTATAATTTTGGTATAAACATGAGACATACATATTTGTGGGATTTCGGTGAATGCATTATTTGTCACCCCTCTAACAATTATCAACTATCTTTAGCATTCCTATATTCCCTAACACTAATTTTTTTTGGTAATTTTGGTGAATGCACATACTAACTTTGAAAACAACTACAAGTACATGTAACTGAATAATGGATTTGTAACAAGGGATCCCTTGTAACAACTTCTAGCGCTTGACGAGCAATGATAAGAATCTGATCGCAATTATACAACAAAAAAAACAACCAGCCATCAGATTAGCTTGCTTCTTCAACTCGATCAGCTGCTTTAACTGCTTGTTCATTTTCTTCAGTTCTCCCTTCACTTCCACCAGTTCTGCATTGGGAGCATTAGGCATAATCGGGATGGCCCCTCTCTCCGCCGCATTCTCTACAGCAAGTACCCCCCTCCCAAATTGCGCTCCCCTATACCGCCAATTGATTCTTGCAATTTAAGCCTCTGAACGTACACATCGATCCACTCGAAATACCTGCATTTCTTCAGGATCTAAAAACAACAACGTGAACCCTAAATCCCAAATTTGAGGGAATAACAAGAAAATCGAGAGAAAACAGAGCAATTGGAGCGAGATCTAACCTTATCCCCCTCTCTATATGGCAAGCTCTCGCATGCAAGGAACTCATGTCCACGGTTGCCGTTGTCGTTCGTCTTACAGATCGACCGCTTCAGAGGCTCTTGGCGTGGGCAGTCAGGGCATCTTGTCAAAGGCACGGGTCCATACTACGGCCATGAAGAATGGGAGGTCGAAGAGAAACTAGACATCACCTGCCTGCCAGAGAAGGGCTGCCGCTGGCGGAGAAGAAAAACAATGGGGCGCGGGGAAAGAAGGGGGAAGCAATGGCACGGGCACGGGCGCGGGCGCGGGGCTGGCTCAGGCTCCCATTTTGCAACGGGCACCTAGTAAGCTGTGGGTCCGGCGCGCTAACGTGGACAAGTTGCGGGTCCCACGATGATCTAGATAAGTGGAGGCGTGTCCACTGCGGGGCACCAACAGCGGCCCCACTTGCCAGCACCAACCAACGGTCAACTTAACGGGATTCCTCCCATCCGAGCTCCTTGTGAGAGTTTCAGACAAGGGCTTGGGCAAAACTAAGGAAAAACTAAGCGGCTGGGGAAAACTGAGCACAACTAAGGACCCGAGGGCACGAAAATAGAAATCCCTTTTGAATACTTGTGGCGCTGTGATAGACTGTAAGAAGGAGATTTTTTTTACTAAGTTTAATGGAGAATCTTATGAGTTTAATTTTTCTAAGTTTGCTAAGATTTCTTATGAAAATGAAATGCCTAATGAAAATTTTTGAGTTGAGCAGCTTGCTTCTATTGCTCTTGCTCCTAATAATGCTTTGCAGCAATTCACGGAGGACCATGAAAGTGAAGTCTACAGGAAGGAAAGAGAAGAGATTGACGATATCTTCCTTCGTCAACCACCGTTGATTAAGCACAATTTACCTGTGGAGGATCTTGGTACCACTTTGCCACCTAAGGAAGATCCTGTTTTTGAATTAAAACCTTTACCTGATGATCTTAAGTATGCTTATATAGATGATAAGAAAATATATCCTGTTATTATCAGTTCTAAGCTTTCAGGAAAGGAAGAAGAAAGGTTATTGGAGATATTGAGGAAACATCGAGGAGCTATGGGATATACTCTTGATGATTTAAAAGGGATTTCTCCCACTTTATGTCAACATGCTATTAACATGGAGGAAGACGCAAAGCCAGTTGTTGAACATCAATGCCACTTAATTCCCAAGATGAAGGAAGTGGTAAGAAATGAGGTATTGAAGCTCCTTGATGCTGGTATTATTAATCCTATTGCTGATAGTAGATGGGTTAGTCCTGTTCATTGTGTTCCTAATAAAGGAGGTATGACTGTTGTGCCTAATGAGAATAACGAGCTTATTCCTCAAAGGGTAGTAGTTGGTTATAGGATGTGCATTGATTTTAGAAAGGTAAACAAAGTTACTAAGAAAGATCATTATCCTTTACCGTTTATAGATCAAATGTTAGAGAGGTTGTTTAAGAAGACTCATTTTTGTTTTCTTGATGGTTACTCCGGTTTCTCTCAGATTGCTGTTAGAAAGGAAGATCAAGAGAAAACAACTTTTAATTGTCCTTATGGAACTTATGCTTATAGACGTATGCCATTTGGTTTGTGCAATGCTCCTGCTACTTTTCAAAGATGCATGTCTGCTATTTTTCATGGTTTTTGTGAAGAAATTGTGGAGGTTTTCATGGACGATTGCTCCGTCTATGGAACTTCTTTTGATAATGCTTTGCACAATCTTGATAAAGTTTTGCAGAGGTGTGAAGAAACTAATCTTGTTCTTAATTGGGAGAAATGCCACTTTATGGTGAAGGAAGGAATTGTTCTTGGACATAAAATTTCTAAAAGAGGTATTGAAGTTGACAGAGCGAAAGTTGAAGCAATTGAGAAAATGCCATGTCCCAGAGATGTTAAAGGTATTCGTAGTATTCTTGGTCATGCTGGTTTCTATAGGAGGTTTATTAAAGATTTCTCTAAGATTTCAAAGCCTCTTACTAATCTTCTTCAAAAAGATGTACCATTTGTTTTTGATGATGATTGTAAGGAAGCTTTTGAAACTCTTAAGAAGGCTTTAACTATTGCTCCTATTGTTCAACCACCTGATTGGAATTTACCCTTTGAAATTATGTGCGATGCTAGTGATTTTGCTATTGGTGCTGTTCTTGGACAGCGCGTAGATAATAAGTTGAATGTTATTCATTATGCTAGTAAGACTCTTGATGCTGCTCAGAAGAATTATGCTACTACTGAGAAAGAGTTTCTTGCTGTTGTGTTTGCATGTGATAAGTTTAGACCTTATATTATCGATTCTAAAGTTACTATACATACTGATCACGCTGCTATTAGATATCTTATGTCTAAGAAGGATGCTAAGCCTAGGCTTATTAGATGGGTGTTGCTTTTACAAGAGTTTGATTTGCATATTGTAGATAGGAAAGGTGCTGAAAATCCTGTTGCTGACAATTTGTCTAGATTGGAAAATATTTCTTTTGATCCTATTCCTATTAATGATAGTTTTCCAAATGAAAAGTTGGCTTCGATAAATGTAACTTCGCGAGACCTTCCTTGGTATGCTGATTACGCTAACTTTATTATTTCCAAGTATTTGCCTCCAACCTTTACAGCTCAGCAAAGAAGAAAATTCTTTTATGATCTGAGGCATAATTTTTGGGATGACCCACACTTATATAAAGAAGGAGTTGATGGTATTATGCAAAGATGTGTTCCAGAGTATGAGCAACAAGAAATATTGAGAAAATGCCATGGAAGTGCTTATGGAGGACATCATGCTGGAGATAGAACTGCGCAAAAGGTTCTACAATCAGGTTTTTATTGGCCAACCCTCTTTAAAGATGCTAGAAGGTATGTTTTATCTTGTGATGAATGTCAAAGAGTTGGTAATATTTCTAGACGTAATGAAATGCCTATGAGTTATACTCTTGTTATTGAACCATTTGACTGTTGGGGATTTGACTTTATGGGTCCTTTTCCTCCTTCAAAAGGTTATACTCATATACTTGTTGCTGTTGATTACGTTACCAAGTGGGTAGAAGCCATACCTACAAAGAGTGCCGATGGTGAGACCTCGTTAAAAATGCTTAAGGATGTTATTTTTCCTAGGTTTGTTGTGCCTAGATATCTTATGACTGATGGAGGTTCTCATTTTATTCATGGCGGTTTTAGAAAAACTCTTGCTAGATATGATGTTAATCATAGAATTGCTTCTGCTTATCATCCCCAAACTAGTGGGCAAGTAGAGCTTTCGAATAGAGAGATCAAGTCTATCTTGCAGAAGACTGTCAATAGATCTAGGAAAAACTGGGCTAGCAAGTTAAACGATGCTTTATGGGCTTATAGAACTGCTTATAAGAACCCCATGGGCATGTCTCCTTACAAAATGGTTTACGGAAAAGCGTGTCATTTGCCCTTAGAATTAGAACACAAAGCTTTTTGGTCAGTGAAAGAGCTTAATAGGGATTTTAAACTTGCCGGTAAGAAAAGGTTGATAGATTTGAGTTCTTTAGATGAGTGGAGAAACGAAGCTTACGAGAATGTCAGACTTTTCAAAGATAAAGTCAAGCAATGGCATGATAAGAGAATTCTTAAAAGAGAGTTTCATGTTGGTGAGAAAGTTCTATTGTATAGGTCTCGTCTCAGATTTTTTGCAGGAAAATTACTCTCTAAATGGGAAGGACCTTATGTTATTGTGGAAGTGTACCGCTCAGGTGCGATAAAGATTGCCTCATTAAAATATGACACTACACAAGTGGTGAATGGTCAAAGACTCAAACATTATATTGCTGGAGATTCTTATAATGAAGATGTTGATGTTATTCAAACGGTTTCTCCGGAGGAATTTATCCAGGACAATATGCAGGAACCTGCAGAGTTCATTTTTGAATAGGTAATAGTTCTAGTCAGAAAAGATTCGCATAAAACTTTTCCATTAATATTTTTGTTGTTTTTATTAAACTAGCATGGTGGCCCTCGTAATGCGGTAGCATGATCTATATACTTTTTCATATATGAAGGTGAGCATCATATTTAGTGTTTCGTTTAAAAAAAATACATTTTCAAGATTTAGGGAATTCACATAATGTGATAGAAGCAAATTATACTTATTGGAGAGTCAGTATTCTCAGTGCAGTTTGTAATGATATGTTGTATTTTATATTAGGGTTGAAGTTTAAAGTTCCCCTTTTACTTTGGAATTACATTCTCCTCGAATCTTCTATCTGTATTTTGTCCTTAAAATGGAAGTAGCTCGTTTTAATCTTCGCCCGGTTCCACTGAGGTGAGGGATGCACTAATAAATATTGTACATAGTTTAACTATGGTAGGTTATTATGTTTTTTGTGACAATTTCTTGGTGTTTGAGAGGTGTCATATGGCATGAAGGCCGATAGGCTTCTTCTAAATCTTTATGATTTCAAGATACACTTCTTCACACAATAATCCAAGCTGTCCGTGATTCCCATGGCTCATTTTTTCATTTATTTTTCTAGACCATTCGGTGAATTTGATAGTCTAACATTTGAGCATGCCCTTGGCCACTTGCTACTTGTAGAAGTCAGACTTTCACATGATTTACATGTTAACAGTTTGATTATTATTTTGTATTCATTGATGTTTGCATATATTAACAAATCATTATATCTTTAGAACCTCTAAACATTTTTCTTGCCACATTATGTCCAAGTATGCCATTCATATGTCTTGTCACGCGATCAGAACTTAATTGAGAACGTAGCGATCAGGTGTGGAGTTACCTCTTTAACAAATCATCCTTGGGTTAGCTTGCATTACAGATCAGCTTTTAATTTAGTTTTAAATTTTTGTGATGCATCTAGACTGTTTTGTGCAGAAAAAACATAGAGTTTCATTCCTAATCCAATACGTACTCTTTTTAAACGATTGAGTTGTCTCAAGGAAACATTACCGAATTCATTTATTTTTGAAGCTCCATGATCACCGTAGTGTTTTTTATAAAAGTGGTGTTTTTTATTAGTATGTATGTATAAAATAAAAAATGTATCTATATATGCGCTTTCTAAAACCGATACAAAAAAATAAGATGTTATATGTTTAATCTGTATATGATGTTGATTTTCCGTGCAAAGAGGAAAATTCAAGCGAGCTGTAATTAAGCATCATTTTTTCCGTTGAAGATGCGCATGTAAATATTCCATAGACTATGTATATGTACATGGTAACTCTTTCCTCCCTTTACTTATTCAGTAATTCTATTTATAGAATCTCCAATCTGTACCTATACGTGCTCCATGCAAACTACTTTTTTCTCCCCTTTCTATATCCGATACATGTTTGCACGACTTCTTTGAGGTGGGTTCCGTGTCAGTTTTTTTAAAATCGCATGGATGTGCTAGTTTTTTTTCTACATTTAATCTAATACGTATCATATATCGTGTCAAATAGTCTTAAACCGGACTACGTTTACAATTATGTGATAGTTAACTTGTTGATAAATCCTAGCCGTAAAATTTAGATCTAACCATCAAAATAATTAGGATGATGTGGTTTAACGTGGTGTCTCTATTTTAGAACTCACGTATTGTGCTTTTAGTATATAGTAGATATGAAAAATCACGAGATGAAAACGGGCAGGAGACGGAGTTCGGTGGCTCCTCACCACCAGGGGGCGTGGGCCCACTCCAGGCCGCACCGCCCTGTGGTGAGACCACCCCGGAGCTCGTTTCCGTCCCGGTTTCCTCCTGTGATTTCATCTCGATGTTTAATTTTCGCCTTTCTAACCCCCGGAGTACCCGAGGTCTGCATATCGTTTTCTCGTCGTGTTTTCGTTTTGAGCTGTTTCTGTCAGGAGTTGTTCTCAGTTCTAGGCGGATCATGGCTCCTTCAAGCGACGACAAGGAAAAGACACCTTCAAAAGATAACCACCAAGACATTCAGTTGAAGGAAGAAGTTGAAAGTGAGGCCGTGGAAGAAGAGATGGAAGAAGACGAAAGTTCACGCCCGAGCACCATGATCGCAAGCATCGGGGTGGTGACCAATCATGACAAGTTCAAGAAGAGTGCACATTGGTGGCGTGGTATTGAATAGTACCAGAGAACTTGTTGGCGTGTAGTTGATGAAGTAAATGACTGGCCAGTTGGAAACCCCAAGAGAAGGTTTGATGAATATAGCAGCAAGTTTTCCCTCAGTTACGAAACCAAGGTATATCAATCCAGTAGGAAAAAACCAAACTCAAGAAGGTGATGCTTGCTAGCCTAGTGACACTCCAACAAGGGCGTCGTTAATGATATCTTGTTAGCGCGTCTTCAACTAGTAGCAACGTGAAACCTGCACACAACACAACCAAATACTTTGTTCCCAACTTACAATGAGGTTGTCAATCTCACCAGTTTGCTGTAAACAAAGGAATGAGCGTATCGAGTGGAAAGCAATAGTAGTATGCGAGTAAAGTAAACAGTGCGAGTAAAGTAAACAGGTGATAGCAATATAATGGAAATAGGACCAAGGTCCACAGTTCACTAGTGGTGTCTCTCCATAAGATAAAATAACACATGCTGGGTAAACAAATTATAGTTGGGCAATTGATAGAATAAAGATAACGTGCTAAGTCGAGAGGATCACTATGAGATTTACTCTGGGTATTACAACAAGATACATAGACCGCCATCCAACTGCATCTATGACTAATAATCCACTTGTGGCGAATCAATCCGAGAACTCCACAAGTATTAAGTTGCGAACAACAGATAACTGCATTAAGCAAAGTGTGTAATGTAAACAAAGCATATGCCCTTGGACATATGAATGTTGTTTTCTCCCTAGTGGCAACAACACATCTACAACCTTAGAGGTTTCTGTCACTCCCCCAGATTAAATAGAGGCATGAACTCAACTATCGAGCATAAATACCCCCTCTTGGAGTCACTAGTATCTACTCGGCCAAGATAGCTACTAACAACGGAGAGCATGCAAGATCATAAACAACATAGAGATAACATAAGATAATATTCAGCACATCAACTCAATCATAACACCAATATTCATCGGATCCCAACAAACACAACATGTAGAATTACATAACGGTGATCTCGATCATGTAAAGCAGCTCACGAGATCTAAACATGAAGCACATGGTGGAGAAGACAACCATCTAGCTACTGCTATGGACCCATAGTTCAAGGTAGACTACTCAATCATCATGCCGGAGGCAAGCATGGCGATGAAGAAGACCTCTGGTGGTGATTCCCCTCTCCGACAGGGTGCCGGGAAGAGCTTCTGGACCCTCCCGATCTCGTGTCGACGACGGCAGTGGATCGTGATGTATTCTGGAAAAGTGATCGGGTGTTTTGGTTTTTCCCGTCGGAGGGTCTTTATAGGCGAAGGGGCATCGTCAAAAGTGGACCGAGGCGGTCTCACACATAGGGGGCGCGGCCAGGGCCTGGGTCGCGCCGCCCTGTTGTGTGGGCCCCTCCTGGCCCCACTCCGTCTCCTCTTCGGTTCTCTAGAAGCGTCGATAAATTTCTGGATGTTTGGCTTTTGTTTCGTCCAATTCCAAGAATATTTCCTGTGTAACTTTTCTAAAACACAAAAACAGCAGAAAATAGGGAACTGGCACTGTGGCATCTCGTTAATAGGTTAGTTCCGGAAAATGCATAAACATGCCACGAAGTGTAACGAAACACTAAGCAAATGGTGTAAAAACAAGCATGGAGCATCAAAAATTATAGATACGTTTGAGACGTATCAGCATCCCCAAGCTTAACTCCTACTCGTCCTCGAGTAGGTAAGTGATAACAAAAGAAATAATTTTTGAGGTGACATGCACCTACACAATCTTGACCATCTATGTAAGCGTTGTGCGCTGGGATCAAAAGAACTTAAAACATGGGCATAAAAGATATAATCTTGATAGAAGAAACTTAGCAACCATGTTATAACATGAAAAATAACACAAACGAAAGATCATGAAAATGAAACAATGAAAGTCAAATGTGTGTTCAAATCATATGGAAAAACATACAAATGGTTTTCAGCTTGTCCTTCATGAGAGAGCAAAACATAAATGCATATGATACCTTCAAGTTTAAGAGGGCGACTAGATACAAATAATTTAAGAACAAGTGAAACCAACATCATGAATCAATCAATAAAAACTTTGGGACAATGCACATTATACTCAGAATGACAACTATGCTCTCTTAGACGGTGCATAAAGATAGAAGATGGTGACTCAACAAAAAATTAAAAGAAAGGCCCTTCGCGGAGGGAAGCAGTGATTAAACATGTGCTAGAGCTTTTCATTTGTAAAACAGAGAGATAAAAATTGGGTTTTGAGAGGTGGTTGTTTCATGTCAACGACTGGCAATGGGGTCTTACTATCTTCCATAATAAACAAGTGAGAGTGGTTCTGAGTTCTTTGAAAATTTGGCACATTGGTGCACTTTTATAAAGCTTTGGCACTCCTCCCCACCTTTTTTTCCTTTCTCAAACCATGGCTAACCGATTCCATTGGGTGCCCACCAATATTCACATACCATGGAGGAGTGCCTTTTTTCTTCTTTTAGAATTAGATTGCAATGGTCTGACCAGCTCTCTTCTAAAATTAATGACGAGCAGATGAAGCTACCTAGTCGAGGGGTACTTAATTTAATATAGAAGATAGCAATTCCGACCATTACGTCCCCATGAGCTAAAAATAGTGGCACAAAATGAGAAGTAGTTGAAAGTTTTGAAAGGTAGCACATGAAAATTTACTTGGAATGGCTTACAAATACCATGCATAGGAATTTATAGTGGACACAATGGCAAACTTGGTTTTTAGGAGTTGGATGCATGAGTAGAGCTCATACTCAGTACAAAATGAGGGCTAGCAAAAGACTGGGAGCGACCAACTAAGAGAGCAATAACGGCCATAATCATGCAAAGCGACAAAGCAACATTAAAAGAAGCATAAGATGGTATCAAAAGTCAAAAACTAAATGACCATAGAGGCTTATGGCGACTTTGTATGAGTCTAACATGTGTGAGCATGCGCCAAGTCAACCCAAATAAAGCATCAAGGAGAAAACTAAAATAATACTTCCAAATAATAAAAACAACGCATGATTTTTTTCAAAGGCTCATTAAGCAATTTCAGTCATTTGAGACAAGTCATGCTAAGCAAAACCACTAAGCATACTATCAAAAATACATCAAGCACGACATGCAAAAGCCTAGGCCGCAGTCTACACAAGCTCCTTTTTGTACCACTTTTTTGCATAAAGCTTTTTCTCTTTTCCAACACCATTCGAATCTTTTTTGAAACAACTCTTTTGAGGAAAACCAACATGGACCAGAGGTCAAAATACACCTTGATGAAAAGATATAACAAGATCTGAACACAAATCAAGGCAAAAATCGAAAGCTAAACGCAGTTCTAGAAAAAGAGAACACTCGTTGAACGATAAGAGTGAAAAACGGAGTGTTCTTGGCAAATGAAAAGCAAGGCAACTTCTCCAAAAGGAATTTGTTGGGGTCCAACCATTTATTGCAGCAAACAAAACTAGAGAAAACTGAAAACTAAAAACAACTGACGCTCCAAGAAAAACACATAATGCTTGAAGCAATAAAAATATAGTGTGTTGAAAGGTGACCTGATTTTTGCCGATGAAGAAGGGGTGCCTCGGGGGCATCCCCAAGCTTTGACGCTTGTACCTCTTGGATATTTATTGGGGTGACATGGGCATCCCCAAGCTTGAGCTTTTGTCCATTCTTCAACTCATCTCATCATTCTCCAAGCCCTACACTTGAAAACTTCCTTTATACAAAACTAAACACAATTCTATTAGCAACATTAGTGTAAGCATAGCAATGAATCAACCCTTTTTGCTTCAGGTTTCAACTCAAAACCACCACATATAAATCATATACTACTGTAGCAACTTCCCCAAAAGTTCCGTGATCAAAGGAACTCAAAAAGGAAGCGATCGAGCGGCAAACACAAATATTGGCAGAAATCTGTCAAAACAGAACAGCTGACAAAGGTCGAATTTTTATAGGGTTTTATGTTGCTCAAATCAAAAAGTGTATAACTAATTAAAGTTTGTATATAACCTGGGGCATATGCACAAGAAATCTCAGGTCAAAAAGATATACTGAGAATTTTCACGAATTTTTACGGTGCAGCACCGAAATCTGTTTCAGGACAGCAACATCCCCAAATCTTACCTCACTCAAATTAGAGGCTTCTCTTGGCACAAAAACGAAATAAAAAGGATAAGGAGAGGTTATTACAGTAGTAATAACTTCCAAGACTCAAATAAAAGAAAAATAACTAAAAGTAAAACATTGGGTTATCTCTCAAGAGTGCTTTTCTTTAACGCCTTTGAGCTAGGCGCAGAAAGTGCGAATCAAGTAATATCAAGTGATGAAGCATCAAGCTCATAATTTGCTCTAAGAATAGAGTCAAAAAGTAATTTCTTCCTCTTCGTAGGGAAGTGTTCCATACCTTTCTTGAGTGGGAATTGATATTTGATGGTGTCTTCCCTCATATCAATGATGGCACCTACAGTTCGAAGAAAGGGTCTTCCCAAAATAATAGGACATGAAGCATTGCATTCAACATCCATGACAAGAAAATCAATGGGAATAAGGTTATTGTTAACCATAATAAGAACATCATTAATCCTTCCCAAAGGTTTCTTCTTAGCAACATCAGCAATAGGAACATCATAATAACACTTTTCAAGCATGTCATAAATTTTTCTAGGCATAATAGAAATACTAGCACCTAGATCACATAAAGCATGGCAATCAAAACCATTAACATGCATATCAATGATGGGTTCCCAACCATCTTCTAACTTCTTGTGAATAGAAGCTTTTTGCTTCAACTTTTTATCCCTAATTTTCATGAGAGCATTGGTAATATGCTTAGTAAAAGCAACATTTAAAGAACTAGCATTGGGAGTTAAAGCAAGATTTTGTAAGAACAAAATAACTTCAGATATATTGCAGCCATTAACATCAAAATCATTAAAGGTAATAGAGCTATCATATCCTACACTCCGAAAAATTTCAGCACTCTTTTGAGAAAAAGGTTTTGCAGTTTTAGGCTTTTTAACACTAGGAGTGGGAGTTTTCTCTACACCAATCAAAGTAAGAGGATTGCTAGCATTTGGAACAACATCATTAGAGGTAGTAATAGTACATACCTTCATTCTTCTAGCCATATCATATTCTCTTTCCCACCTGGCATGCAATTCTGCTAGCATCCTAACATTTTCATCAATTCTAACTTGGATAGCTTTAGCAGTAGCAAAAGGATCAGGCTTAGCAGACATTCTGTTAATCAAAGAAGATTGCGCATTAGACAAAGATGAAATATTGGTTTCAGCTTTGGAAACCTTAGCTTGCAACTCAGGAATAGCCTTGTTTAAATTTTCAAGTTGATGACTAATAGTCCTCAACAGAGCTGATTGCTCCTCCATAGTCTTGGTGAAAGCCCTGTTCTGCTCATATTGCACCTGCATAAAATTCTTGGTAGCCTTTTCAAGTTCAAAAATTCTTTCTTCACTAGGCATTTTAGGTCTACCAAGGTAGCTATTATCACCATTAGAAGGAAACGGCCTAGAATTGTTACTAGCAAAATTGTTTCTATAAGCATTGTTGTTAAAATTATTATTTCTAATAAAGTTTACATCAACATGCTCTTATTGAGCAACCAAAGAGGCCAAAGGAACATTATTAGGATCAACATGAGTCCTATCATTAGAAAGCATAAGCATTATAGCATCAATCTTATCACTCAAGGAAGAGGTTTCCTCAACAGAATTTACCTTCTTACATTGTGGAGCTCTCTCGGTGTGCCATTCAGAGTAATTTACCATCATATTGACAAGAAGCTTGGTTGCGGCGCCCAAGGTAAGGGACATAAAAGTGCCTCCAGCAGCTGAATCCAATAGGTTCCTTGAAGAAAAATTCAGTCCTGCATAAAAAGTTTGGACAATCATCTGTCGATGGATTTCGTGTCGCAAGAACACGGGGTACCACGCGACGGACCCAAAGATTCGAACGCAGGGGGCTGAACGTGTGAGATCTTGGATCACAACAAAACACGGTGACGGAAGCCTCGAGTCGCCGAATGCACTACCCACTGCAGAGAGGGACACCGAGCTTTACCCAGGTTCAGGGCCCTCGTGGTGAGGTAACACCCCTACTTCCTGCCTTCTTGTATTACGATGCGATACCTCGCGAGGAGTAAAAGGTCTTGGTTACAAAGCTCTAACTGGCTAGAGGTTGAAGAACCTGCATGCCCAGCTAGCAGCCTGAAGAAGATGAAGATCCGATCCCCTCTAAGGGGTGGCCTCCCCCTCCTTTTATAGCGCCAAGGTCCTCCTTCCCCTTATCTTCTTGGGGAAGGGGTTGCCACACACGACCAAGGAGAGAGGACATCTGTAGACTATATTCTTCCGTGGACGTAGTCTTCGTAGAGTAGTGGCGCCAGTCCACCAGAGTGGGTGGAGGAAGCCGACGTCTTCCTCTGGCACCCTGCACCGTCCATGCTATTTTTAGGGGGGTGGCCAACAACCACTGTGCCACTTTATGCAGGCACGGCGAAAGTTGGTCTCCTCCCTGTCGGGGGTAGCGTGGGCGGTACGCGGTCTTCTGTCCTTTATCTTCTTGCTCTGCACGCAAACGTGCTGAGCTGTCGTGGACGTGGTTCTCTCCTCACCAGTGGGAGCTCGTGAGGAGGTCTTCTGGTCCTTAGCAGCTTTAGCCGTCGTTCTCCTCATGAGGCGCCTCCTCATGAGGGTCTTCTCCAATAGCTTCGGTTGTGGTTGCACCCTGGGCCGAAGTTGGGCCGTTGAAGGGGCCCAGGAGCAGGTGGACCGGGATACCCCGGTATCCAGAACACCGACAGTAGCCCCTGGGAGCCCGGCCCGCGAACGCACCCTCTTGAGGGGGCGAAGGGCCAGGGCCCCCCAGAAGCTGCTGGGCCCTCCAACGGCACGCGTCAACCGCGCGGTCAGAGGACTATGTGAAGATGCAGAGGTCGTGGGCACGTGGCGCGACCGCAGCTGGTGAGACGGAACAGCGGGCGACGCTGCAGTCCCCGAAGCGTCAACCGTCATGATGGCGCGTTGCTTCACTGCAGAGCACCGCGCCGACGCTTCGGTTCCCGCGCTGAGATTTGACGTGACGACGCTGGCCGCACCCCTTAAATAGAGTCTCCTCGAGACCTCCGGCACTTCACCTCCTTCCTCCAGTGCCACTTCTTCCTCTACGCCCCCCAAGCTCATGGATCCCTCCGCCTCCTCCATCGCCGCTGGCCCAAGCTCGGGGGTGAAACATCATGGGCGCCCTCAGGGAAGCCGGAACCAGGCGAAGGTTCCGGCCCGGTGGACGCCCGGCGCCGGTGGCCCCCTGCGCATTGGCGCGCCGAGGCCGGACGAGGCGAATCGCGCCGTCACGGGGGCCTCCGGCACCCTGACCCTTAGGGGTCCCGCGCCTGGAGGCGCTCTGAACTCGCCGTAGCCGCTGGCGGCGGCGCCTGCTCCCCGCGCCCTGGGGAGCATCGACCGGGTACTTCGGGAAGTGGAGGCCGCCCTGGGCCACCCTCCCCCTGCTGCAGATCCTCCGGACCCGCCGGCGAACGGAGTGGTCGCCACTCCGCGCCCCTTGGCGGCGGCGATGCTGGGACCCCTCATCGGCCCGGGGTCCCGCTTCCTGGAGCTCCTCGTCGTCGTCGACTCCCTGAGCTTCAACTCCCTCCGGCTGCCCGATGCAGTCCGGAGGGTGGTCTACGCCCCCGGCGCGGCCTCTGGGGAGATCGTCCTGGGGGAGCAGAGCAGGCCAGATCTCTTCTGGCCTGTGGACATCCTCCTCGGAGCGGGCGACCACGCCGTCCTCTCCGGGCGCTTGAGGGCTTTTTCCCTCGGCCATCGCCTTCGCGCCGGCGACCACCTAGTCTTCCGCTTCAAGCTGGGGGCGCTGGAGGCCTCGGTGCGGATCTTCAACGCCGCCGGCATCCGCCGCACCTACCCCCAGCCCGCGACGCAGTGAAGGGGAGATCCTGGCGTGGTAGCCTCCTGGGGAGGGGAGCTAGTCTCCTCCCCACTTTTGCAATGTAGCCTGCGCCGGCAGGGAATGCCCCGCCGTGCCTTTGTCTTCTCCCCCACAGGGGGTTAGTAATGAAAATCTGCTTGCTTTTCTGCTTCTTGATTTTCACCGTCGTCCTGTTTGTCCGAGCGCTCGAGAGCCCTAGCGAGTTGTCGACGCCGACGGGAGGCCTCCCTGCGCCTCAGAGCTCATGTCGGGGTCGGCGCCGGTGACGACGTTAGGCGATTCCTGAGATTAGAAGTTGAAGAAAGAGTTGGAAAACAAAAAACCCCAAATCCCCGAAAACAAAAAAACAAATCGGTAAAACAAACGAAAAAAGAAAGCGAATAAGATGCCCCTGTGACCGGCACAGGGACCTTCTCCGTCATGGAGGAGCACGGCACTATCTGTGCCAGCAGCTTAGAGCAAATTGCCGCGCGTGGCGATTCACGGGGCCTTCCTCGTCATTGAGGGAAGCTGGACCCTCACGGACATGAAAATGTCGACGCTTAAGAGAGCCCAGAGACCGTTGACACCTCGTTAAGGGTTGATCATGAGGTGAAGGGCCTGGCGCAGACCTCTGGATCTGCGTCTCCTTCGCAAGATGATCAGAGCGGCCTTTGTCTTCAATAATCCTGCCATGTTAGGCCTTCCTCGATAGAGGGAATCTTCCTGCGGATGCATTGTGCATCGACGCGTCCTTGTTCCCTTGTGAGGATTGCTCACGAGGCTCGTGAGGGTTGCTCACGAGGCGCCGGTCCTTAGCGGGTGCCTTGGGCACACCTCGGACTTTCCTCGAAGATTTTTTATTTCCTGGTGTACTTCGCGAGGAACTAAGCACCATGGGTACTTGGAGGTGATCGATAGCAGGGCCGTCGCCCCCGATCAGAGCTCATTCCCTTCGGGTTTTTCGGGCTTGCTGTTTTCCGGGTGAAGGCCCCAGCATAGACACCGTGCCTAGCCCCTTTTCGCGTGGAGTACAATAGAAAATAAATGGACTTCATGCCATTTTAATATCATGCCGAAGTAGAGGCGCTATACTGCGCTATAACTTAATATCAGTGCTGAAGAGCTTTTTGATCTGATACAACTGCCGTGACAACGATCTTAACCTCCTCGTGAGGAACCTAATGGTAGAACTTTTGCAGATGAGCTATGTTCCATGGGTTCCCCACCGGTACGCCTTCTGCGGTCTCCAACCACGCCGAGCCTGGCCTGGCGATGTGCGTCACCTTGAAGGGGCCTTCCCACATTGGAGACAGCTTGTGTAGGCCCTCGCGAGAGAGTATTCTCGTCAGCACCAGGTCGCCGACCTCTAGAGTCCTTGCTCGAACATGGCGGCTGTGATAGCGGCGTAGTCCTTGATGGTACCTCGCGGCGCGGAGCGCGGCTTGGCACCGAGCTTCTTCAAGCTGGAGGAGGCGATCCTTGATGAGGTCCTCTTGGCGAATTTCGTTGAAGGCGAGCACTCTTGGCGACCCAAACCTGACGTCGGTGGGAAGAACAGCCTCCGCCCCATAGACCAAGAAGAAAGGAGTCTCTCCAGTGGGTTTGGTGGCGGTAGTCCTGATGGACCACAAGATGGATTGGAGGTTGTCTAACCATTTTTTGCCGCAGGCCTCGAGCTTGGCGTTGAAGCTTCTCGTTTTGAATCCTTTGAGGACTTCGGCGTTGGCGCGCTCGGCTTGGCCATTGCTCCTGGGGTAGGCGACCAAAGTGAAGCAGATCTTGATGCCGGCCGATGAGCAGTACTCCCAGAATAGCCCGCTAATGAACTGGCTGCCGTTGTCGGTGATGATGCGGTTAGGCACACCAAAGCGGCAGACCAGCCCACGAATGAACTTGACTACGGACCTGGCCGGGATTGTGCACACCGGCTCCACCTCCACCCACTTGGTAAACTTGTCGATGGCAACGTAGAGGTAGCGGTAGCCCCCTTGCGCTCTGGGAAATGGACCGAGGATGTCCAATCCCCAGACTGCAAAGGGCCAAGTGAGTGGGATGGTCTGCAGCTCCTGCGCCGGCTGATGAATCTGCTTGGCGTGGAATTGGCATGCCTCGCACTTCTTGACCATCTCTGTCGCATCCCAGAGCGCCGAAGGCCTGTAGAAGCCGCTTCGATATGCCTTTGCGGCAAGAGTTGAAGCAGAAGCATGATGCCCACATTCGCCGGCGTGGATGTCCCTGAGAAGCTCTTGGCCTTGGTGAGTAGATATGCACTTCAGAGCGACGCCGTTTGGGCGACGCCGGTACAAGTCACCGTCTTTGACGCAGTAGCCTGAGGCTTGACGCACTATCCTCTCGGCCTCCGATTCATCTTCGGGAAGCCTGCTACTGACGAGGAAGGCCTTGAGCTCCAGGATCCAATCCACTCCCTCTTGTCATGCCAATGCCAGCAGGACACGGTCACCCGAAGGAGGCCCGCAGTCCGGAGCCCCCTGCTCCGGTGGCGGCGACGGGACAGGTGGAGGGTCAGACCCAGACGATGACGGAGAGGCAGACGGTTTGAAGAGTCGCTCCTCGAAGACGCCGGCAGGTTGTGCCAGGCGATGCAAGGCGCGCTTGGCGATTTCATCCGCCTCCACGTTTTCTCCCCTTGGGATGTGCTTCAGCTCCAAGCCTTGGAAGCGTTTTTCCATCTTTCGATGCTCCTCGAGATAAGCCGCCATGTGCTCATCCTTTGGAGTGTAGCTCTTGTTGGAGAAGTTCACTACCAACTGTGAATCTCCCTTGATGGCGAGGCGCTTGATTCCCAAAGCGTTCGCTGCCCTTAGGCCAGCGAGTAGTCCTTCATACTCTGCGATGTTGTTGGAGACCTTGTGCTCAGGCTTAAAGCAGAGCTGTATGGTGTAGAAGAGCTTGTCTCTAGAGGGAGAGGTCAGGACAGCACCAGCTCCCGCGCCGGGGAGGTTGAAGGCGCCGTCGAAGTGCATGACCCAGAGGCCTGGGGCCTCCTCTCCTGGAAGCGTTGACTCCACCTCTGGAGGCTCGTCGGCGAACGGATCAGTCCATTTGGCGGTAAACTCAGCCAAAGCCTTGCTCTTGATTACCTTAGTAGTTTCGAAGGAGATCTCGAAGGGTTGAAGCTCCACGGCCCATTCTGCCACCCGCCCGGTGACATTGGGATTGCGTAGAATGGTCTCCAGGGGACGATCAGTAACCACCTTTATTGGGTGGCCCTGGAAGTAGTGACGTAGCTTCCTTGAAGCGATGAGCAGGGTGTAGAGCAGCTTTTGCTGCATGGTGTAACGCTCCCACGCGTCGCGTAGCACCGTGCTGACGAAGTACATGGGCTTCTGCACCTTGGTGATGCCCTCAGGAGTTTTCTCCTCGAGAGGTTCAGGAGAGTCGCTCTGAGGGAGCGGCTCGGTCGGCGAAACTATAGCGGGTGGCCCCTCTTGAGGGACAGAAGGGATTTCTGCCTCTACCTCGCGAGGAGCCCCCGGGCAGGGAGGATCAACTTCCTATTTGGCGATTACCTTGGTGTCTCATTCCGCGACGAGGACAACGCTTGCTGTTCTCGGAGTTGCTGCGATGTAGAGCAGCAGGGGCTCGCGGAATGTTGGGGCAACCATGATTGGTGGGCTCGTGAGGTACCTCTTCAACTCGGTGAAAGCCTTGTCGGCCTCCGGAGTCCATTCGAACTTCCCAGCGCGCTTCATGAGCTTGAAGAAGGGCAGAGCCTTCTCTCCGCTCCTCGCGATGAAGCGCCCCAGGGCTGCCATACATCCCGCGAGGCGCTGCATTTCCTTGAGATTGCGTGGGGGACGCATTTCTTCGATGGCCTTGACTTTGTCAGGGTTCGCCTCTATCCCGCGATGAGACATGAGGAACCCCAACAACTTTCCCGACGGTACGCCGAAGGCGCACTTGGCGGGGTTGAGCTTGATGTTTACCTTTCTCAGGTTGACGAATGTTTCCTCCAGATCCTCGATGAAGGTGTGACTCTCGCGAGTCTTGACGACGATGTCGTCGACGTAGGCTTCCGCATTCCTTCCCATCTGAGCCCCCAGGGCCTTACGCATGAGCCTTTGGAAGGTGGCTCCTGTGGTCTTCAGGCCGAAGGGCATATAGACATAGCAGTACACACCACAAGGCGTGATGAAGGCGGTCTTCTCTTCGTCCTCCTTTGCCATCTTGATCTGATGATAGCCGGAGAAAGCATCCAAGAAGCAAAGGAGGTCACAGCCGGCGGTGGAGTTGACGATTTGATCTATCCTTGGGAGCGGATAAGGGTCCTTGGGACAGGCCTTGTTGAAACTTGTGAAGTCCACGCAGAGGCGCCCACTGCCATTGGACTTTGGGACGACCACCGGATTGGCAATCCAGGTGGGGTGGGCCACCTCGCGTATCAACCTGGCCTTCTTCAGCTTCTCTATCTCTTGAACGATGAAGTCTTGCTTCTATTGCGCTTGCTTCCTAGTCTTCTGCTTCACGGGGTGTGCCTGAGGGCACATGGCTAAGTGGTGCTCAATCACCTCCCTAGGAACGCCGGGCATATCTGACGGAGTCCAAGCGAACATGTCAGAGTTTGCCCGCAGGAAGGTGATGAGCGCGCTTTCCTATTTGGGAGAAAGCCCTGCCCCGATGGTGACGAAGTTTTCGCAGCCCCCAGCCTGAAGCGGGACCTTCTTTGTTGCAGAGCGCTCTTGGGTGAACTGGGGCCTCCTCCCCGAGGGTACCGCAGCTTCCCCAATGCTCATGTCCAACATCGGATGGACCAGGTCCTCGCTTGGAGTAGGCGACACAGAGGTGGCGAACTTCTTCTCTGCCGAGCCTGGCAGGTGGGGCTCGAGAGAGGCCTTCTTAGCTGCAGCCCGCTCTTGGGATACGAGCTGCTTCTTCCTCGTGAGGTCGCCGGAGTGCTCCAGTAGATCTTCGTCGGCGGGGAACATGGTGGCGGCCTCACGGTAAACATGCTCAATAGATCGGAGAGCATCCTTCTCGTTGCAGCGCACGGTGATCGTGCCGTTGGCGCCCAGAATCTTGAGGACGTTGAAGCCATGGTGCGTTGCCGCCATGAACCTTGCCAGGGCTGGGTAGCCGAGGATGGCATTGTACGGCAGCACGATGTAGGCGACGTCGAAGTCGAGGCTTTCTGTCCTGTAGTTGTCCCGGGTGCCGAAGGTGACGGGCAGGCGTACCTGCCCAATTGGCGTTGTAGACCCTTCGGTTACCCCGAAGAATGGCCGGGTTGGCATGAGCCGATGGTACGGCACCTGCATCTTCTCGAAGACCTCGACTGAGATGATGTTGAGGCCCGCTCCTCCGTCGATGAGAGTACGATTGACGGCGATGTTATTGATGGTAGGCGTGCACAAGAGGGGAATTGTGCCCACACCCTTGGTGGAGGCCAGATGGTCCTCCTCGTCGAAGCCGATCTTGCTGGTTGACCACTTCATTAAGCGGTTGCCAATGTTGGGCTGCGCCGCCGCGATTTCTCACGACAGCTGCTTGAAGTGGCGATTAGATAAAGGAGCTTGAGCTCCACCCAGGAGGCAAGCGGCGAAACCTCGCGGCTCTTGATAGCCCCCCTGGTTCTCTTCACGATGATCATTCGCTAGTGGAGGCAGCGGCAGCAGTTCGGGATCTGTGCGAGACAGACCATCGCGGCGGCGACCCTCGTCTTGGTCGTCGTCGCGGCGATCGCCCCGGGATCCACCCTTGCCGTTGCTGCGGCTGCTCCCACGGCGCTTGGTGACACCATTTTCTTCATGAAACTTTCGGACAATCCAACAATCGTCGGTATTGTGGGTGTCTTTTTATGGAGAATGCAGTAGCGGCGGCGCCGGCCCTTATCGTGTTCGGAGCGGTCCCCGCGGCGTTGCTTATGCTCGGGCTCCGCCGAGAAGACGGCAGCCTCCTTGCGCTTGGGGTCCTTGGACTTCGGCTTTGGGGGAAGCGCCTCCAGCAGATTGTGCATGAAGAGCCTCCCCTCCCCGGCCTTGGCGCAGTGGTCGGCGATTTCGAAGAGCCTGACGATGGAAGTCAACTCATCATTCACAGACAGCTTCTCCCTCATCTTGATGTCGGAGACGCCCGTGGAGAACGCGGAGATGACCTCTTCGTTGGAGATCCTGGGGATCTTGTTCCTCATCTGGCTGAAGCGCTGGATGTACTGACGAAGCGTCTCGCCCTTGTACTGACGCACCGCCTTAAGATCGTTCTTGGTGGCGGGGCGCTCGTACGTGGGCATGAAGTTGGCAACGAACTGGCGGCACAAGTCCTTCCATGAGGTCACAGACTCATGAGGAAGATTCATGAGCCAAGTTCGAGGAGCGTCTTTGAGGGCCATGGGGAACCAATTGGCCATCGCACGCTGATCTCCACGCGCGGCCTGGACGGCGACGGCGTAGAGCTGGAGGAATTCGATGGGGTTTGTAGTCCCGTCGTAACGCGCGCCGATGTCCGGCTTAAACTTGTCAGGCCAGACCACGTAGCGTTGCTGGCGAGTGAGGGCAAGGCACCCGGGGTTGTAGATGGGCTCCCCGGGGGTCTTGACATTCTTGCCAGCTTCGCCGATGTCGTCGATGGCGCGGTCATGATTTTCGCAGCGGCGCTCAAGGGAGACGCGTGCATCTTCCAGAGCGCGTTGGACGATTTGACAGCTAGGCTCCCCGCGTGGCGAGGATGCGGCGCGGGAAGCCGCTTTCTTGGCCTTGGCGGCCCTCCCATCTCCGGCGACCGGGGCACGGCACCCCACCGCCGGATATGGTTCTCCCGCGCCCTGGGCTCCTCCCTGGGCCGGGTCTTCGTTGGCGACGAGCTCGGCGATTCGAGTGCGCCACCCCTCACGCCCATCGTCGGTGGGCTGATAGCGCAGAAGCTCCTGCGCCATGGCGAGGGCCTGCGCAGAAGCTCCTGCGCCATGGCGAGGGCCTGCGCAGGAGATATCTGACTCCCAGAACAAGCGCAAGAAGTGGCAGTGGCGGTGAAGGAGAGCGAAGGCTCTATATGCCCGGACGGGAGGTAGGAGGACTCCAGATCTTCCTCCTCCTCTTCCCCGGCCGAGGCTTCACGACGACGGAAGATGGGCTCGGTCTGTCCCCGGACTGCGTTACGGCGGTGAAGACGCTCGAGTCTTGCGTTGGCGTCGGCCATGTCGAAGCAAATCTGAAAGAAAACACACCACAGCCCCCTACCTGGCGCGCCAAATGTCGATGGATTTCGTGTCGCAAGAACACGGGGTACCACGCGACGGACCCAAAGATTCGAATGCAGGGGGATGAACGTGTGAGATCTTGGATCGCAACGAAACACGGTGACGGAAGCCTCGAGTCGCCGAACGCACTACCCACTGCAGAGAGGGACACCGAGCTTTACCCAGGTTCAGGGCCCTCGTGGTGAGGTAACACCCCTACTTCCTGCCTTCTTGTATTACGACGCGATACCTCGCGAGGAGTACATGGTCTTGGTTACAAAGCTCTTACTGGCCAGAGGTTGAAGAACCTGCATGCCCAGCTAGCAGCCTGAAGAAGATGAAGATCCGATCCCCTCTAAGGGGTGGCATCCCCCTCCTTTTATAGCGCCAAGGTCCTCCTTCCCCTTATCTTCTTGGGGAAGGGGTTGCAACACACGGCCAAGGAGAGAGGACAGCTGTAGACTATATTCTTCCGTGGACGTAGTCTTCGTAGAGTAGTGGCGCCGGTCCACCGGAGTGGGTGGAGGAAGCCGACATCTTCCTCTGGCGCCCTGCACCATCCATGCTATTTTTAGGCGGTGGCCAACAACCACTGTGCCGCTTTATGCAGGCACGGCGAAAGTTGGTCTCCTCCCTGTCGGGGGTAGCGTGGGCGGTACGCGGTCTTCTGTCCTTTATCTTCTTGCTCTGCACGCAAACGTGCTGAGCTGTCGTGGACGTGGTTCCTCTCCTCACCAGCGGGAGCTCGCGAGGAGGTCTTCTGGTCCTTACCAGCTTTAGCCGTCGTTCTCCTCATGAGGCGCCTCCTCATGAGGGTCTTCTCCAATAGCTTCGGTTGTGGTTGCACCCTGGGCCAAAGCTGGGCCGTTGAAGGGGCCCAGGAGCAGGTGGACCGGGATACCCTGGTATCCAGAACACCGACATCATCTAAGTAGTCAGTCCATGAGTGGGACAATTCTTTATCATAGATTTCATTCTTTCCCAAGCCTGAGCAACATGTTCATTATCAAACTGACCAAACTTCATAATATTGCTACGCAAAGCTATAATCTTAGCAGGAGGATAGTATCTACCAATAAAAGCATCCTTACACTTAGCCCATGAATCAATACTATTTTTAGGCAAAGACAGCAACCAATCATTAGCTTTTCCTCTCAAAGAAAAAGGAAACAACTTAAGCTTATCACTCTCTACATCCTTATATTTCTGCATCTCACATAGCTCAACAAAATTGTTGAGATGAGCTGCAGCATCATCAGTACTAGCACCAGAAAATTGCTCTTTCATAATAAGGTTCAACAAAGCAGGCTTAATCTCATAAAAATCAGCAGCAGGAGCAGGTGGCGCAATAGGAGTGCAGATAAAATCACTATTATTAGTGCTAGTAAAATCACATAGCTTGGTGTTTTCAGGAGTACCCATTCTAGCAAAACTAAAAGCAGACAAGTAAAAACAACTACAAGGAAACTAATTTTTTTGTGTTTTTGATAAAATGATGCAAGTAAAATAAAGTAAAAGCAAAACTTAAAACAAAGTAAAGGATGTGCGTGCGAAACTCCCCTTGCAGAAGTCTTCTTTTTCCCCAGCAACGGTGCCAGAAAACTTGTTGGTGGCGTGGTATTAAATAGTGCCAGAGAAGTTGTTGGTGTGTAGTTGATGAAGTAAATGACCGGCCATTTGGAAACCCCAACAGAAGGTTTGATGAATATAGCAGCAAGTTTTACCTCAGTTACGAAACCAAGGTATGTCAATCCAGTAGGAAAAAGCCAAACTCAAGAAGGTGATGCTTGCTAGCCTAGTGACACTCCAACATGGGCGCCGTTAACGATATCTTGTTAGCGCGTCTTCAACTAGTAGCAACATGGAACCTGCACACAATACAACCAAATACTTTATTCCCAACTTACGATGAGGTTGTCAATCTCACCAGTTTGCTGTAAACAAAGGAATGAGCGTATCGAGTGGAAAGCAATAGTAGTATGTGAGTAAAGTAAACAGTGCAAGTAAAGTAAACAGGTGATAGCAATATAATGGAAATAGGACCAGGGTCCACAGTTCACTAGTGGTGTCTCTCCATAAGATAAAAGAACACATGCTGGGTAAACAAATTACAGTTGGGCAATTGATAGAATAAAGATAACGTGCTAAGCCGAGAGGATCACTATGAGATTTACTCTGGGCATTACAACAAGATACATAGACTGCCATCCAACTGCATCTATGACTAATAATCCACTTGTGGTGAATCAATCCGAGAACTCCACAAGTATTAAGTTGCGAACAACAGATAACTGCATTAAGCAAAGTGTGTAATGTAAACAAAGCATATGCCCTTGGACATATGAATGTTGTTTTCTCCCTAGTGGCAACAGCACATCTACAACCTTAGAGGTTTGATCGCAACGAAACACGGTGACGGAAGCCTCGAGTTGCCGAACGCACTACCCACTGCAGAGAGGGACACCGAGCTTTACCCAGGTTCAGGGCCCTCGTGGTGAGGTAACACCCCTACTTCATGCCTTGTTGTATTATGATGCGATACCTCGCGAGGAGTACAAGGTCTTGGTTACAAAGCTCTAACTGGCCAGAGGTTGAAGAACCTGCATGCCCAGGTAGCAGCCTGAAGAAGATGAAGATCCGATCCCCTCTAAGGGGTGGCCTCCCCCTCCTTTTATAGTGCCAAGGTCCTCCTTCCCCTTATCTTCTTGGGGAAGGGGTTGCCACACACGGCCAAGGAGAGAGGACAGCTGTAGACTATATTCTTCCGTGGACGTAGTCTTCGTAGAGTAGTGGCGCCGGTCCACCGGAGTGGGTGGAGGAAGTCGACGTCTTCCTCTGGCACCCTGCACCGTCCATGCTATTTTTAGGGGGGTGGCCAACAACCACTGTGCCGCTTTATGCAGGCACGGTGAAAGTTGGTCTCCTCCCTGTCGGGGGTAGCGTGGGCGGTACGCGGTCTTCTGTCCTTTATCTTCTTGCTCTGCACGCAAACGTGCTGAGCTGTCGTGGACGTGGTTCCTCTCCTCACCAGCGGGAGCTCGTGAGGAGGTCTTCTGGTCCTTAGCAGCTTTAGCCGTCGTTCTCCTCATGAGGCGCCTCCTCATGAGGGTCTTCTCCAATAGCTTCGGTTGTGGTTGCACCCTGGGCCAAAGCTGGGCCGTTGAAGGGGCCCAGGAGCAGGTGGACCGGGATACCCTGGTATCCAGAACACCGACATCATCCAAGTAGTCAGTCCATGAGTGGGACAATTCTTTATCATAGATTTCATTCTTTCCCAAGCCTGAGCAACATGTTCATTATCAAACTGACTAAACTTCATAATATTGCTACGCAAAGCTATAATCTTAGCAGGAGGATAGTATCTACCAATAAAAGCATCCTTACACTTAGCCCATGAATCAATACTATTTTTAGGCAAAGACAGCAACCAATCCTTAGCTTTTCCTCTCAAAGAAAAAGTAAACAACTTAAGCTTATCACTCTCTACATCCTTATATTTCTGCATCTCACATAGCTCAACAAAATTGTTGAGATGAGCTGCAGCATCATCAGTACTAGCACCAGAAAATTGCTCTTTCATAATAAGGTTCAACAAAGCAGGCTTAATCTCATAAAAATCAGTAGCAGGAGCAGGTGGCACAATAGGAGTGCAGATAAAATCACTATTATTAGTGCTAGTAAAATCACACAGCTTGGAGTTTTCAGGAGTACCCATTCTAGCAAAACTAAAAGCAGACAAGTAAAAACAACTACAAGGAAACTAATTTTTTTGTGTTTTTGATAAAATGATGCAAGTAAAATAAAGTAAAAGCAAAACTTAAAACAAAGTAAAGGATGTGCGTGCGAAACTCCCCTTGCAGAAGTCTTCTTTTTCCCCAGCAACGGTGCCAGAAAACTTGTTGGTGGCGCGGTATTAAATAGTGCCAGAGAACTTGTTGGTGTGTAGTTGATGAAGTAAATGACCGGCCATTTGGAAACCCCAACAGAAGGTTTGATGAATATAGCAGCAAGTTTTCCCTCAGTTACGAAACCAAGGTATGTCAATCCAGTAGGAAAAAGCCAAACTCAAGAAGGTGATGCTTGCTAGCCTAGTGACACTCCAACATGGGCGCCGTTAACGATATCTTGTTAGCGCGTCTTCAACTAGTAGCAACGTGGAACCTGCACACAATACAACCAAATACTTTGTTCCCAACTTACGATGAGGTTGTCAATCTCACCGGTTTGCTGTAAACAAAGGAATGAGCGTATCGAGTGGAAAGCAATAGTAGTATGTGAGTAAAGTAAACAGTGCAAGTAAAGTAAACAGGTGATAGCAATATAATGGAAATAGGACCAGGGTCCACAGTTCACTAGTGGTGTCTCCCCATAAGATAAAAGAACACATGTTGGGTAAACAAATTACAGTTGGGCAATTGATAGAATAAAGATAACGTGCTAAGTCGAGAGGATCACTATGAGATTTACTCTGGGCATTACAACAAGATACATAGACTGCCATCCAACTACATCTATGACTAATAATCCACTTGTGGTGAATCAATCCGAGAACTCCACAAGTATTAAGTTGCGAACAACAGATAACTGCATTAAGCAAAGTGTGTAATGTAAACAAATCATATGCCCTTGGACATATGAATGTTGTTTTCTCCCTAGTGGCAACAGCACATCTACAACCTTAGAGGTTTCTGTCACTCCCCCAGATTAAATAGAGGCATGAACCCAACTATCGAGCATAAATACCCCCTCTTGGAGTCACTAGTATCTACTCGGCCAAGATAGCTACTAACAAAGGAGAGCATGCAAGATCATAAACAACATAGAGATAACATAAGATAATATTTAGCACATCAACTCAATCATAACACCAATATTCATCGGATCCCAACAAACACAACATGTAGAATTACATAACGGTGATCTCGATCATGTAAAGCAGCTCATGAGATCTAAACATGAAGCACATAGTGGAGAAGACAACCATCTAGCTACTGCTATGGACCCATAGTCCAAGGTAGACTACTCACTCATCGCGCGGAGGCAAGCATGGAGACGAAGAAGACCTCCGGTGGCGATTCCCCTCTCCGGCAGGGTGCCGGGAAGAGCTTCTGGACCCTCCCGATCTCGGGTCGACAACGGCGGCGGATCGCGATGTATTCTGGAAAAGTGATCAGGTGTTTAGGTTTTTCCCGCCGGGGGGTCTTTATAGGCGAAGGGGCATCGTCAGAAGTGGACCGAGGCGGTCTCACACATAGGGGGCGCGGCTAGGGCCTGGGCCGCGCCGCCCTATTGTGTGGGCCCCTCGTGGCCCCACTCCGTCTCCTCTTCGGTTCTCTGGAAGCTTCGGTAAATTTCTGGATGTTTGGCTTTTGTTTTGTCCAATTCTGAGAATATTTCCTGTGTAACTTTTCTGAAACACAAAAACAGCAGAAAATAGGGAACTGGCACTGTGGCATCTCGTTAATAGGTTAGTTCTGGAAAATGCATAAACATGCCACGAAGTGTAACGAAACACTAAGCAAATGGTGTAAAAACAAGCATGGAGCATCAAAAATTATAGATACATTTGAGACATATCACACGTATAAGAATCAGAGGGGGAGTGCCGCGCCACATCTTAGCTCCTCAGACATCTCCGTCAGGCAACAATCCTTTCCATACTCTAATACATGATCATCAGATTCAAAAGGTGCCTAGATCACGACTGCCCTCTGGTTGGGATATTGAAAGATCATATCGAGTCCCATGTGTGGTTTTGGTAATTAATGACAATCCCTGTGGACTAATGGTTGCATTGAGTTATATGTGTAGAACTTGTCCATAGACAATGCTTGAACCATTTGTTGGATTCAAGGTTGTAAGAAGAAGATTATGTGTTGACCAAGGTGTTATTCAAGAAGTGATCCAAAGATTGGTCTTAAGGGACTCGAGCTTATGTCAAGTGTGTCTTGAAGAATAAGATTGAGTGAGCTCTCATGTGTATCCTCAAGACACCATCATTATGGAGAAAGAAGAATTGGCTCGAGGATTGATCAAGTCAAAGCGCAAGTTCAAGATGAGTAACTAGAAGAGAACATATGCTTGAAGCTTGTCATCTATATTGTGATCATGGATATGTGAAGATATGCTTAAAGAGAGTCTCTTCCATAGTGGAGTATGGAGGAGCAATCCGCAAGACTTCACCAAGCAAGCTCAATCAAGAAAGGTGGTTCAACTTGAGAAGATCAAGATCGTCATTATCCACATCAAGTGGAATGCTCAAGGCAAAGGTATGATATTGATAGGGTTTCTTTCTTACCGGTCTCACGGTGTTAGTTGTGAGACCGGGTTATAGGATCGGTAGCCGTACTATCAAGAGGGGCTTTCGAGTGAGTAACTTAATCGTATCGTTTGGAGAGAGATCAAACCTTTGCATACTTGGCATCATATTTCTTGATTCTTATTTGGATTTTATCCATGTGAGGTTCTAGATCTTGTGGTTATTTCCATGACAAGCTTTAGCTCATCAAAAACGGATTCCGCATGAAACTCTTCTTGCGTTTTTGGTGTTTGGAGGTTTTACCAGTTTGTCTTCGAAGAGAGGTCAAACCTTTCATCATTTGGTTTTATCCTCCTTGGTTGGACTTTGATATTTCTCTGCATAAAGTTGTAGAGCTTGTTGTTGTGATTCTAACAAGCCCAAGATCATCAAAAACGGAGTCCAGATGCTCAAGTTATTGCCGTTTTTGTTTTGGTATTTCTGCTGTTTCAGGGGGGCGGAAATAGCCGGCCCGGGGTCAGAAATAGCCGAGCCGGTCTGGGGGCCAGCTTTAGCCGGATTGCCCAGAATTTGGGGTGAAAACCCCTCTGTCGCAAACCGGCATTTTGTCCGGCTATTTCTGGCCAGGGCCGGACTTTTCAGGCCGGCTATAGCCGGTGTTATGTCTGGCTTTAGCCGGTGTAAGTGGCTGTAACGGTCATATTTCGGAGGGGGGGTATAAATACCCCTTCTTCCTCCTTGGAACAGCCACGAAAAGGGCTTCTCTCTCCTCCATTGTTGACTTTGCAAGCTTGCCCTCCCTCCTCCATTCCTCCCATGATTCTTGCATATTTTTGAGAGAAAAGAGAGAGGAGATCTAGATCTATATTTCCACCAATCCATCTCTCCTCTAAGTGAGGGGAACATAGAGGATCTAGATCTTGAAGTTCTTTGTGGATTTCCTTTGTTCTTCCTCTCATATCTCTCCATAGCATTAGTTGCTTTGGTGAGATTTGGGTGAGAAGGATTTGAGCACTTTGTGTGCCCTTGCCATTGCATAGGTTGCATCGGTTTGAGTTCTCCCCGGAGATTCAAGTAAGTGAAAGTTTGTGAGCTTATTACTCTTGGGTTCTTGGAACCCTAGATGGCTTTGTGGCTTTGTGGAGCCTTGGTGGCTATCCTTGGGAGCCTCCAATTAAGTTGTGGATGCGTGCCCCAAGATTTATGTAAAGGCCCGGTTCCGCCTTGAGGAACCCCTTAGTGGAAGAGTGAGCTAGGCCTTTGTGACGCAAGCTCACACCGGAGAATAGGGTGAGGCCTTTGTGGCATTGGTTAGGCCTTTGTGGCGATACCACACCCCTCCAATGAGACGTACTCCCTTTCAAGGGAGGAACTCGGGAATACATCATCGTCTCCTCGTGCCTCGGTTAGTCCTATACCCGAGCTCTTTACTTATGCACTTTACATTGTGATAGCCTTCGTGCTTGAAGTCATATTTCTTGCTATCACCTTGTTACTTGTATTGCTTAGCATAAGTTGTTGGTGCACATAGGTGAGCCTAGTTTATTTAGGTTTTGTGTGCTTGACAAAATAAATGCTAGTTTAATTCCGCTTTTGTTCAAGCCATTCATAAAATTTGATATCGCCTATTCACCCCCCCTCTAGGCGACATCTATATCCTTTCAGATATAGATCGCTCTAACAATGCAGGGAAAGGAAGCTCCAAGAGTGAAGAAGGATGGGGAAATAATTCAAAGAGCTGGGATTCTCAGGCTGAGAGGTTCATGAGCCGTATTGAGCGAAATTCAGAGATGATTCGTAACCTCAGTCACAAGATCGATGACTTGAAAGAATTGATTGAGAAGCTTATTAAGGACTCACCACCGCTGAAGGAGTAATTCGTCATTGGTATTGGCATCTCCTTGGCTTGTTCCAAGCTTGGGGGAGTGTCGCGGTATCACATCATTATCTTTTACTCATTTACTTTTCAAGTAGAGTCATATCATGAATAGAGAAGTTATCTTATAGAATAGTTTGCAGTGTGGAAGTATCCTCCTTAGTTGATTATCTATGTATCCCTTGGTGTGAGTTGCGGTAATGAAATATTAATGAGAAGTTTTATCGTTTACTTTACGCACACTTTATTTTAGTTTGCAATCTCTCTCATACGATTAGTATTGTTGATTAGTATTGGTATCACTTTGGGAGCATGAGTAAATTTAGTTGGTTTTGGCAAACTTAGCTTGGTCAGTAGCAACATTACCTTGACTTTTGAGTAGAAAAAGAAGAAAGAAGTGCTTATAGTTACATCACTTCAGTTTTCCTTCATGATTGGCTTATAAGCAATAGTATTCTCAAAGTTAAAATCGTTGTGCTTTCAAATAAGTTTGCATGATTGTTCCTATTATATGTATGTTTGTTTGTTTCATGCAACTCTTATGCTTGCTACCCAGCTTTGTGTAACATCCCAAGATTTTATGAAATTTTGGGGGAATTTTTTTTGCTTTTGTTTTGCTTGAGATGGTTGAAAATTCACAAGGATTTAAAACTTTTTGAGTCTATTTGAAAGCTTTATTAGAAAACTATTTTAAACTTTCTATTATTTTCTTGAAGAACTTCTTTGAGAAAGATCAAGTATCAAAATACTATTTTCCATCCTTTATTCAAACCTATGCAAGCTTGCTTGCAAAGGAGTGAATCACAAATGTGTTTTATTTAGTCAAGATTGTATTTTAAGAACTAAGTTTGAAAGATACTTTCAAACATTATTTTATAAAGTATTATCTCTTATTTCAAAGGATTTATTTTCAAACCCTATTTAGCTTTATGCAAGCAAACCCCTTTTGTTAAGTTTATGAAACCTTTTGAAAATCTTGTTCCAATTCTGAAAAACTAGTTTTCTTGCAGTGTTAAATCATTGCATTGATTTTTAGAAAATTCCTGAAAGTGGTTTAAATTGATTTGAAGCATTATTGCAAAAGATACAAAAGAAATCAGAAAACAGAAAAAGAAAAAGAAGAAAAGAAAAGAAAATAATAAAAAGGCCGGGGGCGCCATTCCGGCCCAGCACCAGAGGCGGCCCGCGGCCCATCCTCCTTTTTCCCGAACCGGTACGGGCCCTCTCTCTCTCCCTCTGACGACTGGGACCCACCAGTCAGTCGTCTCCCTCCTCTGGTCCGAAATCCCCGCCGGAGATTGACCCGAGCCGCCATTGCTTTCCCCTTTCAATTCGAGTTAATGCCCACCCGTTTCGTCGCTCTCCCCTGTGCCTATAAAAGCCCTACCCCTCCTCTCCAGTTTCCCCCTCTTTCCCCTCTGTATTACGCCGCCAGGCCGGCAAAATCACTCGCCGGAGCTCCGCATACCCGCCGCCGTGATTTCTCTGATTCCGACCCTCCCGAGGCAAGCCGCCGCCTCTTTTCGGTACCTAACCTCTTCACTTAATCCCATGCATCTCCTGACGTCATTGTTTGAGCCAAATCCACAGAAGAGCAAGCAATTCGACGCGCGGCCGAAGCACTCCGAAGCGGCGACCGCTCCAACCATCCCTCGTCGCCGTTACAGGAAGAGCACGACCACACCGGCCACGCATTCGACATCACCGCATCCAGACACATCTCGTCGACCTCTCCATCGCCTTCGGGAACTCCTGCAATGTCGCCGCCGACCGATTCCTGTGCCGCACCTCGCCGGCGACTCACCGGAAACCCTAGCCACCACGGTGAGATTTCCCCTCTCTCTCGTCCGCCCGATCTGGATCCAAAGGATCAGATCAGATCACTTAACGAAGGGGTACAAAACAATCCGAGCCGCCCAGATCTCTTCTAATCCGACGGTCTCAAATCGCGATCCGCACGAACCGGTATCGGCGAACCACAATGCGCCACGTGTTGATCTGCGAATCAAACAGAAATCAAATTAGAATTTCAAATCAGAATTAAGTCCAATCTTGTAAAATCCATATCTTTTGATCCCTGCATCCAAAAATAGCAAATAATATACCGTTGGAATCCTTAGAACATCTAGAATCCAGTAGTACAATAAAACTTCATATTTTATGTGTTCAATTTGAATCTATTTTCAGAGTTTAATCAAACCTTCTATTAGCTTGTTAAATTCATATCTTTTGTTCTATTAATCCAAAAACTACAAATTTGTAGTCTATAGAATCCTCTGATCTTGTAGAACATCTTAGGATCAAGAAAATCTAGTGCACACACATTGTGCATTCAAATTTGTCCAAATCACTAATCTGATCATAATTTGAATTCTATAACTTATTTTTGAATAATTCCAATTGCAGTGACTTTGTATTACTGCAAGCTATCCAGTAGCATCACTCCCATAATTTCTTGAACCACTTCACAATTATTCAAATTCAAATATGAGAATTTGAGTAATTCCATTATAGAATTAATTCTATAATCCTTTTCAATATAATTCATACTACAAAATTGAATCTCATGATCATACCTATCCATCACCATCATACTTAGTCCTAATCATCACTCAATATCATGCCTATCTTATTCTTGTGGGCTTAAGTTCATAGTATCCAAATTACACCTGAGTAATTTGAGTAAATAGTGGCATATCTCAATTAAGTTCTCCTTTGCTAGTTGTGGTGACACACTCCACTCCATGCCACACATATCTTAAACCATTCCCAATCAAACACTGTTCTTGAACTGTGCTCGAAACTAATTTGAGTTCTTCAAAGAGGAATTTAAAACTCTGACTTAGCCATATCCTCCAAAGTCAACCCTAGATCAAGTTAATCCTTTTGTCCAAGCCAATCTTGTGACCAAGAAACCACCAACATTCTAAATAACATTCATACGCATACAACCCCATGCCAACTCGACCATATTGGTTTATATTGAACTATTCAATTTACAGAAAAGTTAATTGAGTAATTCAATGTACCACCAATATATGCCCAATGCCTATGTGTAACTTACACAAATTTGAGGAAGTGTTGTCACACTTTATTCAATAGTGTTATGTTGCACTATTCTATACCTATGTGATCTATTTCACATGAGCTATTCTGAAACTCATTCATGCTTTAATAAAGCATAAAAACTTCATCAATTATATTATGCCTAGTCCAATTCTCTCTCAAATCATATTGATCTTCCCCAACTAAGCTCTCCGATTCATATCTCACAAATCATGATCCTTTACCATATCTTTCTTGTCATAACATCTCAATAAATCTAAATTGTTAACAAACACTTTTCAATTATTTGATTTGTTTAATTGTGTTTATATGGATTGTTTATGGTATGCTATTTCTTTGCTATAGTTGGTGTGAAGAGCTACGTGCTTAGTTGAGAGAAGTGAAACGTCGTGATCTTCAACAAGGCAAGTGACACACATATCCCCTACCTATTTTTACTACTGCATTAGTGTGTTTCAGTAGTATGCATGATAGGTGGAATATTCAACTGTTTTATAAAATGCTTAGATCCTATAGTGTGTAGCTATCCTTAAACCCCACCTGTTAGGATGCTAAATATTTTGAAAAATATTGATGCCATGCTATGATCACTTGATAAAAGTGTTTTGTGAACAAATTAAGAACTTCAACTAAAATGAAACACCTGGGTGGATTGGTTTGATGATGGAGGCGATGTTGAGTGGTGACCTGGGGCTACACGTTGTGTAGTTGCTGCCTGGGCGTTCACTTGTGGATTGCCACCCAGGAACAAAGAGGTTACTATGTCTTCCATGCTTAGAGTGCTTCCAGTGCAGCCTTATGACATTATGGGCTCTGTCTTGACTGATTAGATGTGAGGGTGCAACTTGTGTGCAGGAAGTGGCAGGTAGTTGAATTGTAGGTTGGGAACGAATCTTGCCAGTTAGTTGCTCTCTCCTTCTAAAAGGTATCGTCTCATTTTATGTATGGGCATAAAATGAGTCTTAAGGTGAAAGTGCACAACCCTTGCAAGGTGTCAAAACTAATCGATTAGCCGTGTCCTCGGTTATGGACAATTGAGTCTCTAGACCTGGAATGTACGGAAGAATCTCATCACCATTTCTGAATGCTTTAAAACTTGACTAGCAACAATCAGGAGAAGGCTCAGGGCCATACACTCCGAGGGGTGGTGGTTTCTGTACTTCAAAACTATGTTGAGTTTCGCCCAGAAACTACATACCGGCCAGTATGTAATGTATG
Source organism: Dactylis glomerata (assembly GCA_007115705.1). Lineage (NCBI taxonomy): Eukaryota > Viridiplantae > Streptophyta > Magnoliopsida > Poales > Poaceae > Dactylis > Dactylis glomerata. The sequence continues at coordinate 210,022 of QXEO01000195.1, read as the reverse complement.
GGGGTTGTCTTGACCCTTGAAAAATAAAATTTTGAAAGAAAGTTTTGAAAAGGATTTTAGGATAAAATTGGCTTTATGCAAATCAGCCTACGAGATCCACCAGCCAAATGTCATGTAGATAGTTCTTTCACAACAGCCACCAAATATGTGTCATTTGCCAGTACATCATTGTACTGACCCCTCTGGGGCTGCATATTCAAACGTGCAGGTTTTATTTCGAGTAAGGAACCAGGAGTAGGATCTCGAGCTTACATTCCAAGATATCTGCCTGTGGCACTTGATGAAGATGGAGGCTCATTGCAACTATGCTTTATGCTGTGTACTCGTAAGGTTGAAGACCTATGTAACTGGATTTACGTTATAATATTGATGCTATTGCAATGATTACTTATTTTGTACTATGGTGCTATCTACTGATCCAGGGAATGGCACAATAACACAGGTGTTCCACCTTAATCCAAAGGTGGGGCGCTTACAGAATGGTATCAGAGCATATTGTTGCCTGTAGGATCGAGACCCTAGGTTTGGAATAGACTAGGAAGCCCTAAGAACTGTTACCTCTACAAGAAAATCATCTTTTCAGTTTTCCAAATAAAATTTATCTACTTTCAGTCTGAACCTCTCTTGTAAGAACTTACCCCATTCATTTGTTTTACACTACCCTTCTTTCTAATTTAGATGACCAGCCTCATTGAATCACTGAAGAAAGGACCAGTGATGATCATGACTCTGAAGTGTGAGACTGAGTTTCCCAAAGCCTTGAAGAACCTCATGTTAAGTATGGGAATGCAAGGAGAAGTTGTTTACAAAGGATTTCCCGTGATAGATGAAGGTGAAAAATATTGGTGGGTGCAGCTTCATTTATACAAGAATAAAGAAGATGACCACAAGAAGATGGGACTTTGGATGTTCACCAACTCCGAGATGTATCCATCATTTCTTGACTCAGCAAGATGTGCTGCTTGGTCAGCTATAAAGGAACTTGGAGAAAGACTCAAGTGGAGACTTCATAATACTCAGCAAGACCTCAAAGAAGAAAAGGAAGACACCACTACATTGAAGGAAACCATAAACCAACTTCAAGGTGACATGGAAAAGTTGGTATCTGAACTTAGTGTTCAAGGAGACCTCATCGCCACCAAGGATGAACAGATTGCCAATCTACAGAAGCAGCTGGACCAGAACAATGGATCCGTATGAAAGAGAACCAAAAAGTTTAGTTGGACTTCCATTTATTAATTTTTATAAGAGACGACGTGTAATAGACATTTATGGTCATACCAACTTGTGGATGATCGTACCTTTTTGTGTGCATGTTTAGAACTAGTTTTCTTGATATGATGAATGTTTGTTAGATATTGCTTGTAGGATAAATTGTTTTGATCTACTATGTTTAGGTAGGAATCTTCTTTAGATCTCTTCTATCTAATTCTCATCTATGCTAAGACCTAAACTTGTCCCAAAACCCAATCAAAATTTTTCTCCACGACAGAACAACTACAATGACCCTCAGTTGGAGATAAGGATACAGAGTACAACAATAAGAGGTGGTATTTCATGTACAAGAGATTAGAACATTACGCAAGAGGCTGCACAAAGGATGATACCCTAAGACTCCAGTAAGCTAGGATGGCTGAAGGATACCACGCAAACAATAAGAAGACACCCCAAAGTGTAGCTAATGTGGAAGTAATACTATTGAATCACCTCATGCAAGAAAGGTAGAAAGGACAAACAGAGCAATGGAAAGAGCAAACAAAGCAATGGAAAGGACAAACAGAGCAATGGAAAGAGCAAACAAAGCAATGGAAATGACAAACAGAGCAATGGAAAGAGCAAATAGAGCAATGGAAAGAACAAACAGAGCAATGGAAAGAGCAAACAAAGCAATGGAAAGGACAAACAGAGCAATGGAAAGAGCAAACAAAGCAATGGAAAGGACAAACAGAGCAATGGAAAGAGCAAACAAAGCAATAGAAAGGACAAACAGAGCAATGGAAAGAGCAAACAGAGCAATGGAAAGAACAAACAGAGCAATGGAAAGAGCAAACAGAGCAATGGAAAGGATTTTAATTCCTCTTAAATGGCAAACCAAAGGATCTACGACTTAAGGATTATTGCCATGAGCTTTGTTGAAAACCTCTAGCTAGGAACGATAGATTTTGTTTTCAAAATTCAAAATAGGATTTGGGAACTTGGTTCCAATTTCAACAAAACTTTTGTTTAAAAGCTAGTGAGGTTGACCAAGAGTTAGAATGCGAGATGCACCAAACCAAATACAAGGTAATGATTGGGTGCGACATGGATTTGCGCCCCATGACGACTACTCATATTGTTCACTCTTGTATGAGGAATGGTGAATCTAGAGAGACATACCTACATAAGAGATGACGTCGTTAAACCATAACCTTAGGAGGATAATATGTTACACCCTTTATAGTGAGCCAGTGTGGCCAAAACGTAGGAATACGGTGAGAACTTGGACTTTTGAACGGCTACACGAATCAGAAATGTTTTGCTCAGTGGGCTTTGAATACGAAGTCTATTCAGCTTTGGCTCCTGCCTGTTTAGTTCACCTTCCCGACTCTTCGTTTCGACTCCCTACGTGGCCTGTTCAGCTACCTCCCTGAGCCTATAAAAGAGAGGTCACTCCTCTCCAGAGAGTCACAACAGAGACAGCCACCACTACCTATGAGATTGCCTCCTGGTTTCAAAGCTTTATGCTGCCGAAGTCTACCCCATCCCGACCTGCGATGTTATGAGGCAACTCTCCAAATCCCTGAAACTACTTTCCTGCCCATGAGAGCTTCGTTAGATCCCTTTTTCATGCAAAGGAATTCCCCTTCGAGATATGGTCAAGTTGTCCAGCGCCTTCCGATGACTATGAAGATAGTTGCGAAAGGAATTCTTAACTACCATCTGGTACTAGTGGCAGATAGCATGATGAGCACCAGTATCAAGAAAAGATTCAACAATGCTGGTTATAAGGCGACCTTCCGTCCCTTAAAGGTGCAAGTACCTCTTACAGAGTCCACCTTGTTTACCCCTATGAAATGCATGAGAAGACCGCAGAGAGATGCCATCCTAATCCTTCGGGATGTGTGGTCTCATCATGTTCGTGGGGCAAGCATGCAGTACTTGGCACTAGATCATCCTTTGAGATTCAGTAACGAAAATCAGCTAAAAAAAAGCAACAAGGAATTTGGCGATGACCTATATGAATTCCTGACCTTGGTAAGGACCGACCAAGAAAAGGCTAGATACACATTCTTGGAAGATGTGGACTACCTTGTTGATGACAATGCAATGGATGATATCTGCTTATCACCAGAATTTGATGGAACCCTTGGTGTGCCCACTTTTGATCATAGTGGGGGAACATCAAAATTTCTGAGAAGGGCGGTTCAGAGAAAATGGCACAACGGTGAATGCAAGCTGGGAACAAAATGCAAGTGCCTAAGGAAGCATCAAGATACCACCAAGAGGAATTTTCTTTTAAGGGTGGTAGCACCCTAGTTCCATTTGAACCAATAAACCTCTTAGCCTTCTCCAATCTCGGGGACGAGATTTCTTTTAAGGGTGGTAGTCTGTAACATCCCAAGATTTTATGAAATTTTGGGGGAATTTTTTTTGCTTTTGTTTTGCTTGAGATGGTTGAAAATTCACAAGGATTTAAAACTTTTTGAGTCTATTTAAAAGCTTTATTAGAAAACTATTTTAAACTTTCTATTATTTTCTTAAAGAACTTCTTTGAGAAAGATCAAGTATCAAAATACTATTTTCCATCCTTTATTCAAACCTATGCAAGCTTGCTTGCAAAGGAGTGAATCACAAATGTGTTTTATTTAGTAAAGATTGTATTTTAAGAACTAAGTTTGAAAGATAATTTCAAACATTATTTTATAAAGTATTATCTCTTATTTCAAAGGATTTATTTTCAAACCCTATTTAGCTCTATGCAAGCAAACCCCTTTTGTTAAGCTTATGAAACCTTTTGAAAATCTTGTTCCAATTCTGAAAAACTAGTTTTCTTGCAGTGTTAAATCATTGCATTGATTTTTAGAAAATTCCTGAAAGTGGTTTGAATTGATTTGAAGCATTATTGCAAAAGATACAAAAGAAATCAGAAAACAGAAAAAGAAAAAGAAGAAAAGAAAAGAAAATAATAAAAAGGCCGGGGGCGCCATTCTGGCCCAGCACCAGAGGCGGCCCGCGGCCCATCCTCCTTTTTCCCGAACCGGTACGGGCCCTCTCTCTCTCTCCCTGTGATGACCGGGACCCACCGGTCAGTCGTCTCCCTCATCTGGTCCGAAATCCCCGCCGGAGATTGACCCGAGCCACCGTTACTTTCCCCTTTCAATTCGAGTTAATGCCCACCCGTTTCGTCGCTCTCCCCTGCTCCTATAAAAGCCCTACCCCTCCTCTCCAGTTTCCCCCTCTTTCCCCTCTATATTACGCCGCCAGGCCAGCAAAATCACTCGTCGGAGCTCCGCATACCCGCCGCCGTGATTTCTCTGATTCCGACCCTCCCGAGGCAAGCCGCCGCCTCTTTTCGGTACCTAACCTCTTTACTTAATCCCGTGCATCTCCTGACGTCATTGTTTGAGCCAAATCCGCAGAAGAGCAAGCAATTCAACGCGCGGCCGAAGCACTCCGAAGCGGCGACCGCTCCAGCCATCCCTCGTCGCCGTTACAGGAAGAGCACGACCACACCGGCCACGCATTCGACATCACCGCATCCAGACGCATCTCGTCGACCTCTCCATCGCCTTCGGGAACTCCTGCAACGTCGCCGCCGACCGATTCCAGTGCCGCACCTCGCCAGCGACTCACCGGAAACCCTAGCCACCACGGTGAGATTTCCCTTCTCTCTCTTGTCCGCCCGATCTGGATCCTAAGGATCAGATCAAATCACTTAACGAAGGGGTACGAAACAATCCGAGCCGCCCAGATCTCTTCTAATCCGACGGTCTCAAATCACGATCCGCACGAACTGGTATCGGCGAACCACAATGCGCCACGTGTTGATCTGCGAATCAAACAGAAATCAAATTAGAATTTCAAATCAGAATTAAGTCCAATCTTGTAAAATCCATATCTTTTGATCCCTGCATCCAAAAATAGCAAATAATATACCGTTGGAATCCTTAGAACATCTAGAATCCAGTAGTACAATAAAACTTCATATTTTATGGGTTCAATTTGAATCTATTTTCAGAGTTTTATCAAACCTTCTATTAGCTTGTTAAATTCATATCTTTTGTTCTGTTAATCCAAAAACTACAAATTTGTAGTTTATGGAATCCTCTGATCTTGTAGAACATCATAGGATCAAGAAAATCCAAAGTTGATACGTGCACACACTTTGTGCATTCAAATTTGTGCAAATCACTAATCTGATCATAATTTGAATTCTATAACTTATTTTTGAATAATTCCAATTGCAGTGACTTTGTATTACTGCAAGCTATCCAGTAGCATCACTCCCATAATTTCTTGAACCACTTCACAATTATTCAAATTCAAATATGAGAATTTGAGTAATTCCATTGTAGAATTAATTCTATAATCCTTTTCAATATAATTCATACTACAAAATTGAATCTCATGATCATACCTATCCATCACCATCATACTTAGTCCTAATCATCACCCAATATCATGCCTATCTTATTCTTGTGGGCTTAAGTTCATAGTATTCAAATTACACCTGAGTAATTTGAGTAAATAGTGGCATATCTCAATTAAGTTCTCCTTTGCTAGTTGTGGTGACACACTCCACTCCATGCCACACATATTTTAAACCATTCCCAATCAAACACTGTTCTTGAACTGTGCTCAAAACTAATTTGAGTTCTTCAAAGAGGAATTTAAAACTCTGACTTAGCCATATCCTCCAAAGTCAACCCTAGATCAAGTTAATCCTTTTGTCCAAGCCAATCTTGTGACCAAGAAACCACCAACATTCTAAATAACATTCATACACATACAACCCCATGCCAACTCGACCATATTGGTTTATATTGAACTATTCAATTTACAGAAAAGTTAATTGAGTAATTCAATGTACCACCAATATATGCCCAATGCCTATGTGTAACTTACACAAATTTGAGTAAGTGTTGTCACACTTTATTCAATAATGTTATGTTGCACTATTCTATACCTATGTGATCTATTTCACATGAGCTATTCTGAAACTCATTCATGCTTTAATAAAGCATAAAAACTTCATCAATTATATTATGCCTAGTCCAATTCTCTCTCAAATCATATTGATCTTCCCAACTAAGCTCTCCGATTCATATCTCACAAATCATGATCCTTTACCATATCTTTCTTGTCATAACATCTCAATAAATCTAAATTATTAACAAACACTTTTCAATTGTTTGATTTGTTTAATTGTGTTTGTATGGATTGTTTATGGTATGCTATTTCTGTGCTATAGTTGGTGCGAAGAGCTACGTGCTTAGTTGAGAGAAGTGAAACGTCGTGATCTTCAAAAAGGCAAGTGACACACATATCCCCTACCTATTTTTACTACTGCATTAGTGTGTTTCAGTAGTATGCATGATAGGTGGAATATTCAACTATTTTATAAAATGCTTAGATCCTATAGTGTGTAGCTATCCTTAAACCCCACCTTTAGGATGCTAAATACTTTGAAAAATATTGATGCCATGCTATGATCACTTGATAAAAGTGTTTTGTGAACAAATTAAGAACTTCAACTAAAATGAAACACCTGGGTGGATTGGTTTGATGATGGAGGCGATGTTGAGTGGCGACCTGGGGCTACATGTTGTGTAGTTGCTGCCTGGGCGTTCACTTGTGGATTGCCACCCAGGAACAAAGAGGTTACTATGTCTTCCATGCTTAGAGTGCTTCCAGTGCAGCCTTATGACATTATGGGCTCTGTCTTGACTAATTAGATGTGAGCATGCAACTTGTGTGCAGGAAGTGGCAGGTAGTTGAATTGTAGGTTGGGAACGAATCTTGCCAGTTAGTTGCTCTCTCCTTCTAAAAGGTCTCGTCTCATTTTATGTATGGGCATAAAATGAGTCTTAAGGTGAAAGTGCACAACCCTTGCAAGGTGTCAAAACTAATCGATTAGCCGTGTCCTCGGTTATGGACAATTGAGTCTCTAGACATGGAATGTACAGAAGAATCTCATCACCATTTCTGAATGCTTTAAAACCTGACTAGCAACAATCAGGAGAAGGCTCAGGGCCATACACTCCGAGGGGTGGTGGTTTTTGTACTTCAAAACTATGTTGAGTTTCGCCCAGAAACTACATACCGGCCAGTATGTAATGTATGGGGGTTGTCTTGACCCTTGAAAAATAAAATTTTGAAAGAAAGTTTTGAAAAGGATTTTAGGATAAAATTGGCTTTATGCAAATCAGCCTATGAGATCCACCTGCCAAATGTCATGTAGATAGTTCTTTCACAACAGCCACCAAATATGTGTCATTTGTCAGTACATCATTGTACTGACCCCTCTGGGGCTGCATATTCAAACATGCAAGTTTTATTTTGAGTAAGGAACCAGGAGTAGGATCTTGAGCTTACATTCCAACATGTCTGCCTGTGGCACTTGATAAAGATGGAGGCTCATTACAACTATGCTTTATGCTGTGTACTCGTAAGGTTGAAGACCTATGTAACTGGATTTATGTTATAATATTGATGCTATTGCAATGATTACTTATTTTGTACTGTGGTGCTATCTACTGATCCAGGGAATGGCACAATAACACAGGTGTTCCACCTTAATCCAAAGGTGGGGCTCTTACACTTTGCTAGCCAAAAACCTGTACTAAGAGGGAATACTTCTCGTGCATCCAACTCCTAAAAAACCAAGTTGCTTCTAAAGAGTCTACTATAAATTCCTATGCATGGTATTTCAAGCCATTCCAAGTAAATTTTCATGTGCTACCTTTCAAAAACCTTCAAATACTTCTCAATTTGTGCCACTGTTTTTAGCTCATGAGGACGTAGTGGATGGGTTTGTTATCTTCCATACTAAATTAAGTACTCCTCGACTAGGCAGCTTCATCTACTCATCATTAATTTTGCAAGGGAGCTGGTCAGACCATTGTAATCTCAATAAGAAAAAAAGGCACTCCTCCATGGTATGTGAATGTTGGTGGGCACCCGATGGAATCGGTTAGCCATGGTTTGAGAAAGGAAAAGGTGGGGAGGAGTGCTAAACTATAAAAGAGCATAATTGTGCCAACTAATCAAACATCTTGGAACCGCTCTCACTTGTTTAGTATGGAATATATCAAGAACTCCGTTGCTAGTCGTTGACAAAAGCAACCACCTTTCAAAACAACTTTTACCTCTGTTTTACAAATGAAAAGCTCTAGCACATGTTTAATCCGTGCTTCCCTCTGCGAAGGGCCTGTCTTTTACTTTTATGTTGAGTCAACCTATTCCCTTCTATCTCAAGCAAGCATATGAGTTGTTATGTTTCACTCATTCATATATTGATCCGTTCAATCATGTTTACTAACTTCTTTTGTTTAGTACAATGCTTTTATTTGAAAGAATATATCTTTGAAAGCTTTCCATGATTACAAAGAGTTTGTCTTGTTGAGCATATAGTTTTTGCTATATTAGCTCTGTTTTAAAAGGCTCCATTCAAAAATAAGTATAGTTTGTTCATTTTTCTCTGACCAAGAACTAAGGTTTGCCATCACCAATTATAGTTTACCTTGTGCATCTTTATTTGTGATTCCCTTTTACATATTGCAAGTCTATATCATATAAAGGGAAGTTGCTGTCTATTATAATTTGTGCCTTGGTGAATGTGATGCTTCTTGTCTGTATTTTGATTATCGACACTTCACTCCATAAACCTGTGGTCATGTTTACCAAGTTTAGTTTTCACTTGGGGACAAGCAAGGTCTAAGCTTGGGGGGGTTGATACGTCCATTTTGCATCACTATTTTGTATCATAATTTACTGTTATTCATTGATATATTTCACATTTAGAGATGATACTTATGTTGTTTCCTCTGTTTTTACTTGTTTGATGATCATTGGAGGATTTGCTGCCGGAGTCAGGATTCTGCTAGAAAAAGGACCGTCAAGACACCATATTTCGAAAGATCAGGAAATTCCAAAAAAAGACCTGAAAATTATATTTTACCAGAAGACTGAAGAAGCCAGAAGGAGAAAGCGAGAGGGGCCACATGGCAGCCTCACCACCAGGGGGCGCGGCCCAGCCCCTGGCCGCGCCGCCCTATGGTGAGGGCACCCTGGCCTACTACTGCCAGAGCCCCTTCGCGTATTTCATCATCCCCGAAAACCTAAATCAAGGAGGGGCTCAAAGATAGACACCGCCGCCTCTGCAGGGCAGAAAACACCAGAGAGAGAAAAGCTCTCCAGCAGGCAGAAATCTGCCAGGGAAATTCCTTCCCGGAGAGGGGAGATCATCGCCATCGTCATCGTCATCGCGCTGGACTTCATCGGGATCATCATCATCATCATCATCTCCATCACCAGCACCTTCATCTCTATCATCACCACGCCATCCCACTGTAACATCTTGAGTTGAATCTTGTCAAATTCTTAGGGGAAACTTTCCCGGTGTTGATTACTCTTGTGGTTGATGCTATTGAGTGGAACCGTTGAATTAAGGTTTATGTTCAGATTGTTATTTACCATTATTTCACCTCTGATCATGATCCATATGATGTCTTGTGAGTAGTTCATTTAGTTCTTGAGGACATGGGAGAAGTCAAGTCGTTAGTAGTGGAATTATGTTGAGTAATATTTAATGGTTTGATATTTAATTGTTGTGGTGTTATTTCACTAGTGGTGTCATCTGAACGTCGACTACATGATACTTCACCATTTATGGGCCTAGTGAGATGCATTGTGTATTTGGCTACCAATTGTGGGGTTGCTGGAGTGACAGAAACCTAAACCTCCATTGGGAAACCATTACACCAAGGAGCGTAGGATCTTAGAGTTTAAGGCTGTGGTTAGATTTATCTTAATTACTTTCTTGTATTTGTGGATGCTTGCAAGGGGTATAATCACAAGTGTGTATTTATCCTAGTAAGGGTAGTGCGCTAGCACAGGTTCACCCCCATAACACTTATCAAACCAGTAAAGATTATTTAGCGGCATGAAGCGAAAGCACTTGACAGAAACTCCCGTGTGTCCTCAAGAACGTTTGGTCATCATAAGTTACACAACCGGCTTGTCCTTTGCTCTAGAAAGGATTGGGCCACTTGCAGCAATTATTATTACTGTCTTTTATTTACTCGCACTTTATATATTTGCATTACCAAATACCCCTGAAAACCCGTTTGCTAGTATTTATAGTGAATCCTTGATCCAAACCAGTTGTCAACACCTTCTACTCCTCGTTGGGTTCGACACTCTTATTTATCAAAAGTACTATGATACACCCCCTATACTTGTGGGTCATCAGTTGCTCTTGGCACAAAAACAAAAATAAAAATGATAAGGAAAGGTCATTACAGTAATAATAACTTCCAAGACTCAACAAAAAGAAAAAGTACTGAAAAGAAAACATTGGGTTATCTCCCAAGAGTGCTTTTCTTTAACGCCTTTGAGCTAGGCACAGAAAGTGAGAATCAAGTATTTTCGAGTGAAGAAGCATCAAGATCAACAGTTTCCTCAAAAACACAACTTGTCACAATAGGCACTTTAGATACCCCTGAAGAGGATTCAACATGTAAACCACTCTTAGTTGCACTAAAAGTTTTATCACTTTTAAACACATTCGACGGTCTAGGTATAGAAACCTTAGGAACATACATAATTTTTTTGCTCTTTTCCCACAAAAGCTTTCTCCTTCTTAAATTTAAGAGAAGAGAAAATTGAACTTAAAGTTTCCATAAACTCCTCTAATTTACCAATCCTAAGGTTTTGACTATCATGGATAGTGCTAGCCTCTAAAACAATGATTCTTTTACCGATACTTTCTATCGATTCATTAACCTGGCTAGTGTTATCAAGGAGATTTGGCAAACTTTTCTCTAGGGAGCTCAGTTTTTTTATAACTTCTTTCAAAGTGATACCAGTTTTAACAACATTAATAGGTGGTACTCCCACTAAAATTTCAATTAAAGTGCATGCTTCCAAAGCAGGACTACCCAGAAAATTACCCATGTAAGAGTATCAAGAACATACCTATTCCAACTAGATATACCAACATAAAAGTTCCTAAGAAGGATCATGGTAGAATACTTTTTTGTACATCTATGATGGGCATTACTTATTCTATACCAAGCATCCTTCAAACTTTCTCCACTTTGTTGCTTAAAAGAACGAACCTCAACTTCAGGAATACTCATTCTAACAAGACTAAAACAGATAAACAAAAATAATAACTATAAAAGGAACTAATTTTTTGTATTTTTGATAAAAAGGTGCAAACAAAAATAATGTAAATAAACTAAGCAAAACAATAACAAAGTAAAAAGATAGGAAGTGAGAGACTCCCCTTGCAGAAATCCTCTTTCTCCCCGGCAACGGCGCCAGAAAATGTCTTCATGTCTCACAGGACCAGTTGGGAAACCCCAAGAGGAAGGTATGATGAGCACAGCAGTAAGTTTTTCCTCAGTATGAAACCAAGGTTTAATCGACCAGTAGGAGAAAGAAACCACTTTTGAAGGTTGTTGCTAGCTGACTTTGGCAACGGCGCCAAAAGAAGCCTTTGATGGCGCGGTGTCTGCGCCAGCAGCAATGTGGAACCTGCACACAACACAACCAAGATACTTTACCCCAACTTGCAGTGAGGTTGTCAATCTCACTGGTTTGCTGAAAACAAAGGATTAAACGCATCGTATGGAAGATGATATTTGATTGCAGTAAAATAAAGTAATGATTGTGGAAAGTAAACAGTGCTTGCAATAGAAAGTAATATATGTAAAAGAATGGACTGGTGTCCACAGTTTACTAGAGGTGTCTCTCTATAAAGATAAATAACATGCTGGGAAAACAAATTACAGTTGGGCAATTGACAAAATAAAGAATGCAAAACAATGCATGTACATGTCATGAAGATCACTATGAGATTCACTTGGGCATTACAACATAATACATAGACCGTAATCCAACTGCATCTATGACTAATAATCCACCCCCCGGATATCATCCAAACAACCGTTGGGTATTAAGTTGCAAGCAACAGATTATCGCCTTAAGAAAAGTGTGTAATGTAAACAATACAAATGTCCTTGAACAAGAGATTATTGTTTTATCCCTAGTAGTGATACGTCTCAAACATATCTATAATTTTTTATGCTCCATGCTTGTTTTTACACCATTTGCTTATTGTTTTGTTACACTTCGTGGCGTTTTTATGCATTTTCCGGAACTAACCTATTAACAAGATGCCACAGTACCAGTTCCCTGTTTTCTGCTATTTTTGTGTTTTAGAAAAGTTACACAGGAAATATTCTCAGAATTGGATGAAACAAAAGCCGAACATCCAGAAATTTACCGAAGCTTCCAGAAGTCCGAAGAGGAGACGGAGAGGGGCCACGGGCCGGCCACACAACAGGGTGGCGCGACCCAGCCCCTGGCCGTGCCCCTTATGTGTGTGACCGCCCTGGTCCACTTCTGACGCTGCCCCTTCGCCTATAAAGACCCCCCGACGGGAAAAACCTAAGTACCCGATCAATTTTCCAGAAACATATCGTGATCCGCCGCCGTCATCGAGTCGAGATCGGGAGGGCCCAGAAGCTCTTCCCGGCACCCTGCCGGAGAGGGGAATCGCCACTGGAGGTCTTCTTCATCGCCATGCTTGCCTCCGACGCGATGAGTGAGTAGTTTACCTTGGACTATGGGTCCATAGCAGTAGCTAGATGGTTGTCTTCTCCACCATGTGCTTCATGTTTAGATCTCGTGAGCTGCCTTACATGATCGAGATCATCTTTGTGTAATTCTACATGTTGTGTTTGTTGGGATCCGATGAATATTGGTGTTATGTTGAGTTGATGTGCTGAATCATATATCTTATGTTATCTCTATGTTGTTTATGATCTTGCATGCTCTCCGTTGTTAGTAGCTATCTTGGCCAAGTAGATACTAGTGACTCCAAGAGGGGGTATTTATGCTCGATAGTTGGGTTCATGCCTCTATTTAATCTGGGGGAGTGACAGAAACCTCTAAGGTTGTAGATGTGCTGTTGCCACTAGGGAGAAAACAACATTCTTGTGTCCAAGGACATTCGCTTTGTTTACATTACACACTTTTCTTAATGCAGTTATCTGTTGTTCGCAACTTAATACTCAAGGGGTCCTCGGATGATACCCCGCGAGTGGATTATTAGTCATAGATGCAGTTGGATGGCGGTCTATGTATTTTATTGTAATGCCCAGAGTAAATCTCATAGTGATCCTCGCGACATATGCACGCTATCTTTATTCTATCAATTGCCCAACTGTAATTTGTTTACCCAGCATGTTGTTATTTATTTTATGGAGAGACACCACTAGTGAACTATGGACCCCGGTCCAATTTCCTTTACATTGCTATCACCTTTTTACCATTACTCACACCGTTTACTTTCTCGCATACTACTATTGCTTTCCACTCGATAGGCTCATACCTTTGTTTACAGCAAACCGGTGAGATTGACAACCTCATCGTAAGTTGGGAGCAAAGTATTTGGTTGTGTTGTGTGCAGGTTCCGCATTGCTACTAGCTGAAGACGCACTAACAAGTATCGTTAACGGCGCCCTTGTTGGAAGTCACTAAGCTAGCAAGCATCATCTTCTTAAGTTTGGCTTTCTCCTACTGGACTGACAAACCTTGGTTTCTTACGGAGGGAAAACTGCTGTTGTGCTCATCATACCTTCCTCTTGGGGTTCCCAACTGGTCGGTGATCTATATATCAACACCGTCTGCATAAAGCTGTTTTCTGGCGCCGTTGCCGGGGAGGAAGAAGACTTCTGCAAGGGGAGTTTCGCACGCACATCCTTTACTTTGTTTTTTGTTTTGCTTTACCTTATTTTTACTTGCATCTTTTTATCAAAAACACACAAAAAATAGTTTCCTTTATAGTTGTTATTTGTTTACATTAGTTCATTATGTTGTTCCCTAAGTATGTTTTGGAGGACCTCTCCGTAGGTAGTGGTTCTATTATTGGGAAAAGTAACATTGAGGAGTTCTTTAATCATATTAGCATGCATAAAGATGTTGAGGATATATCTTTGGCTGAGCTTGCTCCTAGTTATGAAGTTGCTTATGCTTATTTAGTTCACATGTTGGAAGCTAGGTTTGCTAGCCTTAATCCTTTTATGAAATACATGTTTCTTAAGCTTCATGATATTGAAGACTCCGAAAAGAAGGATTTTATTTTAGAGACTTTGCGTAGAGAATTTAGAGATGTTGTTATTGAAGCTAGAAAAGTTTTTAAGTGTTTTAATATGCTGGGTTCTTCTGTTAATGTTGTTGATACAACCAAAGAAGAAACCAAAGTACCAATACCTAGCAAACTCTTGGGACTGTATGATGCTTTGGAAAATAATTTTGATTGGATCTGTCCTGAAAATCTTTTTAGTGATTTGAGTGAATCAAAGCGTGATCACAAGGGGTCTTCAAAAACTTATGTGGATGCAATACAATGCCTTATTGAAAAGACCTCTGCAATGGATCTTAATGCTTCTTTTGAAAATACTTGATTTGCACTTTCTGCGCCTAGCTCAAAGGCGTTAAAGAAAAGCACTCTTGGGAGATAACCCATTGTTTTACTTTCAGTTCTTTTTATTTTATTTGAGTCTTGGAAGTTATTACTACTGTAATAACCGCTCCTTATCCTTTTTATTTCGTTGTTGTGCCAAGAGAAACCTCTAATTTGAGTGAGGTAAGATTTGGGGATGTTGCTGTCCTGAAACAGATTTCGGTGCTGCACCGTAAAAATTCGTGAAAATTCTCAGAATATCTTTTTGACCTGCGATTTCTTGTGCATATGCCCCAAGTTATATCAAAACTTTCATTAGTTATACACTTTTTGATTTCAGCAACAAAAAACCCTCGAAAAAATCGACCTTTGTCAGCTGTTCTAATTTGACAGATTTCTGCCACTATTTGTGTTTGCCTCTCGATCGCTTTCTTTTTTAGTTCTTTTGATCACGGAACTTTTGGGGAAGTTGCTACAGTAGTATATACTTTATATGTGGTGATTTTGAGTTGAAATCTGAAGCAAAAAGGGGTTGATTTATTATTATGCTTACACTAATATTGCTAATAGAATTGTGTTTAGTTTTGTATTAAGGAAGTTTTCAAGTGTAGGGATTAGAGAATGATGAGATGAGTTGAAGAATGGACAAAAGCTCAACTTGGGGATGCCCATGTCACCCCAAGAAATATCCAAGAGGTACAAGCGTCAAAGCTTGGGGATGCCCCCGAGGCACCCCTTCTTCATCGGCAAAAATCAGGTCACCTTTCAACACACTATATTTTTATTGCTTCATGCACTATGCGTTTTTCTTGGAGCATCTTGTATTTAGTTTTAAGTTTTGTTTTGTTTTGTTTGCTGCAATAAATGGTTGGACCCCAACAAATTTCTTTTGGAGAAGTTGTCTTGCTTTTTATTTGCCAAGAACACTCAGTTTTTCACTCTTATCGTTCAATGAGTGTTCTCTTTTTATAGAACTGCGGTTAGCTTTCATTTTTCGCCTTGATTTTTGTTCAGATCTTGTTATATATTTTCATCAAGGTGTATTTTGACCTCTGGTCCATGTTGGTTTTCATCAAAAGAGTTGTTTCACAAAGGTTCGAATGGTGTTGGAAAAGAGAAAAAGTTTCATGCAAAAAAGTGGTACAAAAAGGAGCTTGTTTAGACTGCGGATTAGACTTTTGCATGTCGTGCTTAATGTTGTTTTGATAGTATGCTTAGTGATTTTTGCTGTAGCATGACTTGTCTCAAATGACTGAGATTGCTTAATGAGCCTTTGAAAAAATCATACGTTGTTTTTTATTATTTGGAAGCATTAATTTGGTTTTCTCCTTGATGCTTTATTTGGGTTGACTTGGTGCATGCTCACACATGTTTGACTCATACAAAGTCGCCATAAGCCTCTATGATCATTTAGTTTTTGACTTTTGATGCCATCTTATGCTTCTCTTAATGATGTTTTGTCGCTATGCATGATTATGGCCGTTATTGCTCTCTTAGTTGGTCGCTCCCAGTCTTTTGCTAGCCCTCATTTTGTACTGAGTATGAGCTCTACTCGTGCATCCAACTCCTAAAAACCAAGTTGTTCCAATGTGTCCACTATAAATTCCTATGCATGGTATTTGCAAGCCATTCCAAGTAAATTTGCATGTGCTACCTTTGAAAAAATCTTCAAAATACTTCTCGTTTTGTGACACTGTTTTCAGCTCATGGGGACGTAGTGGTCTGATTTGCTATCTTCCATATAGTTTTATTCCAAAAAGAAAAAAAGAAAAAAAGAAAAGAAAAAGGCACTCCTCCATGGTATATGAATGTTGGTGGGCACCCGATGGAATCGGTTAGCCATGGTTTGAGAAAGGAAAAAAGATGGGGAGGAGTGCCAAGATTTATAAAAGAGCACAAAAGTGACAATCTCTCTCTCAAAAACTTACTTCATTTTTGTATGGAAGATCATAAGAACCCCATTGCCAGTCGTTGACAAAGACAACCACCTCTCAAAACCCAATTTTTATCTCTGTGTTTTACAAATGAAAAGCTCTAGCACATGTTTAATCACTGCTTCCCTCTGCGAAGGGCCTTTCTTTTACTTTTATGTTGAGTCACCACCTTCTATCTTTATGCACCGTCTAAGAGAGCATAGTTGTCATTCTGAGTTTAATGTGCACAGTCCCAAAGTTTATCATTGACTGACTCATGATTTTGGTTTCACTTGTTCTTAAATTATTTGTATCTAGTCGCCCTCTTAAACTTGAAGGTGTCCTATGCATTTATGTTTTGCTCTCTCATGAAGGACAAGCTGAAAACCATTTGCTATGTTTTTCCATATGATTTGAACACACGTTTGACTTTCATTGTTTCATTTTCATGATCTTTCATTTGTGTTCTTTTTCATGTTATAACATGGTTGCTAAGTTTCTTCTATCAAGATTATATGTTGCATGCCCATGTTTTAAGTTCTTTTGATCCCAGCACTCAATGCTTTACATAGATGATCAAGATTGTGTAGGTGCATGTCACCTCAAAAATTATTTCTTTTGTTATCACTTACCTACTCGAGGACGAGCAGGAGTTAAGCTTGGGGATGCTGATACGTCTCAAACGTATCTATAATTTTTGATGCTCCATGCTTGTTTTTACACCATTTGCTTAGTGTTTCGTTACACTTCGTGGCGTTTTTATGCATTTTCCAGAACTAACCTATTAACAAGATGCCACAGTGCCAATTCCCTGTTTTCTGCTGTTTTTGTGTTTCAGAAAAGTTACACAGGAAATATTCTCGGAATTGGACGAAACAAAAGCCGAACATCCAGAAATTTACCAAAACTTCCAAAAGTCCGAAGAGCAGACAGAGAGGGGCCACGGGCCGGCCCCACAACAGGGCAGCGCGGCCCAGCCCCTGGCCGCGCCCCCTATGTGTGTGACCGCCCTGGTCCACTTCTGACGCTGCCCCTTCACCTATAAAGACCCCCCGACGGGAAAAACCTAAGTACCCGATTAATTTTCCAGAATCATATCGCGATCCACCACCGTCATCGACCAGAGATCGGGAGGGCCCAGAAGCTCTTCCCGGCACCCTGCCAGAGAGGGGAATCGCCACCGGAGGTCTTCTTCATCGCCATGCTTGCCTCCGGCGCGATGAGTGAGTAGTCTACCTTGGACTATGGTTCCATAGCAGTAGCTAAATGGTTGTCTTCTCCATCATGTGCTTCATGTTTAGATCTCGTGAGCTGCCTTACATGATCGAGATCATCTTTGTGTAATTCTACATGTTGTGTTTGTTGGGATCCGATGAATATTGGTGTTATGTTGAGTTGATGTGCTGAATCATATATCTTATGTTATCTCTATGTTGTTTACGATCTTACATGCTCTCCGTTGTTAGTAGCTATTTGGCCAAGTAGATACTAGTGACTCCAAGAGGGGGTATTTATGCTCGATAGTTGGGTTCATGCCTCTATTTAATCTGGGGGAGTGACAGAAACCTCTAAGGTTGTAGATGTGCTGTTGCCACTAGGGAGAAAACAACATTCTTGTCTCCAAGGACATTCGCTTTGTTTACATTACACACTTTTCTTAATGCAGTTATCTGTTGTTCGCAACTTAATACTCAAGGGGTCCTCGGATGATTCCCCGCGAGTGGATTATTAGTCATAGATGCAGTTGGATGGCGGTCTATGTATTTTGTTGTAATGCCCAGAGTAAATCTCATAGTGATCCTCGCGACATATGCAAGTTATCTTTATTCTATCAATTGCCCAACTGTAATTTGTTTACCCAGCATGTTGTTATTTATTTTATGGAGAGACACCACTAGTGAACTGTGGACCCCGGTCCAATTTCCTTTACATTGCTATCACCTTTTTACTATTACTCGCACTGTTTACTTTCTCGCATACTACTATTGCTTTCCACTCGATACGCTCATACCTTTGTTTACAGCAAACCGATGAGATTGACAACCTCATCGTAAGTTGGGAGCAAAGTATTTGGTTGTGTTAAGTGCAGGTTCCGCGTTGCTACTAGTTGAAGACGCACTAACAAGTATCGTTAACGGCACCCTTATTGGAAGTCACTAAGCTAGCAAGCATCACCTTCTTAAGTTTGGCTTTCTCCTACTGGACTGACAAACCTTGGTTTCTTACTGAGGGAAAACTACTGCTATGCTCATCATACCTTCCTCTTGGGGTTCCCAACTGGTCGGTGATCTATATATCAACACCGTCCGCAACAAGTAGCAACAACACATCTACAACCTTAGAAGTTATTGTCACTCTCCCATATTACTAGAGGCATGAATCCACTATCGAGCATAAATACTCCCTCTTAGAGTCACTAGCATCTACTCGGCCAAGATATCTACTAGCAACGGAGAGCATGCAAGATCATAAATAACATAGACATGATAAATCAACAATCAACTTGACATAGTACTCAATATTCATCGGATCCCAACAAACACAACATGTAGAATTACATAACGATGATCTTGATCATGATAGGCAGCTCACAAGATCTAAACATGAAGCACATGGAGGAGAGGACAACCATCTAGCTACTGCTATGGACCGTAGTCCAAGGTAGACTACTCATGCATCACTCTGAAGGTTGGCATGGTGATGAAGACGGCCTTCGGTGATGATTCCCCTCTCCGGCAGGGTGCTGGGAAGAGCTTCTGGACCCTCCCGATCTCGGGACGACGGCGACAGCGGCTTGCAGTATGTTTCATGGAAAAGTGTTTGTCCCCTTAGGGTTTTCCCGTCAAAGGGAATTTATAGGCGGAAGGGCGATGTCAGGAGGTGGACCAGGTGGTCACACCACCTGGTGGCGCGGCCAGGGGGTGGCCTGCGCCACCCCTTGGTGCGGCTGCCCCTTGGTCCATCTCCGTCTCTCCTCTAGACTCTGTCTTCGTGTCAGGTAAATAGTAGGGCTAGAATAACGAGCTGCTCAGATCATTAAGGCTCAACTCGTTAAAGCTTGTGATCGATAAGGCTCGAATCATTAAGCTCGTTAAGGATAATGAGCTGAAATCATTGTTTGGCTCGGCTCATTATGTGTTAACGAGCACTCGAGAGCTGCTCGTTAAGATCATTAAGAAAATATTGCTTAAGCTTGTCTGATATTTTAATGCATCAGTAGGCAATACATACACTAGCTAGCATCAGGATTCGATAATGCAAAGCAACCTAGTGTGTAGCCTAGCACAAATAACTAGCCCTCATTCACTTAATTTTTTTTAGAGAAGTCATGAACATAAAATATTGGGCTAGAACTTGTTAACGATCTTAACGAGTAGCTCATGAACACTGTCTGATTGATTGTTTAGCTCGTTAACCTTAACAAGTAAAATTTGTTGCTCGGCTCGGCTCGTTAAGAAAATGAGCCGAGCTCAAATGAGTCAACAAAATGAGCGCTCATTTAGCTCGCCGAGCTTAGAGCTTTATGTCCAGCCCTAGTAAATAGGAACTTTGGCTTTCGTTTCATCCAATTTCGAGAATATTTCCCGTGTAACTTTTCTAAAACACAAAAATAGCAGGAAACAGGGAACTGGCACTGTGGCATCTCGTTAATACGTTAGTTCTGGAAAATGCATAAAAATGCCACGAAGTATAAACAAAACACAAAGTAATTGGTGTAAAACAAGCATGGAGCATCAAAAATTATAGATACGTTTGAGATGTATCAGGCGTCCACCATGGGATTCTCTCAGCCAGCGTAGAACCAGAGGACGAGGACGGCGGCCGCGTCCAGGCGGGGAACCAGCCGTGGAGGTCCCACTCCGACGTGACATCAGACCATGCGGCCACAATGCGGGAGGTCCAGCCCCTTGCTGCCGCGAATACGAAACCTTGAGCTCCTCGCCCACCACGGCCATGGAGGTCATATACGGCGCGCCGCCAGGCAGCGGTCTCACGGCGGGAGAGGAGGATGCCAGCAGGCTTTTCCAGCGACGAGGAAGGCACGAGGTCGCCCGCCACCAAAGTGAGCTCGCCGTCGACGAACACAGTGTGCCGACAGCGGCTCCGACTGACGCAGCGCGATGCAATACGCTGACATCTCTCCGGTGCCATCGGAGCAGAGAAACAGATCAGGACCACGTGGTCAACGCCGGTGAGCGTGACCACCAAGAGCTGGAGAGCTAGGAGCAGGACCCTCGCCCTGGCTTTGGTGATGGCTAGTGGCGAGCTAGACGTATACGATGACAGACACTCGCCAGGACGCCACGGAGGCAGACACGGTTTCAACGATTTCAACCCAGCGAAACTGATGACAACATGCAAAACCAACAAGCGGTGCGGTGCGGGTTGGGTCATCGGTTTGACCGGGTTGAAACCAAACCATGCACAGGTAACATGATGTTATATTATAGAATCTAAGTCGATCTTCATGTGCTCATGTCAACCTACATAAAAAAGCTACCTTTTCCAAAATAAATGAAAAAAATTGATAACAAAAGGAAACATCAATTACAATTGTGCCTCTTTTACCTTGGCTGAAGAAGGTTGGTGGGTGTGCTATTTCATGAAGCTAGATTAGTGGCATTTAAGATAATAGTGAATGCATTGAGAGCATCTCCAAGGGGGGCTCCTAAATTCTATCCGATTTAGTCCTACTTTTGCCCGATGGGGGATGTGGGGTCCGGTGTTTGGGCGGAGTCCTCCCGATGCACCTAATAGCATCCCTCGGAACCTGTCCTGACCAAATTGGCTATTTTCTTGTATTAATGCTTATTTCTCTTTCAAAAACACACAATTAGATTATACAAAAAAATCAATAGTAATGTCTAATGGACATATTTCACACACTGAAATTTAAGTTATAGTAAAATCCAACAATTTAAAGACGAGCGTCTATTGGTTACCATCGGCGGTTCCACATGTGCTCAACCAAATCAACTTGAAGTTGTTCATGGGGTAGCTGGGTGTCGAATATCATGGGAGATAACATTAAAGTTGTTGTGGTGCATGCTCCGACGTGACCAAAGGCCCTTGAAAGTCCCACTGTCCTAGTTAATTGGCCCTATCACACTCATCCTTACAATCATGATATCCATGATCACACAAGCTGTTATCACCTAACACATTTTTTTCAATCTCTATGTTCTTGCAGGATGCCGAACAATACCCAACAAGCTTGAAGGACACCAAATGCCCACTCCACATTCTTCCTACAAGCTCCATCCTTTTTTACAAAAGCAATTTGTTTTTCATTTTCTGGGTGGAGATTGTCTTAACAAATCTTGACCATGCAGGATAGATACAATCGGCAGATTGGGGAGAAGATGTTGATTCAATGCTTGTTGTGTGCATGCGGTCCTTTTGTGCGATGATGTCCACTTCAATACCATGCACACTGGCGGCAGTGGCGAAGGATGAAAATAATCTAAGGTAGGGCGGACCCTAAAATGATGTAAAGTCATTACTATATATAATTTTAGTATAATATATGTGTAGACACCACACGTTATTCTCTTATGTGCGGTGATTTTTCTCATTCGTCCGATTTAGAGATGTTGGTTGATGGATTGCTCCCTCTTCGATGTCATGTTGGTTGATGGATTGCTCCATCTTCGATGTCCTACTAATATTCACCTTTCGTCTTTGCACTATCATGTCACCTCTTATCCATTCTACAACTCATCATCAACTGTCCTTTCCAAACAACTCGATCTAGGTCATGTTTTCGTTTCGAAGCTGATTTTGCATAGTCCTTACTAAAACATGCATAACTTTCTCATACGAAGTTCGTTTTCGACGTATGACCACTCAAATTGTTCAGAAAAAAATATGTGCATATGAATATATTCGTGAAAATTCAAGGTAGGGCGGCTGCCCCACCTTGCCCTACTGGGAGCTTCGCCCCTGACTGGCGGAGCTCTATTGGGGCCAGACCGGGCCATGGCCCGCCCAGGTTTTCTGCTAAAAATATTTCCTCGTATGTATACAAGGCCCAGCCCATCGCCCATCGGAGCGTCAGTTGCCTGCCGTTGCATTCTTGTGGTGTGCTCTGTTAAGAGAGCACCCTACCGTTGCATTCTCTGTCTCCTCAGTTCGACTTTCCCATTTTTCTTCTCTGAACAGAAGCATGGGAGATTGAGAGGCGCCTCCCTCTCGTTAGTTCAAGCAATTTAGGCCAAAAAACAAAGGGGTAAAGGAATCAATGAAGCAGGAGCTAGCAGCATAAAAGAAAGCAGGTCCACGCTCCCGGCCGTAGCCATCGGCTGCCATGGGAACTCCGCAGGTGCCACCAGCTGGAAATTGAAGCTGTGATTGAATCGAGCCCCAAAATTCTCCAATTTCCATGCTCATGTATTTTATTTATTTTTCTGAATTCTCTATTAGCAATTTGATTGATAGGACAGAGTATTGCTTACCGAAATTGTTCCATAGTTTTGCAAATTTCATCAGCCAATTTTTTTTTGAGTAACAACCAATGTCTAGGTATGATTAAGACCAATTTTTTGCCTTTCTTTTAGCCTGGCGCGCCCATGGATTTTTTTCAAGCTCCGCCACTGACCATGTATGCGATGAGTGTGAGCTGAATGATCGATGAATTGTAACGGTGTTCTTGGCAAGTGGGGGCGGTGACACAAGGTGACATTGTTCTTGGTGGTGCTCCTTGAGCTCCGCATCTCAGTTTCGAAGGTGAAAACCCCTAGGTCTTACCTCTATTGGTTGTTCCTAGCAGTGACGGCTCTTTAGCCGTTTCCTTGTTAAAGGCATTGTGTGGAAATTGGACCTCTCCGGATGAAAACCAAAGCGACGACAGTGTTGGTGCAATGTTACCTTCTTGGAGGCGTCGTTGTGGATAATTTTTCTTGAAGTCTAGGTGTCATCATTTGTGGTGGTTTGTTCATACTGTTGCAAGTCTAAGATCATGTCAGTGGGGTATTTTTTTTTGGCTGTGTATATCTTTAATGTCTAAACTAGTTTTGGATATTATATTGTTGCAGATGTTGGATGTATTTTGGTATCATCTTAATATTAATATATTTATTTTATCAAAAAAATATACTAATCAATAATCACATGTACTAATAAATAAATGTTGTACAACTGACGATAATCCGCTCAATAAAACACTCACATCGTGAACATTATCAAGATATTGTACAACAGTCTCTCCGCAGGGGTGCTACCTGGTAGGCCAGTAGCGCGATAGAGCTGGTTAAACATGGCTAGCTGCAAGACCGGGTGTTTTACTCGAAGGCAGCCCCGCAGCTCACTCTCACTCTCACGCTCACTCCACTGACAACCAAGCAAGCAAATCCCAAGTCGCCGGCAAGCCGAGATCCCTCCCCGCCGGGCCGCGCTGGACTGGGTTTCAGCTAGCTGAACCCGCGACTGAATTCGGCTGCCGTCCACTACTTGCGCTCGCGGGGTAGCACCGGAGCAGAGGCCGTGTGCGGCTCGGCGCGAGCCATGGGATCAGTGTCCCTCAAATTGCCGGCGTCCCGCCGCCGGCACGGCCGGGTCCTCACCTGCCTCTGCTCCCCGGCTCTGCTCAACCTCCTCATGCTCATCTCCCTCCTAGCCACCAACCTCCTCGCCTTCTTTGCTTTCTTCGCCACCTCCCCCCGCCACGACCCCGCCGCCGCCACCACCACAACCCCCTCCTCCAACCTCTCCGCGCACGTGGCCGCCATCGCACGCGAGATCGGCGGCGCCTCTTCCACCGCCGCCAGCCTCCCCGACGGCCTGCCCCCGGAGCTGCTCCTCTTCCTCACCCCGCACGCGCTCCCGCTCGGCCGCGACGCACGGTCGGGGCTCACCCACATGCAGTCCTCCGTCGCCACCACCTGCCTCCGGTCCCCCTCCGCCCTCGCGCTCCTCTCGGCCTTCATGGCCTACGCACCCCACTCTGCGTGCCCGCGGAACGCCACCCTCCCGCGCCGCCTCGTCTCCAAGGGGTGCGAGCCGCTCCCCCGCCGCCGGTGCCTCTCCCGC
Source organism: Dactylis glomerata (assembly GCA_007115705.1). Lineage (NCBI taxonomy): Eukaryota > Viridiplantae > Streptophyta > Magnoliopsida > Poales > Poaceae > Dactylis > Dactylis glomerata. The sequence continues at coordinate 185,404 of QXEO01000195.1, read as the reverse complement.
GGGCCCCGCGCCGCGCTCCCGGCATCTGCCGGCATGGGTCTCGACCACCGTCGCTGGGTCGCGCCCCCGCGGCACGTCCACGAGTTCCTCGTCGACGACGTGCTGCGGCTGAGCGCGTCCAAGATCCGGATTGGCTTCGACGTCGCCGGCGGCGCCGCCAACTTCGCCGCCCGGATGAGGGAGCGCGGGGTGACCGTCGTCACCTCCGTGCTCGACGGCGGCGGTAAGCCCATAAACGAGTTCGTGGCGGGGAGGGGCCTGTTCCCGCTGCTGCTCTCGCCGGCGCAACGGTTCCCCTTCTACGACGGGGTGTTCGACCTGGTGCACGTCGGCGCCACCGCGTTGGACGAAGCCGGCGCGCCCGTGATGGGGCAGGCGGGGACATCGGAGGCGCTGGAGTTCTTCATGTTCGATGTCGACAGGGTGCTGCGTGTCGGTGGGCTACTCTGGATTGACAGCTACCTGTGCCAGAGCGAGGAGAGGAGGCGGGTGGTTGTGAAGCTCATTGAGAGGTTTGGTTACAAGAAGCTCAAGTGGGTTGTTGGAGAGAAGGCCGGCGGCGCAACTACGTCAATCTACCTCTCCGCAGTGCTGCGCAAGCCGGCAAGGGGCTGAAATCATATGGAGGAATGATTTGCTCCAGGCTCCACGATCGTAGGTACGAATGTACCTTCCAAATATTTGAGTTCACAGATTTTGATAGAAGGAGGGATGTGAATGATGGTTAGGTGCCATGGATTGTGTTAGATTATGGAAGAAACCTGTGCTACGGATTCATGATTCCATTGGTTGTTGAGGGATAGTAACTCAAAATAGCTGCAAGAATTTACAACTCTTCTACATATGTTTTTGTAATAGGCTCCCATTAGATGTGATACGGACCATGTGTTACTTTGCTGCTCTGCTGGGGAATTGCAACGCAAAAGAGGTTGACAAATGACGCGATCTTTTATTTCAGGAAGAACAAGAATATAATTGACGCTCTTTGAGCTGTATATTCATGAAATGGTCCCTCTGGGTCTATCATTGATACTGTATTGTGGAGCTCCCTCCAATAGATCTGTACAATTAATTGCCATCTAGTTGAAGGTTAAACTGTATAGCAAACACACTCCAGTCATCCACCTTTCCTGCCGAAATTATTTACATCTGATGCTTGAAGCTCCTTGATCATCAACAGCTGTTCGAAAAACAAAATATGTTGTGGAAGGATGATTTGATCCTAGCTCCTTGATCGGAGGTATTGTAGTTCACAGATTTTGATGGACGAATGAGGATGAAACCGGTGCCATGTTTTACTTTAAATTATGGATGAAACCGGTGCTACGGATTGGCTTGATTCCACTCGTTATAGATAAATAGTAACTGAAAGAGTTGCAAAAATGTACAACCCTTCTACATCTGTTCTTGGCGATAGGCTCCCCGCTGCCTTTTGATGGGAAACAGACGATGTAGGATTTGGTGCTCTGCTGTCAAATGATGTGTTCTTTCGTTTCAGGAAGATCAGGTAATAGTTAAATGATACCCTTTTGATCTGCCTATTCATGAAATGGCCCCTCTATGTTGTGGAGCTCCTCCTTGCTATTTTGTGGAGCTCCTTTTAACCTATTCATAATTTTGGCAGGAGATTCGATGGCATTATCCTTCAATCTTCTATATTTTCTCAGCCTAATTTCTTGAATACTTGTTCGTTAGATTCAATTCAAGCACAAGGGCATCTATATATATGTGTGTTTTGTTTTTCAACGACCTTTTGCTTGTGAGTTTTCATTTTAAGATGTAAATTTTTAATCGAGAGCTCACGTGACACCCTGTGACGAGGGTTAACTCGACAAACGTCCTAGATGAAGGACTTAGGATCGGGGAGACAGGGCGTCGGATGAACTCGAAGGTGAAATCAGTCAAACAAGGTGTATATCGAAAGTAAACTTGGGTGTAGAACCTGGCTTGCTTTCAATCTGTCCCTTACCGTCCCCTCCTGGCCCCTATATATAGGTGGCCAGGTCTCAGGGATCGGGAGGGATCCGATACAAATTACAATATCGATATACGATATGAACTCGTATTTCGACTAGTATTACAATTGGGCTTAGCTTAACGGGCCTCAGGGGTACTCAACTATCGGGCTCTATTATTTATACCCTTGTCACCCTGTTATTTGCATTTATATGCTGTTTCATTCACGGATGCGTGTAAATGCATTTTGTTTCCAATACATACACTTAGGTTTTTTGGTAGGAGTTCTCCACACATGGTTTTTCAGTTTTGCTAATTCTCAGCGTGTTTAATTCTAATTCTTCTTATTTTTCCTTTCAGTAATTGCACTTTCCTTATTTACATAAACTTCCTTGGTTCCTGTTCTTTCTTTTGGAGTGGAATTTTTGTAATTCTTTATGGCAATATTCAGTTTTGCTTTTTCTTAGGGTAATACGGAAATGTTAGACTGTTTTTTAAGGTTGGGAAATGTTAAACTGTTGGAGTAAAGTACGGTGAGATGGGCTAGTCTGACATCTATTTGGCCCTAAAACTCTAGGACACAAATAATCAAGCCCAAAGCCCACAAGAACCTGCCACAAACGCAACCATAAGGGTCCGTTTGGATGTCGATATTTAGGCAAAAAAAATTGCAATTCGGCTGTTTGGATGGTCTTGGAATTGCAACTTGGAAATCAACCCAGATTTCGTTTGGAATTCGCAGCACACTTGAGCAATCCGCCCCAAGTTTTCCGAGGTCACAAACTCTGAATTTGCTGGAAACTGCTACTAAGTACTAGCTCACTAGGATTCCATGAGCCAATTGAGTGTGCAACCAAATAGGATTTTAAAATTGCTAGCTTACCAAAATTCCATGAGCCAATTTAGTGACCAACCAAACACATAATCTAGAATTAGGCCAGCTGATTTGGTATTCGAGTAAAATTTAATTTTAAGGATCCCAATATCGACATCCAAACGGACCCTAATAAACACACCGAGCAGAAACGAGAGTTGAGTATGATCAGATCGGACGTCAAACGTATCGAGTGAGACGCAATAAGGCTATGCCCAGCCTTTGATCTTCAAGCTGCATGGAAGGGGCTTTCAGGTTTGCATCCGAATATATAATCAGTTAAATCGAACTCCAGCGCCATAAAACTTTACACATTCAGCTCCATCATAACTTGTCAAATAGACTGAAAAACAATATGGAAGCAGTGCATTCCATTTCAAACACCATGTGACCTACATTCCGTGCAAACCTCTGTAGCAAAGATACATCTATACATCTACATGCAGTAATCGTACGATGACAGAAGAGCAAATTCACACACCAAAAACAAAGGAGTGCAAGTGCAAAGCGAACAATAACAGTATCAAGAATATATAAAGCTTAGTGGGGGCAAAACCGGGCCACGGCCCGCCCATCCTAGGAGATTTTTTAGCCTATATACACTTATGGATTCAGCCTACCAACAGCCCATTTTAGTCTCTTTTAGCCTACTGGCCCGCCCAGGCTTTTTTGGCAAGCTCTGCCGCTGAACAAGCGTCTTTTATCCCCAACTACATGTGCCTTACTCGCGTTCGATCTGAATGGTGACATGACTGATGTTGTACTCTCCCTTGATGTACCCAATGACCATGTCTAGCATTTGATCAGCATCGGCATCCTGCGTGATCGTCACATGGCATGCCAACAGCACCTTCCCCACTGTGATAGCCCAGACGTGCAGCTCATGGACAGCAACCACACCTTCCATTCCACGAAGGCCACTCTCAAGCCTGGTGGCATCGATCTCTCGAGGCGTGCTCTCCATCAGAACCTCAAGTATGTTCCGAACCATCTTGATTGTGGTGAACAATACAATCACAGAGAAGATGAGGGTGCATATGAGATCAATAATCTTCCATTCAGGATTGTACCAGATGAGACCACCTCCAATCATGACGCCAATGCTCTGGATAGAGTCACCGATTACATGCAGATAAGCACTGTGTACGTTGATATTACGGCGAGGCTTGCTAACAGCCTTAACACCATGCTGGGAACTCTCACAGTCACCATCATGCTTAAGCAACGGTTCTTCGGCATCCTGATGCAGTCCACTGCTTGAATGAGAGTGCTGATGTGTTGTGATGGTTACAGAAGTACCATGGCGATGTGCTTGGCCCTGCTCATGATCTTCATGGTGGGAATGGTCATCCTCCGAGTTACCATGATCGTGGCCATGGTCATGACCATGGCTATGACCATGCCCGCCATGCCCATGGTCGTGGCCAAGCAGCACTGCCATTATGATGTTAACAAACAAGCCAAATGCTGATACGGCAAACATGAGGGAGCCCTGTACCTCGCCGCTTCCAGTAACGAGCCTGTTAACAGCTTCGTAGACAAGTATCCCGGCAAGGAGCCATATGAGCTGAATGGAAAGCAATGCCCCGAGAATCTCTATACGGAAAAATCCATATGACTGCCGAGGTGTCGCTTCCCAGCCCGCTGCCCATAGAGAGAATAGAGATATGGCAAATGCTGCAACATCCGAGAGGAGATGGGCTGCATCAGTCAAGATTGCAAGACTGTTCGCCTTGATGCCTCCGACCACTTCAACTGCCATGAATATAACGCAAAGGATCACCGCAATTAGGAGCTTCCTGATGGACGCGGATCGCTCCTTTGCATCTCTCAAGGTGTTACTGGCGTCAGAGAAGTCGCAAGAGGCACCTCTGCAGAGTTTGCTGTTCGAAGCTGCTCCAGATGAGGAAGAGATGTCCATTGTTACTTGAGGGACATTGGGCGGCGATGGATTATTGCTTTCCATCTAAACATAATAACAGAGTCAATACACAAGTATCCACACAAAATGAGTCGTCAATACACAACTATCCGCAAAAAAGGAATCGCCAAAACACAAGTACTCCCTCCATCCCAAAATATGTTGTGTATATGTTTAGCTAAAGTCAAACCTTATAAAGTTTGACCAAATATATAGGACATTTACAATAACCAGATATATGTAACATGAAAGTTTTTTTATGATGATTCTAATAGCATTCGTTTAATATTGTCAATGTTGTTACAACTTGCTATATATTTGATCAAACCAAAAAAAAACTTTGACTTTAACAGAAAATTATATGCAACATAATTTAGAACGGGGGAAAGATGTGGCTGAGCATGGTCTCAGCTACACCCGCTTTGCTACAGTAAAGGCATGGACTAGGAAAGTGCAGCGGTGATTGGAGAGAGAGTTTGTCATCTAGCGCAGCGTTGACCAGGATCTTGTTTAATTTACTTGGCTGTGAATCACGAGCTAGATGTTTCAGGTGCAGACAAAAGTATATCAGCCATTGGCCAGCTGATGTGTGATGGAGATAAGGAGAATAGCTGAGACAGTGCTCAAAAAATCTTCTCTCTTTAGAAGGGAGAGAGTATATCAAATAGGGTAGATCCACTACTGCGCAAAAGAAACATTCTTTAAAATAAGGTAAAATATTTGACATTTTTATTGACAAGGAGAAAGAGAGTTGCACAGTCAATGAGAAACCGGGCAAAAATGGGTAGCTGAGCTGACACAATAATAATGTGAGACATCCTGCAAGGGAAAACATACCGCTGAGGTAGCACACACGTGTCACCGTCATCGCTCCTCCTCGAGCTAGCAAACTCAATTTTGTCGTGAAGTCAGAGCTGCAGCGGTTAGGTCTGTGCGACAAGAGGTCGGTGTGAAGATGAGGTCTATGTGGTAACGATTACAAAGAAAATTTAGCTGGTGCCAGTTTGTTGTGAGGCGCGCACGACAGACAAGAGAAAGAGCCATTTTAGTTGGGAAGACGACTTTGTGAGTCGTGAGGTGGGCGGTGGGGTTGTAGCCTAAATGAAAATGAAGAGATCCACTGACTTTAATCTTTTTCTTAGAGGGATCGACTTAGTAATTTTTTTGAGGAAGAACTCCATTGACTTTGGGAGGGAAGGTGGGCTGATGGCGAGGGAAAGGGACAGTTTGGTACTTTGGCCTCGCCCGTAAAGCTCCGGCCTTCCGATGCGCGATGCGATGGTTTGGGAGATGCGAACCAGAGCTTTCAAAAAAAAAAAAGAGATCTGAGGGTAAGAACCCCCCAGACATACTTTTATAGAAGTATTTTATGAGTACACCAGGAGTTGCGAGTGCGGAGACTCGAACTCAGGCGGGCAGGCATGCCTCAGCCCATGCCCTGCCAACCGAGCTACGCACGGTTCTCACGAACCAGAGCTTTCGCCTCTGATATCACTTCTTGCTGGTTTGAACAGCGAGCTGCAACCCTGTCTCTCTCGCGCGCTATTTTCCTAATTTCTCAGGAAGCCTCCGGAACACCCATCATCCACAAATCTGTTGAACAAGGGGTTGGAGATGCTCTTACCTTCGACTGGCGCGAGCGCGCGGCGGGGCGGAGCGAGGTTGCCGGCGGTCTTCAGAGAAGTACGCAGGTACGTTGCGCAGGAGTCCAGAAGGTTGATCGAGCAGGTGCGGTGAGAGGGGTGCGAATCCAGAGCTGGGCGTGATGTTCTTATAACTCTTTTTTTTTTGAATTCATGTTCTTATAACTCTGGAGACGAAACAGAATAAGGCAACAGGTACCTAGCGCGGCCGCACGATTCACGCCAAGTCTTCGCCCAGAGGTCGCCGATTGAGCGCTTACTTTTTAAAGCCAAGTCAACTGCGCGTATATTTTTTGCACATGTATATCATTAGCCTTCTTCTTTTTTTTTAGAAAAGAAGGGTTTCAATGAGGAAGTTTGTTAGAGTGTTGTACAAAGATGACCAAAAAATGATACACCAACAAAACCTCAATTTCAGAAAATCCGCTTCCAAAATGACCTTTTTCACCATACTTTCTTACATGATAATGGTATTTCTTATGATTTTCCAACCTCACGCCGCAAACATTTGATCATTGTGATGATGTCATTCCAAAGATATGGCTGCAAATTTTATAGACCAAGACAAGCCAAGAGCAACCATAGGTCCATGAGGCGAACTGGACCTAAGACAACAAAATACGCCTCCACATTCCCAATCTTCAACCGTTTCATCAGTTATGACTCTTGGACACATTGCGGTGTCCATTCGATTCAAAAGGTTGTAAGGTCTGAATCAGTAGCATATTGCCTATGGTGTATCGAGCCGCACCAAACTTAACGACTGGCCTATACGAAAAAATCTTTCTTCACACTTCCTTATCCCTTCTAGTAGAGGGTCTTACTTGGCCACACATGTAAAAAGTTACTTTTTATTAGTGTGAGTCAAACCAACAAGTTATGTCACTTTTGCAGTCTAACAAACATTGCCCCAATGCCCGCACTATGTGGAATAGTTTTGTAAGCCCATTTGAACTGCTGTGTGTCTCGTCCGAGATACAAAAATCCGATTTCATGGAAACATGAGAACTTTTGTACGGGAAAAATATGGAAAATGTTGCCTGACTTAAATAATATATTTTAGAAGATCTTGCTGAATTAGTACTCTATTGCTTTGAACACAAGAAGTGACTAAGTTTGACCCTTGGTAGGAAAATGGGTATAAGAGAAACTCTAGCAGATGCCCTAAAGCACCTGACCTCTAAGAAATTTGCATTTTAGTTGCCATAATAAAAGGAAACCCGCATTTTAGGGTCACGTGCTAAACGCTATAGCAGAGATCTCTCCCAGACTCTAATGTTTTTTTAGAGTGGTCTATGACCAACACTTTAAGCTCAAATTCAGACATTGGTAACATTCCAAAGTTTTAGAATTTGGAATGCTAAATTACTTTATTCTGATGATTGATTTGCCTTGACTTTGTTGGAATATCTGAAGAAATTAAAACTTTTGAGGACTTCTTTATTTTTTCTCAAATTAGTTAAAATATTATTATATGAATGGATTAATATTGAAAGCCAAGTTTTAAATCTTGGATGAGGATATTTTATACAAATCCAACTTGCCTGTATTTTTACTTATCTCAACTGTTGGGATTTTAGTCACATTTTACACTTACAATCTTTATTTGCATTTTAAACCTTTCTAAATATTTTTCAAAACTTGGTTTATAAGATAGTGAAATAACATGACATGTGTGGAAAATATTCGGTTTATCTCTACTAATAATACGGCTTGAGGACGTGATGGTTCAAAAACCGTGGTACATCAAAAAAACTGTTCGGTACGTTAGAAAAACTGTCGTCCGTCAGAAAAACCAAGAGCGTCCGATCCCCATCTTCTCGTCGAAATCGACAAAACTAACCGCTCTATCAAACTTCAGCACAAAATGAACCCAATCTGAAACTATTTCACAAAATAACCCTTTTTAGTAGCGCCCGCAAGGGCGGCGCTATGCTAAGTTGCATAGCGACGTGCTCTAAGGTGCTATCCTCCTGGACACGTGGCGTAGCGGGACCCGCATCCGGCACCATAGCGCCGGAGCCAGCGGCGCTATGCTCTTATTGGGCCGGCCCACGAGTGTTGCGGCCGTTTGATGCTAACCGAGGTGGGAGTTTAGTCCCACCTCGGAAGCTGAGGAAGTTTTTGACCAGCATATAAGCCGGCGTGTGAGAGGGACCCCGAGCTCCTCTCAACACACACATGTGCTGGCTTGCCCGTGCAGGCTACCTATCTCTGCCCTGTGGGCCCGCCTGGCTAGGCGTGCTGCTCGCTAGTAGGGCCCAGCCAGGTTTAGGCGGGCCTTTTTTTTCTCTTGCTTTTTGTGGGTCCCACGGTTAGGATAGCACCCCAGAGCCCGGCACTATGCTACTGAAGGTAGCACCCGGACGACCGGCGCTATGCATGATAACACCGGCATGGCCGGCGCTATGCTATGGAGGGTAGCACCCGGGCGTGGGGTGCTATAGTCTGTAACAAAAAGGGTCGAGCTCAAAAAATTCTAAGTCCCCGAGCAATTCGGTACTGTATCCTACCACCTCCCAGTAGTCGACCAAATCAGCTGAATTTCAAATTTGTTGGTGATTTGGTCGACTACTGGGAGGTGGTAGGATACAGTACCGAATTGCTCGGGGACTTAGAATTTTTTGAGCTCAATCCTTTTTGTTACAGACTATAGCACCCCACGCCCGGGTGCTACCCTCCATAGCATAGCGCCGGACATGCTGGTGTTATCATCCATAGCGCCGGCCGTCCGGGTGCTACCCTCAGTAGCATAGCGTCGGGCTCTGGGGTGCTATCCTAACTGTGGGACCCACAAAAAGCAAGAGCAAAAAAAGGCCCGCCCAGACCTGGCTGGGCCCTACTAGCGAGTAGCACGCCCAGCCAGGCGGGCCCACAGGGCAGAGATAGGTAGCCTGCACGGGCAAGCCAGCACATGTGCGTGTTGAGAGGAGCTCGCGGTGCATCCCACATGCCGGCTTATATGCTGGTCAAAAACTTCCTCAGCTTTCGAGGTGGGACTAAACTCCCACCTCGGTTAGCATCGGACGGCCGCAGCACTCGTGGGCCGGCCCAATAAGAGCATAGCGCCCTTGGCTCCGGCGCTATGGTGCTGGATGCGGGTCCCGCTACGCCATGTGTCCAGGAGGATAACACCCTAGAGCACAGCGCTATACAACTGAGCATAGCGCCGCTGTTGCGGGCGCTACTAAAAAGGGTTATTTTGTGAAATAGTTTCAGATTGGGTTCATTTTATGCTGAAGTTTGCTGAAGAGGTGATACGTCCATTTTGCATCACTATTTTGTATCATAATTTACTGTTATTCATTGATATATTTCATATTTAGAGTTGATACTTATGTTATTTCCTTTGTTTTCACATGTTTGATGATCTTTGGAGGAGTTGCTGCCGGAGTCAGGATTCTGCTGGAAAAAGGACCATCAAGGGACCATATTTTGAAGATCAGGAAAATTCCAGAAAAATACCAGGAAATTATATTTTCCCAGAAGACTCAGGAAGCCAGAAGGAGGAGTCGAGAGGAGCCAGGAGGGGCCCACACGCCAGGGTGGCGCGGCCTGACCCCTGGCCGCGCCAGCTCTGTGTGAGGCCGCCCTGGCCCACTTCTGGTCTCGCTCCTCTGCGTACTTCATCGTCCCCGAAAACCTAAGTCAGGGGGAGGCTCAGAGTTAGACACCGCCGCCTCTGCGGGGCGGAAAACACCAGAGAGAGAAAAGCTCTCCGGCAGGCAGAAATCTGCTGGGGAAATTCATTCCCGGAGAGGGGAGATCGTTGCCATCGTCATCACCATCGCACCGAACTTCATCGGGATCATCATCATCATCTCCATCACCAGCACCTTCATCACCACCATCACCACGCCATCCCGCTGTAACATGTTGAGTTGGATCTTGTTATATTCATAGGGGGAACTTTCCCGGTGTTGATTACTCTTGTAGTTGATGCTATTGAGTGGAACCATTGAATTAAGGTTTATGTTCAGATCGTTATTTACCATTATTTCACCTCTGATCATGATCCATATGATGTCTTGTGAGTAGTTCGTTTAGTTCTTGAGGACATGGGAGAAGTCAAGATGTTAGTAGTGAATTATTGTTGAGAAATATTTAATGGTTTGATATTGTTGTGGTGCTATTTCACTAGTGGTGTCATGTGAACGTCGACTACATGATACTTCACCATTTATGGGCCTAGTGAGATGCATTGTGTATTTGGCTACCGATTGTGGGGTTGCTGGAGTGACAGAAACCTAAACCTCCGTTGGAAAACCATTGCACCAGGGAGCGTAGGATCTTAGAGTTCAAGGCCGTGGTTAGATTTATCTTAATTACTTTCTTGTATTTGCGGATGCTTGCAAGGGGTATAATCACAAGTGTGTATTTATCCTAGTAAGGGTAGAGCGCTAGCACAGGTTCACCCCCATAACACCTATCAAACCAATAAAGACTATTGGCTTTATGAAGCGAAAGCTCTTGACAGAAACTCCCGTGTGTCCTCGAGAACGTTTGGTTATTATAAGTACACAACCGGCTTGTCCTTTGCTGAAGAAAGGATTGGGCCACTTGATGCAATTGTTACTACTGTCTTTTATTTACTCGCACTTTATTTACTCGTATTACCAAATACCCCTGAAAACATGTTTGCTAGTATTTACAGTGATTCCTTGATCAAAACCGATCATCAACACCTTCTGCTCCTCGTTGGTTTCGACACTCTTATTTATCGAAAGTACTACGATACACCCCCTATACTTGTGGGTCATCAAGACTATTTTCTGGCGCCGTTGCCGGGGAGTGTAGCGCTATTGAAGAGTGGAATTGGTAAAGGTAACCGTCGCTGTGAGTATCGTTTTTATTTTGTCTTTTATTTTTATTTTTATTTTACTCTGCTATGGAGAACTCTCCATTTGGTTTCCTATTTGGAAACATATCTACTACTACTGCTGCACATGTGGATGAACCACCACCACCGCCGTCTGCTGAAATTGATCCTTTTAAGATACCTATGAAAATTGTTGGGCATATTATGGATAACTGCTATTCAGGTGATGGAACTGTCCATCCGGGTGATCACTTATTATTTATACATGAATTATGCAAGTTGTTCAGATGTACAGGTATTTCACCAAGCCAGGTCAAGAAGAAACTATTCTCATTATCATTGAAAGGCAGAGCTGAAGAGTGGTATCGACTACTCCAAGATGGTCCATCTATGGCATGGGAGGATATTGTACCTCTCTTTTATTCCAAGTTTTATCCTCCAAGTGAAATTCATAAAGATCGTAACCAGATATATAATTTTTGGCCTCATGATGGAGAGAGTATTGCCCAAGCATGGGGGAGATTGAAGTTACTAATGCTCAAATGCCCCATTCATGAGCTCCCCAATAATATTGTTATTGATAATTTTTATGCGCGGCTTACTCTTCCTGATATGGATTATTTGGATGCTTCTTGCTTTGGATCATTTACTCATATGAAAGAAGGTGCTAAGTGGAAACTTCTTGACCGTATACAAGAGAATGCTGAAGGATGGGAAAACGACAAAGGTAGGAAGTCAGGTATAAACTATGATTATGAATGCATTAAATCTTTTATGGGAACCGATGAATTTCATAGTGTTAGCACTGCTTATGGTCTTGATTCACAAATTCTTGCTAATTGTCTTAAGGCCTTTGCCTCTTATCTTGATGTTCCAAAGAAAGATTGGAACAAATATCATGCGCCTTATAAAGACTCTATTAGTCATTTACCTGCTGCAGCTACTGAAGTTTGTACTATTGATAGCATTGTGGCTGAACCTTATTTTGAGAAGACACCTTTCCCTGCTAAGGTAAAAAAGTATTCTACTTTGGTAAGTGTGTCTAATAAAAGTACTAAGAAAGCTGTAGAACCTGATGAGCAAATTACTATTAAGTCTCCTGTAGCTATATTGAAGGATCTTGTTACTAAAGATGTAGGGGATGAATATATTCTTTTTTGTGAAGATGCTTCTAACATTCTCTCACATCCTAAAAAGCATAGGAAAACAAGTGTTCCTGTTATTTCTGTCAGGATTGGAGATCATTGCTATTATGGTTTATGTGATATTGGTGCTAGTGCAAGTGCTATTCCCTTAGAGCTTTACAAAGAAATCATGCTCGAGATTGGCGCTTGTGAACTTGAAGATATTGATGTGGTTGTTCAGCTTGCTAACAGAGAGACTGTTTGGCCTCTTGGTATTGTTCGAGATGTGGAAGTTCTTTGCGGTAAGACTAAATACCCTACTGATTTTCTAGTACTTGGTAAGGAGGCTAGTAAAACTTGTCCTATTATTTTTGGTAGACTATTTTTGAACACCTGTGGCGCCGTGATAGATTGTAAGAAGGAGAATTTTTTTACTAAGTTCAATGGAGGGTCTTATGAGTTTAATTTTTCCAAGTTTGCTAAGACTTCTTATGAAAATGATTCGCCTAATGAAAATTTTCGAGTTGAACAGCTTGCTTCTATTGCTCTTGCTCCTAATAATGCCTTGCATCAATTCATGGAAGATCACGAGAGTGATGTTTTCAGCAAGGAAAGAGAAGAGATTGACGATATTCTTCTTCGTCAACCACCATTAATCAAGCATAATCTACCTGTGGAAGATCTTGGTACCACTTTGCCACCTAAGGAAGATCCTGTGTTTGAATTAAAACCTTTGCCTGATAATCTTAAATATGCTTACATAGATGATAAGAAAATATATTTTGTTATTATTAGCTCTAAACTTTCAGGAAAGGAAGAAGAAAGATTATTGGAGATATTGAGGAAACACTGAGGAGCTATGGGATATACTCTTGATGATTTAAAAGGGATTTCTCCCACTTTATGTCAGCATGCCATTAATATGGAGAAAGACGCGAAGCCAGTCGTGGAGCATCAACGCCGCCTAATTCCCAAGATGAAGGATGTGGTAAGAAATGAGGTATTAAAACTCCTTGATGCTGGTATTATATATCCTATTGCTGATAGTAGATGGGTTAGTCCTATTCATTGTGTTCCTAAGAAAGGAGGTATGACTGTTGTGCCTAATGAGAATAACGAGCTTATTCCTCAAAGGGTAGTAGTTGGTTATAGAATGTGCATTGATTATAGGAAGGTGAACAAAGTTACTAAGAAAGATCATTACCCTTTACCGTTTATAGATCAGATGTTAGAAAGGTTGTCTAAGAAGACTCATTTTTGTTTCCTTCATGGTTATTCTGGTTTTTCTCAAATTGCTGTTAAGAAGGATGATCAAGAGAAAACCACTTTTACTTATCCTTATGGAATTTATGCTTATAGACGTATGCCGTTTGGTTTATGCAATGCTCCTGCTACTTTTCAAAGATGCATGTCTGCTATTTTTCATGGCTTTTGTGAAGAAATTGTGGAGGTCTTCATGGACGATTTCTCCGTCTATGGAACTTCTTTTGATAATTGTTTGCACAACCTTGATAAAGTTTTGCAGAGGTGTGAAGAAACTAACCTTGTTCTTAATTGGGAGAAATGCCACTTTATGGTAAATGAAGGAATTGTCCTTGGACATAAAATTTCTGAAAGAGGTATTGAAGTTGACAGAGCGAAAGTGGAGGCAATTGAGAAAATGCCCTGTCCTACAGATGTTAAAGGTATTCGTAGTATTCTTGGTCATGCTGGTTTCTATAGGAGGTTTATTAAAGATTTCTCTAAGATTTCAAAGCCCCTTACTAATCTTCTTCAAAAATATGTACCATTTGTCTTTGATGATGATTGTAAGGAAGCTTTTGAAACTCTTAAGAAGGCTTTAACTACTGCTCGTATTGTTCAACCACCTGATTGGAATTTACCTTTTGAAATTATGTGTGATGCTAGTGATTTTGCTGTTGGTGCTGTTCTTGGACAGCGCGTTGATAATAAGTTGAATGTTATTCATTATGCTAGTAAGACTCTTGATGCTGCTCAGAAGAATTATGCTACTACTGAGAAAGAGTTTCTTGCTGTTGTTTTTGCATGTGATAAGTTTAGATCTTACATTGTTGATTCTAAAGTTACTATTCATACTGATCACGCAGCTATTAGATATCTTATGACTAAGAAGGATGCTAAGCCTAGGCTTATTAGATGGGTGTTGCTTTTACAAGAGTTTGATTTGCATATCGTAGATAGGAAATGTGCTGAAAATCCTGTGGCTGACAACTTGTCTAGATTGGAAAACATTTCCTTTGATCCTATTCCTGTTAATGATAGTTTTCCAAATGAACAGTTGGCTGCAATAAATGTAACTTCGCGAGACCTTCCTTGGTATGCTGATTATGCTAACTTTATTGTTTCCAAGTATTTGCCTCCGACCTTTACAGCTCAGCAAAGAAGAAAGTTCTTTTATGATTTGAGGCATTACTTTTGGGATGACCCACATTTATATAAAGAAGGAGTTGATGGTATTATGAGAAGATGCGTCCCGGAATATGAGCAACAAGATATACTAAGAAAATGCCATTGCAGCGCCTATGGAGGGCATCATGCTGGAGATAGAACCGCGCAGAAGGTTCTACAATCAGGTTTTTATTGGCCAACTCTCTTTAAAGATGCCAGAAGGTATGTTTTATCTTGTGATGAATGTCAAAGAGTTGGTAATATTTCTAGACGCAATGAAATGCCTATGAGTTACACTCTTGTTATTGAACCGTTTGATTGTTGGGGATTTGACTTTATGGGTCCTTTTCCTCCTTCAAAAGGCTATACCCATATACTTGTTGTTGTAGATTATGTTACTAAATGGGTAGAAGCCATACCTACAAAGAGTGCCGATGGTGAGACCTCGTTAAAAATGCTTAAGGATGTTATTTTTCCTAGGTTTGGTGTGCCTAGATATCTTATGACTGATGGAGGTTCTCATTTTATTCACGGTGGTTTTAGAAAAACTCTTGCTAAATATGATGTCAATCATAGAATTGCTTCTGCTTATCATCCCCAAACTAGTGGGCAGGTAGAGCTTTCAAATAGGGAGATCAAGTCTATCTTGCAGAAGACTGTCAATAGATCTAGGAAAAACTGGGCTAGTAAGTTAAACGATGCTTTATGGGCTTATAGAACTGCTTATAAGAACCCCATGGGTATGTCTCCTTATAAGATGGTTTACGGAAAAGCGTGTCACTTGCCCTTAGAATTAGAACACAAAGCTTTTTGGGCAGTGAGAGAGCTTAATAGAGATTTTAAACTAGCTGGTAAGAAAAGGTTATTAGATTTGAGTTCTCTAGATGAGTGGAGAAACAAAGCGTATGAGAATGCCAGGCTTTTTAAAGAGAAAGTCAAGCAATGGCATGATAAGAGAATTCTTAAGAGATAGTTTCATGTTGGTGAGAAAGTTCTTTTGTATAGGTCTTGTCTCAGATTTTTTGCAGGAAAATTACTCTCTAAATGGGAAGGACCATATGTTATTGTGGAAGTGTACCGCTCAGGTGCTATTAAGATCGCTTCATTGAAAGATGACTCTACACAAGTGGTGAATGGGCAAAGACTCAAACATTATATTTCTGGAGATTCTTATAATGAAGATGTTGATGTTATTGAAGCAATTTCTCCGGAAGAATTCATCCAAGACAAATTGCAGGTACCTGCAGAGTTCGTTTTCGAATAGGTAACAGTTCTAGTCAGAGAAGTTTCGCGAAAAGCTCTTCCTTTAATATTTTTGCTGTTTTTACTAAATATTAAAAATCACGAGACGAAAACGGGCAGGAAAAAGAGTCTGTGTGCCTCTCACACACAGGTGGCGTGGGCCCACCCCTGGCCGCGCCACCTAGGTGTGAGAGCACCCCGGAACTCATTTCCGTCCCGGTTTCCTCCTGTGATTTCGTTTCGATGTATAATTTTCGCCTATTTAACCCCCCGGAGTCCCCAAGGTCTGTATATCGTTTTCTCGTCGTGTTTTGTTTCGAGCTATTTCTGCCAGGAGTTGATCTTAAACTTGGGGGAGCCATGGCCTCTTCAAGCGATGACAAGGAGAAGACACCTCCGGAAGATGACACCAAGGACTTCTGGCTGAAAGAGGAGGTTGAAAGTGAAGACGAGGAGGAAGATCAAAGTTCAAGGCCAAACACCATGGTTGCCAGCATAGGGGTGGTGACAGATCATGACAAGTTCAAGAAGAGTGCTCGCATAAGGACCGGAGGGGGTGTGCCGCGTCAGACCTTAGCTCCACGGACATCTCCACCAAGCCAAAATCCTTTCCATACTCTAATTTGTGAACGTCCGTTTCAAAAGGTGCCCAAATCATGATTACCCTCTGGCTGGGATATAGATCGTTCTAACAATGCAGGGATAGAAAGCACCAAGAGTGAAGAAGGATGGGGAAATAATTCCAAGAGCTGGGATTCTCTTGCTGATAGGTTCATGAACCGTGTTGAGCATAATTCTGAGATGATTCGTAACCTCGAGTACAAGATTGATGATCTAAAAGATTTGATTGAGAAGCTTATCAAAGATTATCCACCACCACTGCCAAATGAGTAATTCATCATCGGTATAGGCATCCCCTTGGCTTGTTTCAAGCTTGGGGGAGTGCCGCGGTATCACATCATTACCTTTTGCTCATTTACTTTTCAAGTAGAGTCATATCATGAATAGAGAAGTTATCTTATAGAATAGTTTGCAGTTTGGAAGTATCCTCCTTAGTTGCTTATCTATGTATCCCTTGGTGTGAGTTGCGGTAATAAAATATTAATGAGAAGTTTTATCATTTATTTTCTGCGCACTTTATGTTAGTCTGCAATCTCTCTTGTATGACTAGTCTTGTTGATTGGTATTGGTATCACTTTGGGAGCATGAGTAAATTTAGTTGGTTTTGACAAACCTAGCTTGGTCAGTAGCAACTTTACCTTGAGGTTTGAGTAGAAAAGAATAAAGAAGTGCTTGTAGTTACATCACTTCAGTTTTCCTTATGTTTGGCTTATAAGCATTGTTATTCCTGAAGTCAAAATCGTTGTACCTTCAAGGGAGTTTGCATGATTGTTCTTATTATATGTATGTTTGTTTGTTACATGCAACTCTTATGCTTGTTACCCAGCCTTGCTAGCCAAAAACCTGTACTGAGAGGAAATACTTCTCGTGCATCCAATTCCCAAAAGCCAAGTCACTTCCAAAGAGTCCACTATAAATTCCTATGCATGGTATTTCAAGCCATTCCAAGTAAATTTTCATGTGCTACCTTTCAAAAACCTTCAAACACTTCTCATTTTGTGCCACTGTTTTTAGCTCATGAGGATGTAGTGGATGGGTTTGTTATCTTCCATACTAAATTGAGTACCCCTCGACTAGGCAGCTTCATCTGCTCATCATTAATTTTGCAAGGGAGCTGGTCAGACCATTATAATCTCAAAAAGAAAAGAAAAGAAAAGAAAAGAAAAGAGCACTCCTCCATGGTATGTGAAAGTTGGTTGGCACCCGATGGAATCGGTTAGCCATGGTTTGAGAAAGGAAAAAGGTGGGGAGGAGTGTGATACGTCTCCAACGTATCTATAATTTTTGATGCTCCATGCTTGTTTTTACACCATTTGCATATTGTTTCGTTACACTTAGTGGCACTTTTATGCATTTTCCGGAACTAACCTATTAACAAGTCGCCACAGTGCCAGTTCCCTGTTTTCTGCTGTTTTTGTGTTTCAGAAAAACTACACAGGAAATATTCTCGGAATTGGACGAAACAAGTTCCAGAAGTCTTATTTTTCCCGGAAGCTTCCCGAAGACCGAAGGAGAGGAGTGGGGCCACCAGGGCCCCACACACAGGGGTGGCGCGGCCAGGCCCCTAGCCGCGCGAGCCCCGTGTGAGGGCGCCTGGCTCCACCCCTCACGACGCCCCTTCGCCTATAAGAAGCCTCGGGACGGAAAAACCCTAAGGGAGTCGGCAATTTTCCAGAAACAGTTCCGTAGTTCCGCCGCCGCCACCGACGAATTTCGGGGGACAGAAGTCTCTGTTCCGGCACCCTGCCGGGACGGGGAAGTGCCCCCGGAGCCATCTCCATCGGTCTCCATCGCCGTCTCCATCGACCTCACCGCCATCTCCATCAACCTTGCTGTCTCCTATGATGAGGAGGGAGTAGTTCACCCCCGGGGCTGAGGGCTCTACCGGTAGCTATGTGGTTCACCTCTCTCTCCCATGATGTGATCTTTATGTGATCGTGAGCTTTGTATCATGTTGAACAAGTAGATGTTATTATTCAGATATTATGTGTACTCTAGTGGTATTATTAAAGTAATCTATTCCTCCTGCCATGGTGTAACGGTGACAGTGCGTGCATCATGGTGGTACTTGGTTTAGGCTATGATTGTGATCTCTTGTGGATTATGAGAATAATTATTACTATGATAGTATTGAAGTGATCTATTCCTCCTTTCATGGTGTAATGTTGACAGTGTGTGCACCGTGTTAGTACTTGGTCTAAGTTGCAATAATATCTATCTTGAATTGTGATCTGATTTGGATATCTCTATGAGTGGTGTTTGTCAAGTACTTGATGAACTTTAAGGGGTGCTTCTGTAGCCACTACACGATGATTAGTGTTATTCAATAGGAGAGTAATTCAGAGTACCATAGTGGAGAGAAGTTGTTTATTTGTTCAATCATGTTATATTGTTGGGAGTGTGTCCACTAGTGAAAGTATGATCCCTAGGCCTTGTTTCCAAGCTTTGCACACCGTTTACTTGCTATTTTGTTACATGTTTGCTCGCAGCGATACTTATTTCATATCACAGTTACTACTTATAATCATCACTACCGCTTGTATTTCACTATCTCTTCGCCGAACTAGTGCACCTATACATCTGACAAGTGTATTTGGTGTGTTGGGGACACAAGAGACTTTCTGTATCGTAATTGCAGGGTTGTTTGAGAGGGATAGCTTTGACCTCTTCCTCCCTGAGTTCGATAAACCTTGGGTGATCCACTTAAGGGAAACTTGCTGCTGCTCTACAAACCTCTGCACTTGGAGGCCCAACGAGTGTCTACAAGAATAGAGACATCAAGCTCTTTTCTGGCGCCGTTGCCAGGGAGGTAAGGTAAAAGGTACTCGCATCCTCCTGTGTGAGTGCTCGGAGTTATTTCCTTTAGATTCTGCAATTACATCTTTTTGTTTCTTGTTTTTATTTTCACTAGTTAGGCTTAATGGAAAATAAAGAGTTCTTTAGTCTTTTTCCTGATTTTAGATTTGAAGAGAAAATTGAAAATCCTTTGGAGCTTATTTCGCATAGCAATGTTATTAGTATGAATGCTTTGAATACTGTTAATGCTAATGCTATAGAAAAGTCTAAGCTTGGGGAAGCTGGTTTTGTTAAGTATGATATTTTTAGTCCCCAGCTTTAGTGGAGAAAGTTTGCTCTGATGATATTTTATCTCCCATATGTGATGTTTCTAATGATGCTTGTGCTCCTCATCCTTTTAAAATACCTACGAAGATTGTTGAACGTGCCATGGATAACTGCTATTTAGGAGATGGAACTGTCCATCCTGGTGATCATTTGCTTTTTATACATGAATTATGCGAGTTGTTCCAGTGTGCAGGTATTTCAATGAACCAAGTTAAGAAGAAGCTATTCTCTTTCTCACTGAAAGGCAGAGCTGAGGAATGGTATAAAACACTGAAGGATGGTCGATCTATTGACTGGGAGGAAATTGTACCTCTCTTTTATTCTAAATTCTATCCTTCTAGTCAGGTTTATAAAGATAGAAATTACATTTATAATTTCCATCCGCATGAGGGAGAAAGCATTGCCCAAGCTTGGGGAAGATTGAAGTTACTAATGCATAAATGTCCTATTCATGATCTTCCCCGTAATATTGTTATTAATAATTTTTACGCAAGGCTTTCAGGATATTACAAGGATTATCTAGATGCATGCTTTGATGGGTCTTTCACAAGCAAGGATGTTGACAACAAGTGGGATCTTCTTGAAACAATTCAAAACAATATTGAAGGTTGGGATAGCGACAAAGGTAAAGGATCAGGTATGAATTACGAGTTTGATTGCATTAAGTCTTTCGCTGAAACTGCTAATTTTCAAGAGCTTAGTGCTAAGTATGGTCTTGATCCTCAAATTATGGTTGATTGCTTTAAATCCTTTGCTTCCCATATGAATGTTCCTAAAGGAAATGGGGACGTGTATCATGAACCTTTTAAGGACACTTGCATAGAAAGTGATATTGTTATTGATGATTGCAATAAACATGCTCAAACTTCTAAAAGTCCTATTTCTTATAAGCATGTTAATTTTTGTGGAGTACATAGACCTTGTGAACAGAGTTACAACAAGGAGGATTATTGCATCACCCACGCAAATGAAGAAACCAGTATGTGGCTCAAGGATCTAGATGTGCTTGGTGAAAGGGTTTGTGAGCTTTATCCTTTTCTTTGTGAATTTTGCGGTGAAAAGGGTCACTTTAATTTTCAATGCCCAATAAATCGAACGAGTTCCGCAAATTTGTATTGTGATGATAAGATTACTCTCAATCAGCATGATGAGCTTACCTTGTTTTTGAATTGTGAAGAGATATCTAGAAAGATTTCTTTGGTTGATATGAGAGATGCTGATATTAATAGTACCCTTCGTGGTTGTCGTCTCTATTGTGCTAAAGATTGCCTCGCAAATACTTACTTACAAGATCTTATAAAACATGATGTTTTGCCATGCTATGACAGGACTAATAGATGTTTCAATCTTATTAATAGAGAGGAGAAATCCTCCAAAGTTTCTTCTATTGTTCCTGTCAGCAAACCAGATTATGTGGAGAAGATGCCTTTCCCTCCTAGAGAATATGTGGAGAAGATGCCCTTCAAGTCTCTCCCTCCTAAAGGAGAGAGTAAGAAGAGTAAGAAGAAGAAGAAGAAGAGGAGTAAAAGGCGAGAGGACACGGTATCTTCCCCTAAGCGTTATATATGATCCTGCTATTGATTATGATAATTCTGATTGGGATGATGTTCCTATGCCTGTTACCTATGTTAGTGATCATGATTGGGAAAAGCACTCTACTTTTGATATTGAAAATATTTTTGGTACCAATTCTAAGGTTAATAATTGTTGTACCATTAGTGCTATCCATGTTCCTTCTTATGATGATATGTTT
This sequence comes from Dactylis glomerata, assembly GCA_007115705.1. NCBI lineage: Eukaryota > Viridiplantae > Streptophyta > Magnoliopsida > Poales > Poaceae > Dactylis > Dactylis glomerata. The sequence goes on along the minus strand of QXEO01000195.1, from coordinate 163,919 downwards.
GATGAATATGCTTTGCGACATAGTAGTTCTCTATCTTGTGATGATACTAAGCCTCTAGTTTATAATGATGAGTATAATGTTTTCAATTCACCTACTTTTGAGGAGAAAAATAGTTATGATTACAATATGCCTCCTGTCTTTGATGATTATGGTGATGAGAATAATTTTCTGTTGAATCTGCTCCTACTACTATTGTTCATGTGGGGAGTATTAATCCTTTTATGCATGTGGCTCACGATAGGGATGCTTTATGTGATAGTTATATTGTTAATACTATTCATGATGCTACTGAAAGTTATTATGAGAGAGGGAAACATGGTTTGATGGATCTGAACAATATTGAGTTTCCCCTCTTTATGTTGCAATTTTTGAAGTTGTACTTGTTTTGCTTTCCTATGCTTTTTGCTTTGCGCTTTCACGACTTGTCTCTTTACAAGACTATTTTTCATAGAAAGTGGTTTAGATTTAAATGTGTTCCATACTTGCTTTTTGATGCTCTCTATTGCTTTAAGTTCCTATATGGTGCCTTTGCCTCAAGCTCTTATATGGCGCCCACATGAGCATCTTTGCAAATTACTGCGCCTAGCTCAAAGGCGTTAAAGAAAAGCACTCTTGGGAGATAACCCAATGTTTTATTTTCAGTACTTTTTATTTTATTTGAGTCTTGGAAGTCATTACTACTGTAATGACCGCTCCTTATCTTGTTTATTTCGTTTTTGTGCCAAGAGAAGCCTCTAATTTGAGTGAGGTAAAGATTTGGGGATGTTGCTGTCCTGAAACTGTTTTCGGTGCTGCACCGTAAAAATTCATATAAATTCTCTGTATATCTTTTGGACCTGCGATTTCTTGTGCATATGCCCCATTTTATATCCAAACTTTTGTTAGTTGAACACTTTTTGATTTGAGCAACAGAAAACCCCTAAAAAATTTGACCTTTGTCAGCTGTTCAGTTTTGACAGATTTCTGCCAATATTTGTGTTTTCCGCTTTATTGCTTTCTTTTGAGTTCTTTTGATCATGGAACTTTTGGAGAAGTTGCTACAGTAGTATATGCTATATATGTGGTGGTTTTGGGTTGAAACCTGAAGCCAAAAGAGGTTGATTATATGTTATACTACACTAATGTTGCTAATAGAATTGTGTTTAGTTTTGTATGAAGGAAGTTTTTAAGTGTAGGGATTGGAGAATGATGAGATGAGTTGAAGAATGGACAAAAGCTCAAGCTTGGGGATGCCCATGCATCACCCCAAGAAATATCCAAGAAGTACAAGCGTCAAAGCTTGGGGATGCCCCCGAGGCACCCCTTCTTCATCGGCAAAAATCAGGTCACCTTTCAAAACACTATATTTTTATTGCTTCATGCACTATGCGTTTTTCTTGGAGCGTCAGTTGTTTTAGTTTTCTTTATAAGTTTAGTTTTGTTTGCTGCAATAAATGGTTAGATCACATCATGTTTCTTTTGGAGGAGATGAACTCGCTTTTCGTTTGCCAAGAACACTCTAGTTTTTACTCTTATCGTTCAACGAGTGTTCTCTTTTTCTGCTACTGCGTTTAGCTTGCATTTTTCGCCTTGATTTTTGTTCAGATCTTATTTTATCTTTGCATCAAGGTGTATTTTTATCGCTGATCTTTATTGGTTTTCATCAAAAGAGGTGTTTATAATTTTTTTTGAATGGTGTTGGAAAAGAGAAAAAGTTTCATGCAAAAAGTGGTAGAAGGAGCTTGTGTAGACTGCGGCCTAGGCTTTTGCATGTCGTGCTTGATGTCTTTTGGATAATATGCTTAGTGATTTTTGCTGTAGCATGACTTGTCTCAAATGACTGAAATTGCTTAATGAGCCTTTGAAAAATCATGCGTTGTTTTAATTATTTGGAAGCATTATTTTGGTTTTCTCTTTGATGCTTTATTTGGGTTGACTTGGCGCATGCTCACACATGTTAGACTCTTACAAAGTCGCCAATAGCCTCTATCATCATTTAGTTTTTGACTTTTGATGCCATCTTATGCTTCTTTTAATGTCGCTTTGTCGCTTTGCATGATTATGGCCGTTATTGCTCTCTTAGTTGGTCGCTCCCAGTCTTTTGCTAGCTCTCGCCTTGTACTGAGTATGAGCTCTACTCGTGCATCCAACTCCCAAAAACCAAGTTATTCTAATGTGTCCACTATAAATTCCTATGCATGGTATTTGTAAGCCATTCCAAGTAAATTTTCATGTGCTACCTTTCAAAAAACCTTCAAAACACTTCTCGTTTTGTGACACTATTTTCAGCTCATGGGGACGTAGTGGTCGGATTTGCTATCTTCCATATTGCTTATTCCAAAAAGAAAAAAAAAGAAAAAAAAGAAAGAAAAAAAGGCACTCCTCCATGGAATGTGAATGTTGGTGGGCACCCGATGGAATCGGTTAGCCATGGTTTGTGAAAGGAAAAAAAGGTGGGGAGGAGTGCCAAGCTTTATAAAAGAGCACAAAAGTGCCAATCTCTCTCTCAAAAACTTGCTTCATTTTTGTATGGAAGATAGTAAGAACCCCATTGCCAGTCGTTGACAAAGACAACCACCTCTCAAAACCAATTTTTATCTCTCTGTTTTACAAATGAAAAGCTCTAGCACATGTTTAATCACTGCTTCCCTCAGCGAAGGGCCTTTCTTCTACTTTTACGTTGAGTCACCACCTTCTTTCTTTATGCACCATTAAGAGAGCATAGTTGTCATTCTTAGTGTGATATGCATTGTCCCAAAGTTCATTGATTGATTCATATTGTTGGTTTCACTTGTTCTTAAATTATTTGTATCTAGTCGCCCTCTTAAACTTGAAGGTGTCCTATGCATTTATGTTTTGCTATTCCATGAGGGACAAGCTGAAAACCATTTGTATGTTTTTCCTTATGATTTGAACACACGTTTGACTTTCATTGTTTCATTTTCATGATCTTTTGTTTGTGTTCATTTGCATGTTTACAACATGGTTGCTAAGTTTCTATTGTCAAGATTATATCTTTCATGCCCATGTTTTAAGTTCTTTTGATCCCAGTTCACAACGCTTACATATATGATCAAAATTGTGTAGGTGCATGTCACCTCAAAAATTATTTCTTTTGTTATCACTTACCTACTCGAGGACGAGCAGGAGTTAAGCTTGGGGATGCTTATACGTCTCCAACGTATCTATAATTTTTGATGCTCCATGCTTGTTTTAACACCATTTGCCTATTGTTTCGTTACACTTAGTGGCACTTTTATGCATTTTCCGGAACTAACCTATTAACAAGTCGCCACAGTGCCAGTTCCCTGTTTTCTGCTGTTTTTGTGTTTCAGAAAAACTACACAGGAAATATTCTCGGAATTGGACGAAACAAGTTCCAGAAGTCTTATTTTGATATTATTCAGATATTATGTGTACTCTAGTGGTATTATTAAAGTAATCTATTCCTCCTGCCATGGTGTAACGGTAACAGTGCGTGCATCATGGTGGTACTTGGTTTAGGCTATGATTGTGATCTCTTGTGGATTATGGGAATAATTATTACTATGATAGTATTGAAGTGATCTATTCCTCCTTTCATGGTGTAATGTTGACAGTGTGTGCACCGTGTTAGTACTTGGTCTAAGTTGCAATAATATCTATCTTGAATTGTGATCTGATTTGGATATCTCTATGAGTGGTGTTTGTCAAGTACTTGATGAACTTTAAGGGGTGCTTCTGTAGCCACTACACGATGATTAGTGTTATTCAATAGGAGAGTAATTCAGAGTACCATAGTGGAGAGAAGTTGTTTATTTGTTCAATCATGTTATATTGTTGGGAGTGTGTCCACTAGTGAAAGTATGATCCCTAGGCCTTGTTTCCAAGCTTTGCACACCGTTTACTTGCTATTTTGTTACATGTTTGCTCGCAGCGATACTTATTTCATATCACAGTTACTACTTATAATCATCACTACCGCTTGTATTTCACTATCTCTTCGCCGAACTAGTGCACCTATACATCTGACAAGTGTATTTGGTGTGTTGGGGATACAAGAGACTTTCTGTATCGTAATTGCAGGGTTGTTTGAGAGGGATAGCTTTGACCTCTTCCTCCCTGAGTTCGATAAACCTTGGGTGATCCACTTAAGGGAAACTTGCTGCTGCTCTACAAACCTCTGCACTTGGAGGCCCAACAAGTGTCTACAAGAATAGAAGTGCGTAGACATCAGAGTGCAAAGCTATAAAAGAGCACCAAAGTGCCAATTAATCAAACATCTCGGAACCGCTCTCACTTGTTTAGTATGGAAGATATCAAGAACTCCGTTGCTAGTCGTTGACAAAAGCAACCACCTCTCAAAATAACTTTTTACCTCTGTTTTACAAATGAAAAGCTGTAGCACATGTTTAATCCCTGCTTCCCTCTGCGAAGGGCCTATCTTTTACTTTTATGTTGAGTCAACCTATTTCCCTCTATCTAAAGCAAGCATTTGAGTTGCTATGTTTCACTCATCCATATGTTGATCCGTTTAATCATGTTTACTATCTTCCTTGTTTTGTATAATGCTTTTGTCTGAAGGAATATATCTTTGAAAGCTTTCTATGAATGCAAAAGTTTACCTTGTTGAGCATATGGTCTTTGCTATGTTAGCTCTGTTTTAAAAGGCTCCGTTTAAAAGAAAGAATAGCTTGTTCATCGTTCTTTGACCAAGAACTAAGGTTTGCATTGCCAATTATAGTTTACCTTGTGCATCTTTATATGTGATTCCCTTTTACCCATTGCAAGTCTATATCTTATAAAGGGAAGTTGCTTTCTATTATAATTTGTGCCTTGGTGAATGTGATGCTTCTTGTCCGTATTTTGATTATCGACACTTCACTCCATAAACCTGTGGTCATGTTTACCGAGTTTAGTTTTCGCTTGGGGACAAGCGAGGTCTAAGCTTTGGGGGGGGTTGATACGTCCATTTTGCATCACTATTTTGTATCATAATTTACTGTTATTCATTGATATATTTCATATTTAGAGTTGATACTTATGTTATTTCCTTTGTTTTCACATGTTTGATGATCTTTGGAGGAGATGCTGCCGGAGTCAGGATTCTGCTGGAAAAAGGACCATCAAGGGACCATATTTTGAAGATCAGGAAAATTCCAGAAAAATACCAGGAAATTATATTTTCCCAGAAGACTCAGGAAGCCAGAAGGAGTCGAGAGGAGCCAGGAGGGGCCCACACGCCAGGGTGGCGCGGCCTGACCCCTGGCCGCGCCAGCCCTGTGTGAGGCCGCCCTGGCCCACTTCTGGTCTCGCTCCTCCGCGTACTTCATCGTCCCCGAAAACCTAAGTCAGGGGGAGGCTCAGAGTTAGACACCGCCGCCTCTGCGGGGCGGAAAACACCAGAGAGAGAAAAGCTCTCCGGCAGGCAGAAATCTGCCGGGGAAATTCCTTCCCGAAGAGGGGAGATCGTTGCCATCGTCATCACCATCGCACCAGACTTCATCGGGATCATCATCATCATCATCTCCATCACCAGCACCTTCATCACCACCATCACCACGCCATCCCGCTGTAATATCTTGAGTTGGATCTTGTTATATTCATAGGGGAAACTTTCCCGGTGTTGATTACTCTTGTAGTTGATGCTATTGAGTGGAACCATTGAATTAAGGTTTATGTTCAGATCGTTATTTACCATTATTTCACCTCTGATCATGATCCATATGATGTCTTGTGAGTAGTTCGTTTAGTTCTTGAGGACATGGGAGAAGTCAAGATGTTAGTAGTGAATTATTGTTGAGAAATATTTAATGGTTTGATATTGTTGTGGTGCTATTTCACTAGTGGTGTCATGTGAACGTCAACTACATGGTACTTCACCATTTATGGGCCTAGTGAGATGCATTGTGTATTTGGCTACCGATTGTGGGGTTGCTGGAGTGACAGAAACCTAAACCTACGTTGGAAAACCATTGCACCAGGGAGCGTAGGATCTTAGAGTTTAAGGTTGTGGTTAGATTTATCTTAATTACTTTCTTGTATTTGCAGATGCTTGCAAGGGGTATAATCACAAGTGTGTATTTATCCTAGTAAGGGTAGAGCGCTAGCACAGGTTCACCCCCATAACACCTATCAAACCAATAAAGACTATTGGCTTTATGAAGCGAAAGCTCTTGACAGAAACTCCCGTGTGTCCTCGAGAACGTTTGGTTATTATAAGTACACAACCGACTTGTCCTTTGCTAAAGAAAGGATTGGGCCACTTGCTGCAATTGTTACTACTGTCTTTTATTTACTCGCACTTTATTTACTCGTATTACCAAATACCCCTGAAAACCTGTTTGCTAGTATTTACAGTGATTTCTTGATCAAAACCGCTCATCAACACCTTCTGCTCCTCGTTGGGTTCGACACTCTTATTTATCGAAAGTACTACGATACACCCCCTATACTTGTGGGTCATCAAGAGGTCAGTTTTGTCCATTTCGCCCATCTTCTCTTCCTCCCTCACCCTCGCCGTCCAACCCCATCTGGCAGTCCCGGTCCAATCAACTGATTCTTCCAGACGATTCCTCCCTGAGTCTGCGACTCACGCCCACCTAGATCGAATTCCCGTGCGCATCCATCAGCCGCCGCCATCCAATCGACCTATGCCACTGTGCTTGTTCCCTCACTTCGACGATCTCCATCATTGCTGGATGGGTCCCCCGCCTCCATCACGACTAGGCCTCCGTATCCTCGGGGGAGAACCACGATGCTTAGCTAGCCGAGGTACGTGTTGCTTCAAGCAGGTGCAACCAGCACACGCCGCGGCCATGGCGCCGGGGCTGGCGAGTTCGCCTGCTTGGTTACAGGAACCCCCCTTCAGCAACGGATCAATGCGTTGCCAAATGTCCTTATAAGCGTTGGTAGTGTCTACACCAACGGATTTCATATGCGTTGCCGTTTGTGGCGTTGCAAGGATCTACAACAACACATATGCATGCGTTGGTAAACGGCATGAAGAAGCGTTGTAAGATAGCAACATATATAGATACAGCCTAACAACAGTTCATATGCGTTGGTGATTACCCTGGATGAATGAATTTTTTAAATGGATAGAACAAATAATTGCAAAAGCTTCAAAGAGTTGCTAAACAGAAGAGGTAAACTCATTGGTATTTGTGAGCTGCAACATATAAAGATTGAAGGCCATGAGATAATTAATCTTTCTGCATGACAACTTATCTGAACATGGGCACGGGAAGGAAGTTGGTGTTTATCTTCCCTAAACAGTGAGGTCAAAGCAACCAAAGAAACCGAGAACTCTTTTAGTCATACATACATTATGTCTTTACTACAGCATGCATATTCTTGAAAGTATCTTCTTTATAGATACTTTTAATCTTTCCAGGCTGCTACACTCATTGAGGAGAGCTTACCTAGGGGTGCAACCTGACTTACACAAAGTAGCTAATACCTTTGATCTTTACACTAAACGTGGTGTGGTTCACAGAGTTAAAGATTAAATCAATATATCAGGTAGAATAAAATGTGGCGTAGTGATTGCCTAAGCATTTCTGTTTTACTAAACCTGTTATAGGTCACAAAGAGTCAAAGATTACAAAGAATACAGCAGATAGAAAATATATGCAGCATAGTAATTGCCTAAGTGTTTGGGTGCCATGCTGACAGTGGAAGTAAAATTGATTGTAAAACTCCACAAAATGTCTTAAATTATTTAGAAGCAGCTGAAGTTAAATACACAAAAGGCATGTGAAACAAAATTCAGACATATCTGCACACTTCAACATGTTCGCTAGAACATTTGAGATGCCTAGAGTATGTTATTTGAGACCATAACAACCTCAAGACCAGAGATGTCACCATGCCGTCTACTAACTGTGTGAACCCTTCTGTATAATCATGGTTTTATATTTCTCAAAGTTGCAGCTCACAAATACCAATGAGTTTACCTCTTGTTTGAAACTGTACTCATGAACAAAAGAATAATGTCATGAGAAACCAAGAAGTTTCAGAACCAGTGCGTATAGCTCCATATAAATATTACCTGAGAAAAACAATTAAAAATATAGAATCTAGGAGGTTAAAGAATGTAAGATCATAGTCGACTCTCCCCTATTTCTATAGAAAACCAGACTCCTTTGATCAGGACCGAAAGTTGCATACAATTGATATCCGTGTACAATCATTGAAGGCAAGAAAAATATTTTGAGCTAATAAATTCCTGTGTTTGCATATGAATAGCAATAGACATAAGCTAGTCTGTAAGATAATTCTACAATCGCATATGTGGGAAGAACACGAATGTGGTCTGCACAAATAAATCAAATGATTGCTAGGCACCTCATTAGCACAGTATGAATAATATAGATGAAACATTCGAAAAAATGAGATAAACATAGGAATCAACATCACATCTGTCAATATAATTACGTGTAGAACTTGGTTGACAGATTAATGGAAACTATCACAGGAGCACCAATAAATTATAGAACCTACCATTATGTAAAATTTGGGGGAATAGATCATGTAGTACTACAATTAGGAAAACAGAGCAATCACCTGCAGGACATGGTCAGCTGACTAAGGGAGATGAAGCCTCATGAGGGCAATGGTTGGTAGTTGGTATTCGTGGCAGGGTACCTGGGAACCAGCGCTTCTGGTTGATGGTCAGGAACGGCGGACAGCACAACACAGATCCACCAAGCACATAGCCGCCGCAGGACAGATCCGTCAAGCACATACCCTAAAATAAGGAAGAACGGATCAGGCCAACCTAAGGACTTCAAATATTGGATGGGGTGAGAGAAAAAAATACCAGAGTCGAATAGGATTGCCAAACTTCCGGCAGTGTTTCTGCACACCGCGGTGCCCGCCGATGGTCGGCTATGCAGTTCCCTTCAGCCCGCCTACTCGCCTGTGTACATCATTGGAGAATAAAACACGACCTGCTGAACCTGGAGACGATGATAGCGATCGAGATCACATGACGAGGCCGAGGTGGAGATGCTCACACAGGCATGTCAAGGCGGGTGCCAGCGGTGGCCAGGCGTAGATGGAGGAGAGGATTGGCCGGGACGATGCGCATTACTAGCGAGAGGAGATAACAGGGATTGATGGTCAATGCTCACGGAAGGGGGAAGTTATAAATCGTGCCTTATCTACCCGTTCGCCTAGGAAGTGGGGGAGTAGTTTCCTAAAAAACGCATTTGCTATTTCGTTGGAAGGCATTCGTTGCTATACGGGGGGTTCTTGGTGTAGTGTTGAGGGGCAGGATACTGGGATCTCGTGGAGGTGGGGACGCTCGCGAAGCCAATGCTCCTGATTAGTTGATGCAGCCTCGATTGTTCCGAGTTGACAAGGTCCGGTGCGCCGCTGGGAGCCGGCGGGAGGGCGTACCTGATCCCCGCACCACAGCCCGCTCTAGCTAGACTAGGCCTGGCCCATACGACCGCGGTCGGAAGTCCACCGCGCTCTGCCGGCCGAGGAAGTTTGTCGTGCGCTTGGTGCTCACTGACCAAGATCTCACCGAGCATCCCTCTGGTTCTTTGGCACCTTCAGCTGTAGAGCGTACGCCATCTGGCCGCCATGGACGCGGTGGTGGAGCTCTCCTCAAGGCCGGACTGGAGACGACCGTGCACCTCTCGCCGTGGCCGCCATCATTGACTCGATCTGGTCCAGTGACGTCCCAAGTGGTCTCCTCCATGGCTTAGCTCTCTGGATCCAGGAGCTCCAACCATTGGGAGGCTACGGTGGAGTGTATTTGGATTCTAAGTTAGGGGAATTCATAGAAGGCCGAGGGAAGCATATAGATGGGGTCACCTGGTCTGGGTCAATTCGCGGTGGTCATGGCCGGATTTGAGCAGGCGATGGCGGCTTCTACCCAAAGCGAAGAAAGAGAAAGGGGATCGAGAGAGGTCTGCGTGTGCGTGCTGTGTGCGGACTGGGAAGGACCAGGAGGCCACGCGTGTACAGGTTCATCTAGAACAAAACGAGAGAACTACAGGTGTGTGTGTGTGCAAGAGGCATGTGTAATGCACATGTACTGTCTCACATCTACGAGACTGTACATCTGCACTTATTATATATACGTATGGGTTGTTGCAGCACCATTTTTTATGCATTCATTTTTAATAATTGTCTCAACAGATATTAGTTAGATTACAATTAAACACACATATTCAAGTTTTAAAAGTCTAAAATTACTCTCTTATCACATACTCCCTCCGTTTCAAAATATAAGATGTTTTAGGTTTGTGAAGCAAATGTATCTAGACACGTTTTAGTGTGTATATTCGAGTGAACCTACACACTAAAAGATGTCTAAATACATTTGCTTCACAAAGCTAAAACATCTTATATTTTGAAACGGAGGGAGTATTTGACTAAATTTATATACATAGACAAATCCGTGGCATTCTTTTTTGGATGGAGAGAGCAATTATTTTTAGTAAGGGAAATATAAAATAGTGGATCAAATAGAAATACGATGAACATGAAAGGGCAACGTGATGCTACGATTATGTGGGTCGATCGATTTTGAGGTGAAATATGGGTTGAGCCGAGATTTTTGTCCTAAAACTTTGAGCTCTAAGTAGGCCATTTAGCGTTAAAGGGGATCCAATTTGAAATGGTCACTCTTGTGTCACAAGAAAAAAAAGAGTAGTGGCATGAACCGAGAACATCGTAGTACCGCCAAGCCTGACAACCAGTTTTGGCCCCTAAAGTGCTTTGTGCTCTCCTCTCACGCCACGGGGCCATGGGGTCACTGGCGTTAAGGGTTCCACTATCGGCGGGGTTTGAGAAAGGAAATGATTTGAAAGTATTTGAGACTTGAAGAAGGAGCTTTGGTTTCGTAGCAACGCACGGGCAATAGTGGCATATGCCTTTGCTGGTGGAGGCAGATGAGAACCAAGTGGCCTAGATGTAGCAGCAGACGGAGGAAGTAGTGGCGACGCGTCTAATCACAATGCATTTTATTCACCCGTTGCAACGCACGGGTATTCAGCTAGTTTTTAATAAGATTCTCATAACCTTTGAATATTTTCCATACGTTATACATGTGTGGAAATGAGATTCGAGACGCTAGCTCACTTGCACTGCTATATTACGATTCGTTGTGTGTAAATTGGACGCAGATATCTGAGACATGATAAAACTTGCTAAAACTTGGCAGCATGAATCATAATGCAGTGAATCAACGGCAGAAATATGCACGGGAGCTAGCGTGCGCGGAATCGCCGCGTTCAGTTTGGCTGTCACTTTTCGGGGCAGTCTTGAAGAGAGATTAGGCAGAAAGCATGGGCAGATCGAGCACCTTCTTTGTTAGGTAGAAGAACCTTGAGAGCCCTGTTTAGATGTTCCGTGTTAGCTTTAAGGTAGTACTCCGTAGAAAGCAAAGACGTATGTGCATGCACTGTATTACGCATTCTCTGGCGTACCAACCATGCATGTGCATGCACTGTATTACGCATTCTCTGCTCCAATGCGAACAAGGTAAAAAATTTGCCTGCCCAATAGCGATTACATATGGGGAAAGGTTTGCTGTAGGAGCACCCACAGCAACTGAATCATCAATCATAAACAAGGTTAGTCAAGACAGAGTCAAATCTTGATCCAGCCGCCTCCTGTTTATTTGCCACGGAGAAGAAAACAAGGAAGAAACCTACAGCTACTAGGTGCCAGACCTCCCTCCCACCCGTCGCCGGCCACCATGGCCGCCGGCGGCAAGGGAGAGAGAGGTCGGCAGGGGAATCTGGGGCTGGGAGCAAGGAGAGGGCAGCACAGGGCTGAAAACGCCACAGGGGCAAACTCCAATCTTCAATCGTTCTCTCTCATGGCCATGGCTATGAGGTTGAAGATTGGAGTTTGATTGGAGCTAGATCCCATGCCGGCACCCCTTGGCCAAGTCCATGGCGAGGCGTTGCTTCGGCTGCCATCGCTCCCACTACCTTCCCCTTTCTCTTCTTCAATAAATCAGCGACGACAGCGAAGGTATTCCCCCTGTTTGATGTTGATTTGGGGATTGGGTCGTTGCATAGTGCTGCAAGATCTCCAGGAGTTCCTCAGCAGGGGACTTGCGATGGCCGATGCCGTCTTGCCTCTGCTTTTCATGGCCGAAGGGCGGCTCTCCTCAGCCAGGTGATGGCGTTTACTCAACCTCCTGTGTGGAGGCCCTTTCCAGAGATTCTTGCCGACGTCCAACACCTTCTCGTCCCCAAGTGGTGCGTCCCCGGGGGCGTTACGGTGGCCGGGGGTGGAGTCCCAGATCCGGTGGAGAGGACCAAGGACTGGATTGCTTCGTTTGTTTTTATTTTAGGGTCCTATTTGCAATGTCTAAGGACTGTGTTGTATCTTTCTCCTTCTTTCAAGGTCCTGTATGTAAAATGTAACCCACCGTTGATGATATAAATGCAGCAACAGGGGTCCTTCGTGACCCCTCTTATCGTTCAAAAAAAAAAAAAAAACAAGGTTAGTCGCTTGGAGTACAAGAGAGGTTTAGAATCTAAGCTAAACTGATACTCCTACTTTCTACATGCCCCACAGTTCCAAGCATGCATGCACCTCTATATATAGCATGCACACCTCGAGCTCTCAGCACCACAACAACTCGAGCTAGCTTCCCATTTTGCACTCAGCTAGATCGACTTAGGCCCAAAACACAATGCAAGGCCTCCCAGCATATTCTAAGCTGTCTCTGACCGTCTTGGTCATGGTGTTCCTGCTCGGTTTGGCTGGCGCCGCCCATGGCCGCAGGAGGATCGTCTCCGACGACGAGGACGAGCCGTGCAAGAAGATGACGCTCTACTACCACGACATCCTGTACAACGGCGTGAACAACACGGCCAACGCGACGTCGGCGGCGGCGACCAAGCCGACGGCGCTGAGCACGACCCACTGGAAGAACGGCACCTACTTCGGCACGCTTGTGGTGTTCGACGACCCGATGACGCTGGGGAAGGCTCTTCCGGTGGCGGGGGAGGAGCCTGTGGCGCGCGCGCAGGGGTTCTACCTCTACGACAAGCAGGAGTCGTACAACTCGTGGTTCGGCTTCTCCATTGTGTTCAACTCCACGGCGCACAAGGGCACAATCAACCTCCTGGGTGCCGACCTCATGGACGAAAAAACATGAGACCTCTCCGTTGCCGGTGGCACCGGCGACTTCTTCATGACCCGTGGCATCGCTACTCTCCAACTCGACGCCTACGAGGGGACCGTCTACTTCCGCCTCAAGATGGATATCAAGCTCTACGAGTGCTACGTTTGACGGTACAACATATATATATATATATATATATATATATATATATATATATATATATAGGAAAATGAGATGGTATCCCTTGGTGTACGTACTCCCACGTTCAGTTAACCTCATATACAAGGGTGTTATACCTCTTTATCATTTTTAATATACTTCATTAGTTAATACTAGATACCTCAAAGTGAGTTTTATGAAAAATTTCATTTGAGTCTATATACCTCATATTATTTGCGTATATACTGCATTTATGCTTGTAAAATTAATATATTAAAAAAAGTAAGGGTTCCGATGGAATTTTTTGTATACTACTTATATTGAGGTATATTAGAATAATTAATGAGGTATATTAAAAATAATAAAAAAGTATAATACCCTTGTATATGAGGTATATTGAATATGGAAATATGTACACCCAGGAGTATATAATAGGAGTCATATATATATATATATATATATATATATATATATATATATATATATATGAGTCGCGCTATTTGACTCCCTGGGTGCAGAATAACTGCAGAATAGTTATTCTGCACCCGGACCCATCCAGCGAGCCGCACCGTTTGTTCGTTCCGCGTTCACGCACCAAGTCCAACCCGCCCAGGGAATCCGCTTCTGCATGCGAGGTAATTTTACGGTACGCATCCAAATCCACCGCAGGGAATCTATCCCGCACAGTGCATGTGACGTAAGATTTAAATTGTGCAGTGTAAGTTTACACCATCGGACAATGATGCATGCAAGGTAAATCCATTAACTTTTTATACGCACAAATTCATACCACGAGCTATGCATGTGAAGTGCAAATCACAATAACACAATTTTACATCGCAACGAAAAAAAAGCTGATTTAATTAGTTTATCGGAAAAGGCATGTTTGAGCAAACTGCAAACATAATCATATTTGGAACATAAGAATTTCACAGAAACACCATAATTTCTGCCAAGGTCCCACGATTTCTGGCGTTCCGAAAGAGTGCTTTAAGAGCAACTTTTTTTTAGCAAAGGCTTTAAGAGCAACTAATTACAATTTACTTCTATCAATCACCACTGATTACTCCCATAGCTTCCTCGAAAGAACACACGTGACCAGCATAATCATTTTACTGTCTTGCTGCTAGCTCTTGCAATCCCTCGATATAATAACTAGAATCGCATCGCTTTTTTCAAGGTTTATTACTTCTGGTTGCCACTAAATTTTCTCAGGCACCTTGTGTTAGCCAGCTAGTCCACATGGAAGCAGTGCCGGAGAGAACTGTCCGGTACGCAGGCGTAAGAGCACAGGCGCCACTCCATTGGTGGCTTGAGGCCATCGGTGTGGATGGGAGCTCCCGGCATCTCCACTGTCCGACGAGGACATGTTGTGAGGCGAGCAATTGGTGCTGTCTCTCTGCTTCCCGTTGTCAGCCTAGCAATTCAATAGATGTCATCACAGGGTCAGATAACTTACACAACCAATAAGCAAAATATCAATCAGGAAGTAATTACTGGCAAAACCCTCAAATGAAACATAAGAACACAACCTGATGAACTATTGGATTAAGACTCGAGCTCACCTCAGGCCACACAAGGCCAACAGAAATAGGACTGCAATATATCAGCTCCCACACACGCACTAACCATTGACACTAACACACAGCAATATACAAACCTATAGACAAGCACTTATTGGAATCTGATACCTTATTAGACTTCCCCACAGTAAGATGCAAGGATCAAAACTAACAAAATAGTGGGCTACAGTAGGAGGAAGTACGAAATATGGAAAACATAAAATAACTAGAATAGACCAGAGTAGTTTGCCGGCTTGCAGCTGCCTTGTGAGAGAAGTTCAGAGATACTCATGAATAATTGTAGATAAGGTGTTGTTAGCTGAGCCATAGTAGGCATTAAAAACACTCAGTATAGGCATATATATACTTCACAAGTTCACATCATTTCAGCACTTGCACTTGTACACTTAAAAAATGCACAAAGGATCTTAGTGATAGACCATTTGTAAAGCTGAGCCATAGTACTCATACAATTCCCCATCACCTAAATCTACGCTAGAAAATGGGCATTTATATAACAAAATATGAAGCCCTAAGAATTTTGCATCAGAAGGATAAGAAAACCAGATGATTGCAATACTATTTCTCTATCAAATCCAAAAAGAGCTGCCGATGTAAACAAAAATGGTCATCTGATATAATAAGCTGATGTACAATAGTTTTATTGCTTTAACATTAAAATACATTTCCTAGGTGGCAAAACTCATGATGTACAAAACATACCATATGATGTAATAAACTTACGTGAGTAGACACAAGTTACAAGGCACGAACGCAAAAACTACACAAGCAAGTACCTCATGCATACCCCTCAAGCTAACCCCACATTCTTGCACTTTGGAGGGGGGAAATTTATAACAAGAATGTACAAATATATTTCACTAATATTATTTTCATTAGACCAAGCAAGACACTTTACTTATTTTACTTAATTTTATCAAAAAGAATGCAGTTGTACCTTGATGCCTCATTCGAAGGGCACAATAATCTGAACCATCACTAGCAACCAATGCCTTAATAGTCCTTACTGCCGACAAAAAGACCTAAGAGGGGAAATCATTGCATACTAGGAAGGTTTCTTTTTTTAATCCATGGAAAATAATAGTGGGTAATTAGAACTATCCATTACGTGATGAATCCATTTGCGAAAGCTAAAGCTAAACCCACCAATTGGTGGGTTTGTACTACTATGGCATCATCAAGAACATGACATGATTATCGGCAGCATGTTTTGCCTCCTAGCTAGTTCCAAATGAAAAAATGACCACAAAGGAAGGGGCTACCACCGTATTTTCCATGGTGTGACTAAGTAATTATAGATTACTTTCTTCAAGAATAGCATGAAATTTTTCATCAATTTAATTCCTCAAAGAGTATGTGCAGTGATAGTAATTGCACAGATAACTTTCTTCAAGAACTTGCACACATTTGAATCAATGAAAAAAATCAACAGCACTAATCGATGTTTTAATAGCATGAAAACAACAGGATCATGTAATATACTAGTACTGTCTACTGTAAAAGGGAGCAACACAACAGATAAATTATGAGGAAGATGGTGCTGCTACCAAACGGAATCACCATGGCAAGATACACTAGCAGAATCAAAGCAATCTCCATAAGTATTACTACGTAACCCACGCAATGGAAAACCTAGAACATGCAAAATTAATGTGACTGCTAGTACTAGTCTCGATGACATGCCTTGACGCCAAGCAAGTAACTCAGTGCGCATCGATAAAATTGTGGGCGTGTTACTCGCCTGCACAGACAACGGATGCAATTTGCCGAGAAGAGGTCGCAAAGACGCTGCCCGGAAAATTTTCGGACCACAGGCGTGCATACTAGATGAACGCGGACCGTGTTTCGGAGACGCCACTCACCGGGCTGCCGCTGCACGGCAGGCGGAAGGCGGCGCAGCACTTGCAGGAGAACTGGAGAAGATGGGGGCGAAGCCGACGCCGATGCCGCCCGCAACTGCGACCTGCTTGCTCACCGCGCCGCCGATTCGGCCGGCCGACCACGGCGTCGCCGACTCCAGCGAGAGCGCAGAACACACCCGCTGCTCGCCTGGTTCCGGATTCAGCCGGACAGGAACCCACTCGCCGCCGCCAGATGCGCCACGATTGGAATCCCAAACCGCTTCTCGCCGGACACTCTCGATTAGAAAGCAAGAGGAGGTTCAGGTGCGGCTGCGTGGTGGGCTAGCTCCCCAACCCACGACCCTTATCCAGAAAATTAACCGTCAAAGTAATTAAAAACAAAAAAATTAGACATGCGGGATACGGTAGGCTCTACCGCAAGCCACATGAACAGATTCGATTCAACCGCGTCGCAATCCGGCTCGCTGGACCGACCTGGGTGCAGAATTACTTA
Source organism: Dactylis glomerata (assembly GCA_007115705.1). NCBI lineage: Eukaryota > Viridiplantae > Streptophyta > Magnoliopsida > Poales > Poaceae > Dactylis > Dactylis glomerata. The sequence continues at coordinate 146,759 of QXEO01000195.1, read as the reverse complement.
TTCTGCACCCAGGGTGTCTAATAGAGTTTCTATATATATATATATATATATATATATATATATATATATATATATATATATATATACGGTTGTCTGCTAATTAAACTGCCAACGGGGGGAGCTGTTGTGCTGCTACTATCTCTTTATGTCTATCGACGTTTCTTGGTGTGCACATATATACGTCTTGCAATGTGGCATTGTAGCACACGCCGATAAGTATGCAAAAATGCACTGCGTTCTTATTCATCTCAATCTGATTTCAGTCTAAAAGTGTTAGTTTCTGAGTGTTTTGTTTTTGTTTTTGCCAGGATCCTTTGTGTTATCCCTTCCATATATTTTGTAAGAAATGTTTGTATCATGTCAAAGAAATGCAAATTTTGAATTTTGAATTGCTAGCATATGAGTGTGGGTAATTTTTTATGTATCTTTGATCTGGTTTGCAAGAGGGTGATCACATCAGTTTGTAGTGGCTTGATCTTCTTGCTTTATCTATTAAGCTAGGCGAAAGCCTGCTTCGAAGAAGCATACAAGTGTGAATAGCCATGCATGAACAAACATTTGTCGGACCAATAAACTAGAATGCCAACACAAGGCATTCCTGAAAAGAATACCAACAATAGATCATTAAACCGTTAAACACCCAAAACCAACAATGGTAGGTCTACCGAGCAAACATTAGGGACATTCTAATAGAGAGAGCACTAGGGGCTCTCTCATGACATGGATGTTTTCGGCTGTCTGATCATGCTCCAAAGACAATTCTGGCCATTAGATCTCCATCACATTCTGCATTTGGCCATCATGCCTCATGAAGCCGTGATTCGTCATCTCTTGGCCCTTTCCTTTATGTTTTCGCCTTCCCACCTACCCATCTCTCTCTCTAGCATGCATCCTCTCCTCTAGAGACATGAGTGTCCCCTCGCGACACTGTCGATACCAAAATAAAATATCGAGCAGCGATACACCTTCCTGATCTCAAAGAAGAGCGGAGCCGACACTTCTAAAAAAACTAGATCTCGATGCATAAAGGTTATCCGACAACGACACCAACACATCTGCACTATAGGAGAGCATGAAGTTTGTAAGGTTGTCGCACATCTGTACACCCTAGACATAGAAATGACTTCTACACTCATGTCTCTCCTTTATTTTAGATGCCTCAACAAGAAATTCACCCTTGTCCAGAATCCCCCTCCTACGCTATTGATATGTCTCAAACGTATCTATAATTTTTGACGATCCATGCTTGTTTATGCACTATTTGCTTTATGTTTTGTTACACTTCGTGGCGTTTTTATGCGTTTTCCGGAACTAACCTATTGACGAGATGCCACAGTGCCAGTTTCCTGTTTTCTGCTATTTTTGTATTTCAGAAAAGCTACACAGGAAATATTCTCGGAATTGGACGAATCGAATCCCGAACCTCCTATTTTTCCCGGAAGCAGGACGAAGACCGAAGGAGAGCCGGAGGGGGGCCAGGGAGCAGCCACACCAGGGGGTGGTGTGGGCCCCCTGGCCGCCCTCTGACGCCGCCTCTCTGCCTATTTAAAGCCTCTCAAAGTCCAAACCCTAAGTCATTTGGCAATTTTCCAGAAGAAGTCCCGCAGCTCCGCCGCCACCACCGACGAGATTCGGGGGACAAAAGTCTCTGTTCCGGCACCCTGCCGGGACAGGGAAGTGCCCCCGGAGCCATCTCCATCGACTCCATCGCCGTCTCCATCGACTTCACCGCCATCTCCATCGACGTTGATGTCTCCCATGATGAGGAGGGAGTAGTTCTCCCCCGGGGCTAAGGGCTCTACCGGTAGCTATGTGGTTCATCTCTCTCTCCCATGATGTGATCTTTATGTGATCATGAGCTTTGCATCTAGTTGAATTGGTAGATGATATCCTTCATATATTATGCTACTCCCGTGCTTTATTATTGTAATCTCCGGAGACACCTTGTACCATGATGTGAAGGTGACAGTGTACACATTATGTGTGTCTTTTTGGCTAGTGTCTCTATGAATTATTTGTGTTTGTTGGAACAATCTAGTGCGCTCAAGGTGATAGTGTGGGGCAATCTAGTTTGGGGAAATGCGAAGTTTGAGGAGTGATTCGTAACCCTACACATGATTAGTGTTTGCTATCCATTGGAGAATAGTTTAGAGTGGCATAGTGAAGATAGTTATTTATGTGTTCAATTATGTTATCTTTGTTGAGAGTATCCACTAGTGAAAGTATGATCCCTAGTCCTTGTTTCCAAGCATTAAAACACCGTTTACATTCAGTTTTGTTACATGTTTGCTCACAGCGATATTTATTTTAGATTACATTTACTACTTATAACCATCCATATCCTTGTATTTCACTATCTCTTCGCTGAACTAGTGCACCTATACATCTCACAAGTGTATTGGGTGTGTTGGGGACACAAGAGACTTCTTGTATCGTAATTGCAGGGTTGCTTGAGAGGGATAGCTTTTACCTCCTCCTCCCTGAGTTCGATAAACCTTGGGTGATCCACTTAAGGGAAACTTGCTGCTGTTTTACAAACCTCTGCACTTGGAGGCCTGCTACTCGTGTGATGGCGCCAGAAAAGACTGTGGCGTTTAGTTGACATGGGAGCAGTAAGTCCTTGTGCGTGGTGATGACCAGCCCGTTGGGAACCCCAAGAGGAAGGTATGATGAGTGTAGCGGCTAGTTTTCCCTCAGTTAAGAAACCAAGGTTTAATGTCGATCTTGAAGAAGAGAGACGGTGACGACTGAAGGTGATGCGGACTGGCTTAGTAACACTCCAACAAGGGCGCCGTTTACGACACTTGTTGACTCGTCTTCGGCCAGCAGCAACGCGGAACCTGCACACACACAAACAAATACTTTGTCCCCAACTTGCGATGAGGTTGTCAATCTCACCGGTTTGCTTGAAACAAAGGTTATGAGTGTATCGAGTGGAAAACAGTAGTAAAATGCGAGTAAAGTAAACAGTGCGGGAAAAGTAAACAGGTGATTGCAATATGATTAAAATAGGACCGGGGTCCACAGTTCACTAGTGGTGTCTCTCCATAGATAAAATAACATGCTGGGTAAACAAATTACAGTTGGGCAATTGATAGAATAAAGATAACGTGATATGTCAAGAAGATCACTATGAGATTTACTCTGGGCATTACAACAAAATACATAGACCGCCATCCAACTGCATCTATGACTAATAATCCACCCCCGGGGATATCATCCGAACACCCTAGAAGTATTAAGTTGCGAACAACAGATAATTGCATTAAGCAAAGTGTGTAATGTAAACAAAGCATATGCCCTTGAGCATATGAATGTTGTTTTCTCCCTAGTAGCAACAGCACATCTACCACCTTAGAGGTTTCTGTCACTCCCCCAGGTGAAATAGAGACATGAACCCACTATCGAGCATAAATACCCCCTCTTGGAGTCACTAGCAACTACTCGGCCAAGATAGCTACTAACAACGGAGAGCATGCAAGATCATAAACAACATAGAGATAACAAAAGATATAATTCAGTACAGCAACTTAATCATAAACACCAATATTCATCGGATCCCAACAAACCAACATCATAGTATTACATAACGGTGATCTCAATCATGTAGGGCAGCTCATGAGATCTAAACATGAAGCACATGGTGGAGAAGACAACCAGCTAGCTACTGCTATGGACCCATAGTCCAAGGTAGACTACTCACTCATCGCTCCGGAGGCAAGCATGGCGATGAAGAAGACCTCCGGTGGCGATTCCCCTCTCCGGTAGGGTGCCGGGAAGAGCTTCTGGACCCTCCCGATCTTCGGGTCGACGGCGGCGGCGGATCGCGATGTATTCTGGAAAACTGATCGGGCCCTTAGGTTTTTCTCATCAGGGGGTATATATAGGCGAAGGGGCGATGTCAGAGGAGAGACCACGGCCCCTCACGTGGGCCCGGCGCGGCCAGGGGGTGGCCGCGCCGCCCCTGTGTGTGGGGGCCACGTGGCCCCACTCCGTCAGGTCTTCGGATGTCTGGAAGCTTCCCCGTGAAATATGACTTCAGGAACTTGTTTCGTCCAATTCCGAGAATATTTCCTGTGTATCACTCTGAAACACAAAAACAGCAGAAAACAGGAAACTGGCACTGTGGCACTTCGTTAATAGGTTAGTTCCGGAAAATGTATAAAAATGCCACTAAGTGTAATGAAACAATATACAAATGGTGTAAAAACAAGCATGGAGCATCAAAAATTATAGATACGTTTGAGACGTATCAAGGCCCAACACTGTCTACAAAAACAGACGCGTACGTAGACATCAAGCTCTTTTCTGGCGCCGTTGACGGGGAGGTAAGGTAAAAGGTACTCACATCTTCGTGTGTGGGTGCTCGAAGTTATTTCCTTTAGATTCTGCAATTATATCTTTTTATTTCTTGTTTTTATTTTCACTAGTTAGGCTTAATGGAAAACAAAGAGTTTTATAGTATTTTTCCTAAGTTGGGACATGATGTGTTTGAAAAACCTTTGGAGCTTTATGCGCATAGTAATGTTATTTGTATGAATTCTTTGAACATCGTTATTGCTAATGCTATAGAAAGTTCTAAGCTTGGGGAGGCTGGTTTCGATAAGCATGATATTTTTAGTTCCTCAGCTTTTGTGGAGAAAATTCGCTCTGATGATATTTTATCTCCCATATGTGATGATTCTAATGATGTTTGTGATCCTCACTCCTTTAAAATACCTATAAAAATTGTTGAACGTGCTATGAATAACTGCTATTTAGTGGATGTAACTGTCCATCCTGGTGATCATTTGCTCTTTATACATGAATTATGCGAGTTGTTCAAGTGTGCAGGTATTTCAATGAACCAAGTTAAGAGGAAGTTATTCTCTTTATCACTAAAGGGCAGAGCTGCGGAATAGTATAAGACGCTAAAGGATGGCCGACCTATTGGCTAGGAGGAAATTGTACCTCTCTTTTATTCTAAATTCTATCCTTCTAGTGAGATTCATAAAGATAGGAATTATATTTATAATTTTCACCGTCATGATGAAGAAAGCATTGCCCAAGCGTGGGGTGATACGTCTCAAACGTATCTATAATTTTTGATGCTCCATGCTTGTTTTTACACCATTTGCTTAGTATTTTGTTACACTTCGTGGCACTTTTATGCATTTTCTGGAACTAACCTATTAACAAGTCGCCATAGTGCCAGTTCCCTGTTTTCTGCTGTTTTTGTGTTTCAGAAAAGTTACACAGGAAATATTCTCGGAATTGGATGAAACAAATGCCGAACGTCCAGAAATTCACCGAAGCTTCCAGAGAACCGAAGAGGAGATGGAGTGGGGCCACGAGGGCCCCACACAATAGGGCGGCGCGGCCTGGCCCCTAGCCGCGCCCCCTATGTGTGACGGTGCCTTGGCCCACTCCTGACGTTGCCCCTTTGCCTATAAAGACCCCTCGACGGGAAAAACCTAAGTACCCGATCACTTTTCCAAAACACATCGCGATCTGCCGCCGCCGTCGACCCGAAGATCGGGAGGGTCCAGAAGCTCTTCCCGGCACCCTGCCGAAGAGGGGAATCGCCACCGGAGGTCTTCTTCATCGCCATGCTTGCCTCCGGCGTGATGAGTGAGTAGTCTACCTTGGACTATGGGTCCATAGCAGTAGCTAGATGGTTGTCTTCTCCACCATGTGCTTCATGTTTAGATCTCGTGAGCTGCCTTACATGATCGAGATCACCGTTATGTAATTCTACATGTTGTGTTTGTTGGGATCCGATGAATATTGGTGTTATGATTGAATTGATGTACTGAATATTATCTTATGTTATCTCTATGTTGTTTATGATCTTGCATGCTCTCCATTGTTAGTAGCTATCTTGGCCGAGTAGTTGCTAGTGACTCCAAGAGGGGGTATTTATGCTCGATAGTGGGTTCATGCCTCTATTTAATCTGGGGGGAGTGACAGAAACCTCTAAGGTTGTAGATGTGCTGTTGCTACTAGGGGAAAAACAACATTCATATGCTCGAGGGCATATGCTTTGTTTACATTACACACTTTGCTTAATGCAATTATCTGTTGTTCGCAACTTAATACTTGTGGAGTTCTTAGATTGATTCGCCACAAGTGGATTATTAGTCATAGATGCAGTTGGATGGCGGTCTATGTATCTTGTTGTAATGCCCAGAGTAAATCTCATAGTGATCCTCTCATCATATGCACGTTGTCTTTATTCTATCAATTGCCCAACTATAATTTGTTTACCCAGCATGTGTTATTTTATCTTATGGAGAGACACCACTAGTGAACTGTGGACCCCGGTCCTATTTCCTTTATATTGCTATCATCGGTTTACTTTACTCGCATATTACTATTGTTTTCCACTCGATACGCTCATACCCTTTGTTTCAAGCAAACCGGTGAGATTGATAACCTCATCGTAAGTTGGGAACAAAGTATTTGGTTGTGTTGTGTGCAGGTTCCACGTTGCTACTGGTTGAAGACGCGCTAACAAGTAATCGTTAACGGTGCCCTTGTTAGAGCATCACGCAGCTAGTGGGCATCACCTTCAGTCGTATTTCGTCCTCCTACTGGATTGATAACCTTGGTTTCTTACTGAGGGAAAACCTTGCTGATATATTCATCATACCTTCCTCTTGGGGTTCCCAACTGGACGGTGAAAAGCTATCAACACCGTACCGCATCAAGCTCTTTTCTGGCGCCGTTGCCGGGGAGAAAGAAGAAGACTTCTATGAGGGGAGTTTCCGCACGCACATCCTTTACTTTGTTTATTGTTTTGCTTTACTTTATTTTTACTTGCATCGTTTTATCAAAAACCCAAAAAAATTAGTATCCTTTATAGTTGTTATTTCTTTACTTTAGTTCATTATGTTGTTCCCTAAGTACATTTTGGAGGACCTCTCAGTAGGTAGTGGTTCAATTATTGGAAAAAGTAACATTGAGGAGTTCTTTAATCATATTAGTATGCATAAAGATGTTGAGGAAAAGTCTTTGGCTGAGCTTGCTCCTAGTTATGAAGTTGCTTCTGCTTATTTAATTCACATGTTAGAAGCTAGGTTTGCTAGCCTTAATCCTTTTATGCAATACATGTTTCTTAAGCTTCATGATATTGAGGATCCCGAAAAGAAAGCTTTTATCTTGGAAACTTTGCGCATAGAATTTAGAGATGTTGCTATTGAGGCTAGGAAAGTTCTTAAGCGTTTTAATAAGCTTGGTTCACCTATAAAGGTTGTTAGTACAAACAATGAGGGAACCGATATACCTATACCTAGCAAACTCTTGGGATTGTATGAAGCTTTTGAAAATAATTTTGATTGGATCTGTCCCAAAAATCTTTTTATTGATTTGAGTGAACCAAAGCGTGATCACAAAGGGCCTTCAAAAACTTATGTGGATGAAATACAATGCATTATTGAGAAGACCTCTTCAATGGATCTTAATGCCTCTCTTGATATAACTTCATTCGCACTTTCTACGCCTAGCTCAAAGGCGTTAAAGAAAAGCACTCTTGGGAGATAACCCAATGTTTTCTTTTCAGTTCTTTTTCTTTTATTTGAGTCTTGGAAGTTATTACTACTGTAATGACCTCTCCTTATCCTTTTTATTTCGTTTTTGTGCCAAGAGAAGCCTCTAATTTGAGCGAGGTAAGATTTGGGGATGTTGCTATCCTGAAACAGTTTTCAGTGCAGCACCGTAAAAATTCGTGAAAATTCTCTGTATATCTTTTGGACCTGCGATTTCTTGTGCATATGCCCCAGGTTATATCCAAACTTTCATTAGTTTCACACTTTTTGATTTGAGCAACATAAAACCCTCTAAAAATTCGACCTTTGTCAGCTGTTCTATTTTGACAGTTTCTGCCAATATTTGTGTTTGCCGCTTTATCGCTTTCTTTTTGAGTTCTTTTGATCACAGAACTTTTGGGGAAGTTGCTACAGTAGTATATGCTTTATATGTGGTGGTTTTGGGTTGAAACCTGAAGCAAAAAGGGTTGATTCAATGTTATGCTTACACTAATGTTGCTAATAGATTTGTGTTTAGTTTTGTATGAAGGAAGTTTTCAAGTGTAGGGATTGGAGAATGATGAGATGAGTTGAAGAATGGACAAAAGCTCAAGCTTGGGGATGCCTATGTCACCCCAAGAAATATCCAAGAAGTACAAGCGTCAAAGCTTGGGGATGTTCCCGAGGCACCCCTTCTTCATCGGCAAAAATCAGGTCACCTTTCAAGACACTATATTTTTATTGCTTCATGCATTATGCGTTTTTCTTGGAGCCTCAGTTGTTTTTAGTTTTCAGTTTTGTTTAGTTTTGTTTGCTGCAATAAATGGTTCGACCCCTACAAATTTCTTTTGGAGAAGTTGCCTTACTTTTCATTTGCCAAGAACACTCCGTTTTTTATTCTTATAATTTCAACGAGTGTTCTCTTTTTCTAGAACTGCGTTTAGCTTTTGATTTTCGCCTTGATTTGTGTTCAGATCTTGTTATATATTTTCATCAAGGTGTATTTTTGCCTCTGGTCTATATTGGTTTTCATCAAAAGAGGTGTTTATAAAAAGTTTGAATGGTGTTGGAAAAGAGAAAAAACTTTATGTAAAAAAGTGGTACAAGAAGGAGCTTGTGCAGACTGCGGCCTAGGCTTTTGCATGTCGTGCTTGATGTCTTTTTGATAGCATGCTTAGTGGTTTTGCTGTAGCATGACTTGTCTCAAATGACTGAGATTGCTTAATGAGCCTTTGAAAAAATCATGCATTGTTTTAATTATTTGGAAGCATTATTTTGGTTTTCTCCTTGATGCTTTATTTGGGTTGACTTGGCGCATACTCACACATGTTAGACTCATACAAAGTCGCCATTGCCTCTATGATCATTTAGTTTTTGACTTTTGATGCCATCTTATGCTTCTTTTAATGTTGCTTTGTCGCTTTGCATGATTATGGCCGTTATTGCTCTCTTAGTTGGTCGCTCCCAGTCTTTTGCTAGCCCTCATTTTGTACTGAGTATGAGCACTACTCGTGCATCCAACTCCTAAAAACCAAGTTGTTCCAACGTGTCCACCATACATACCTATTAGCAATTTGCTATTCCAAAGTACATTTGACTTGCTTTTATCTACTCTTCAAATTAAACTCTTACCAGTGTTATACGAAAATTGGTCAGTAAAGCTCTCATGAACCTGATGGCACACTTTATTTTTCTCGATCTTAATTTTTTTTGACATTGTGGCTCTCTTATGTTGAGTTGTTATGCTTGCAAGTTGTAAGTTGGAAATTAGCCCATCCATGCTGTAATGGATCAGGTATAAATTATGAGTATGATTGCATTAAGTCTTTCGCTAAAACTGCTGATTTTCAAGAGCTTAGTGCTAAATATGGTCTTGATCCTCAAATTATGGTTGATTTCTTTAGAGCCTTTGCTTCCCATATTAATGTTGCCAAAGGAAATTGGGATATGTATGATGAACCTTTTAAAGATACTTGCATGGAAAGCGATATTGTTATTGATGATTGCAATAAACATGCTCAAACTTCTGAAAGTACTATTTCTTATAAGCATGTTAATTTTTGTGGAGCACTTAGACCTTGTGAACTGAATCACATCAAAGAAGATTATTGTATCCACCACAGGAATGAAGAAACTAGAATGTGGGACAAGGCTCTAAATGAGCTTGGTGAAAAGGTTTGTACCCTCTATCCTTTTATTTGCGAACTTTGCTATAAAGTGGGTCATTTTAATTTTCAATACTCAGGCCATGATAGTAGCATTTCTAATCCAATGAGTACTGCAAGTTTGTATTGTGGTGACAAGATCACCCTCAATCAGCATGATGAGATTACTTTATTTTTGGGATGTGAAGAGTTATCTAGAAAAACTTCTTTGGTAGATATGAGTGCTTTTGATACTATTAGCATCCTGCGTGGTTGCCATCTTTATTGTGTTAAAGATTGCCTCGCCAATACTTACATACAAAATATCATAAAAGATGATGCTTTACCAAAATATTACAGGACTAATATGTGTTTTGTTCTTATTAATGAGAAGGAGGAATCCTCCAAAGTTTCTTCTATTATTTCTGTCAATAAACCAGGTTATGTGGAGAAGCTTCCTTTCAAGCCTCTCCCTCCTAAAGAAGGGAAGAAGAAGAAGAAGAGGAGTAAAAGGAGAGAGGAAACGGTATCTTCCCCTAAGCATGTTGCTCCTATTATAGTTTTTGATGAGTCTGAACTCGATGATGTTCGTATGCCTGTTACCTATAGTAGTGATCATGATTGGGAAAAGCACACTACTTTTGATATTGAAAATCTTTTTGGTACCAATTCTGAAAATGATGAGGTTAATAATTGTTGTACCATTAGTGCTATCCATGTTCCTTCCAATGATGATATGTCTACAAGTGAAAACATTTTGGAAGATAGCTATTCTATTGCTTATGATGATTACAATGATGAGTATGATATTTTCAGTTCACCTACTATTCAGGAGAAAACAAGGTATGATTACAATATGCCTCCTATTTTTGATGATTATGGTGATGAGAATAATTATTTTGTTGAAGAGAAAGTATCTGGTGCAAACCAAGTTGCAGTGCAAACCTGCAAACTCCCACCTGTACCATTCGATATGAAATGAGTGTTCTAGATCTACCCTATACCTATACCTATACCACAAATTATGCAAAAAAACCACCCGCCTAATCTCTTGTATTTTTCACAAAGCACCTTGTACATTTTCGTCCTCTCAAAATAGCCCACGGCCACATTAGGGTAGGTGAGATTTCTTTGACCGCTTGCGGCGGCCGCGGCGGCCACGCAGCGACACGCCGAACCATGAAGGAGATGGGCTGCTCCGGCCAGCCATGATGATGAGACGCTGGCTCCACAGAGCAAGCCTCGGCGTTCTAGTGTGCTTCACGGCTCCACCCATGCCCAACAGTGAGCTGCCCCCTCTAGGACCTCCACCTCTCCCGTGCAGCCGCCGGCCTTCCTGGTGTGCCCACGGGCGACCTGCTCCCACCAGACCTCCATCGGGCAAGCCTCAGCCAGGATCATCTACTCAAGCTCCGATGGCCTCGTCGAGCAGAGATGTGTTGCGTGCATCTAAATCGCATCCCTTACTCTAAGTATGCACATCAGTCCTATCCAAATTTGTATAAGCGTGTTTCAAGAAATTGGACGGGTTATTGATCTGAATATGTTTCTTGACTGGTTTTACTGAAGATTATAGCAGTTGATTGGTGTTCAGCTGGCGGCCGCCGCGCAGCTGCTCCACAAGGCCTCCACCACTGCAGCCTGCAGGGACCAAGAGGGGAACGAATCTGATTCGTGAGTTCAAAATGTGTTGGTCCACATCTAGTGGCCTTGGTTGGTATAGATACAAGGTACAAGGGTGCTTTGTGAAAAATACAAGAAACCAGGCGGACAGTTTTTTCTAAAATTCGTGGTACAAGTAAAGGATAGATCTAGAACACTCATTTCAGATCGAACGGTACAGGTGGAAGTTTGCAGGTTTGCACTGCAACTCGGTTTGCACCAGATAATTTCTCTTTGTTGAATTTGCTCCTACTACGATTGCTAAGAATGACTATGTTCATGTGGAGAGTATTAATTCTTTTATGCATATGGCTCATGATAAGGATGTTTTATGTGATAGTTATATTGTTAATTCTATTCATGATGCTACTGAAAGTTATTATGAGAGAGGGAAACATGGTTTGATGGATCTAAACAATATTAAGTTTCCCCTCTTTTTGTTGGAATTCTTGAAGTTGCACTTATTTTGCCTTCCTATGCTTGTTGCTTTGTGCTTTCATGACTTGTCTCTTTACAAGACTCTTTTTGATAGGAAGTGGTTTAGATTTAAATTTGTTTCGTATTTGCTTTTTGATGCTCTCTCTTGCTTCAAGTTCTTTCTGGTACTTATGTGAGCATCTTCTCAAATTACTGCGCCTAGCTCAAAGGCGTTAAAGAAAAGCACTCTTGGCAGATAACCCAATGTTTTTTTCAGTACATTTTCTTTTTGTTGAGTCTTGGAAGTTATTACTACTGTAATGATCTCTCCTTATCATTTTTATTTCGTGTTTGTGCCAAGAAGAACCTCTAATTGGAGAAGGTAAGATTTGGGGAAGTTGCTGTCCTGAAACAGATTTCTGTGCTGCACCGTAAAAATTCGTGAAAATTCTCAGGATATGTTTTTGATCTCCAATTTCTTGAGCACATGCTCCAGGTTAGTTTCAAACTTTCATTAGTTTTGCACTTTTCGATTTGAGCAACAGAAGGTCCTCGGAAAAATCGACCTTTGTCAGTTATTCTATTTTGACAGATTTCTGCCACTATTTGTGTTTGCCTCTCGATCGCTTTCTTTTTGAGTTCTTTTGATCACGGAAATTTTGAGGAAGTTGCTACAGTAGCTTATGCTTTAATGGGTGGTATACTTGAGTTTGAAACTGAACAAAAAGAGTAGATTTACTATCACGCTTACACTAATGTTGCTAATAGAATTGTGTGAAGTTTTGTATGAAGGAAGTTTTCAAGTGTAGGGAAATGAGAGTGATGAGATGAGATGAAGTATGGACAAAAGCTCAAGCTTGGGGATGCCCATATCACCCCAAGAAATATCCAAGAGGTACAAGCTTCAAAGCTTTGGGATGCCCCCGAGGCACCCCTTCTTCATCGGCAAAAATCAGGTCACCTTTCAAGACACTATATTTTTATTGTTTCATGTACTATGTGTTTTTCTTGGAGCGTCTTTACTTCTGCTTTCAGTTTTCTTTTGTTTTGTTTGCTGAAATAAATGGTTGGATCACATCATGTTTGTTTTGGAGAGAGACACGCTCTATTTTCATTGCCAAGAACACTCTAGTTTTCACTCTTATCGTTCAACGAGTGTTCTATTTTTTTGGTACTGCGTTTAGCTTCCATCTTCGCCTTGATTTTTGTTCAGATCTTGTTATATATTTGTATCAAGGTGTATTTAGACCACTGGTCAATGTTGGTTTTCATCTCAAAAGAGTTGTTTCAAAAAGGTTTGAATGATGTTGGAAAAGAGAAAAAGTTTTATGCCTATAGTGGTACAAATGGGAGCTTGTTTAGACTGTGGCTTAGACTTTTGCATGTCATGCTTGATGTTATTTTGATAGTATGCTTAGTAGTTTTTGTTGTAGCATGACTTGTCTCGAATGACTGAGATTGCTTAATGTGCCTTTGAAAGAATCATGCATTGTTTTTGTTATATGGGAGCATATTATTGTGGTTTTCTCCTTTGATGCTTTATTTGGGTTGACTTTGCGCATGCTTACAACATGTTTGACTCTAACAAGTCGCCATAAGCCTCTATGATCATTTGGTTTTTGACTTGTGATACCACTTTATGCTTCGGTGAATGATGTTTTGTCACTGTGCATGATTATGGTCGTTATTGCTCTCTTAGTTGGTCGCTCCTAGTCTTTTGCTAGCCTTCATTTTGTACTGAGAGGGAATACTTCTCATGCATCCAACTCCCAAAAACCAAGTTTTCCGATGTGTCCACCATATCTACCTATTAGGAATTTGCTATTCCAAGCACATTTGTCTTGCTTTTATCTATCCTTCAAATTAAACTTTTTGTGTTATATGAAAATTAGTCAGTAAAGCTCTCACGAACCTGATGGCACACTTTACTTTTCTTGCTTTTAATAAATTTGATATTATGGCTCTCTTATGTTGACGTTATGCTTGCAAGTTGTAAGTTGGAAGTTAGCCCAGCCATGCCATCATGGGGCAAGCTTTCAATATTACACTTTCTCTCATTTAGTTGATATCGCGATCTTTTGTTTATGGATACGCGCGAAGCGAAATAAGTTGGAAACTTGTGAGCTCATGGAGTTTGTATATGTGTTAGAGAAACAACTGGGCCGCTAATCTAAGCCATGCATCATTCATGGTGGAAATTTACAGCATGCCCATAGTGGACATTCGACGACGCATCTCATAATAAAAAGCTATACCAATAGTAAATAAAAGAGATGTCGAGGTGTTCATTGTCTGTTTGTCTTGTCATTTTGATGTGGGCTTGTTCCATGTCATCGGGGAAGAGGTACCCCGTTGGCGGTTCTCAATGATACATGTATGCTTACAATGACAAGAACTTGCTTGGGACCTAAGTCAAGTAGCATGAGGTTTGGGTATTCGTACTTCACGGGACACGAGATTTTCAACTTATGATTTGTTAAACATATGCTTCGTAATTGTACTCGTATTAACCTTAACCATTCAAGATGCCTATGATGGGGGCAATGAGAGCTCAAAGCTAGTAAGTATCATAATTTTTGGAAGTTTATAAAACTTGCAATCACTGCTTCCCTCTGCGACGGGCCTTTCTTTTACTTTTATGTTGAGTCTCCGCCTTCTACCTTTATGCACCTTCTAAGAGAGCATAGTTGTCATTCTGAGTTTAATGTGCATAGTCTCAAAATTTATTATTGATTGATTCATGATTATGGTTTTGCTTGTTCTTAAATTATTTGTATCTAGTCGCCCTCTTAAACTTGAAGGTGTCCTATGCATTTATGTTTTGCTATTCCATGAAGGACAAGCTGAAAACCACTTTGCTATGTTTTTCTATATGGTTGAAACACACACTTAAATTTTAATGCTTCATTACTCATGATCTTTTGTTTGTGTTACTTTTCATGTTATAACATGGTTGCTAAGTTTTATTGTCAAGATTATGTCTTTTATGCCCATGTTTAGAGTACTTTGATCTCAGCACTCAATGCTTTACATCATTTGATCAAGATTGTGATGGTGCATGTCACCTCAAAAATTATTGTTTTGTTATCACTTACCTACTCAAGGACGAGCAGGAGTTAAGCTTGGGGATGCTTGATACGTCTCAAACGTATCTATAATTTTTTATGCTTCATGCTTGTTTATGCACCATTTGCTTTGTGTTTTGTTACACTTCATGGCGTTTTTATGCGTTTTCCGGAACTAACCTATTGACGAGATGCCATAGTGCCAGTTCTCTGTTTTCTGTTGTTTTTGTATTTCAGAAAAGCTACACAGGAAATATTCTCATAATTGGACGAATCGATGCCCGAACCTCCTATTTTTCTCGGAAGCAGGACGAAGACCGAAGGAGAGCCGGAGGGGGGCCAGGGAGCAGCCACACCAGGGGGTGGCACGCCCCCCTCCTGGCCGCGCCATGGGGTGGTGTGGGCCCCCTGTCAGCCCTCTGATGCCACCTCTCCGCCTATTTAAAGCCTCTCGAAGTCCAAACCCTAAGTCGTTCGGCAATTTTCCAGAAGAAGTCCCGCAGCTCCGCCGCCGCCACCGACGAGATTCTGGGGATAGAAGTCTCTATTCCGGCACCCTGCCGGGACGGGGAAGTGCCCCCGGAGCCATATCCATCGACTCCATCGCCTCCATCGCCGTCTCCATCGACTTCACCGCCATCTCCATCGATGTTGTTGTCTCCCATGATGAGGAGGGAGTAGTTCTCCCCTGGGGCTGAGTGCTCTACTGGTAGCTATGTGGTTCATCTCTCTCCCATGATGTGATCTTTATGTGATCGTGAGCTTTGTATCTAGTTGAATTGGTAGATTCTATCCTTCATATATTATGCTACTCCCGTGCTTTATTATTATAATCTCCGGAGACACCTTGTACCATGATGTGAAGGTGACAGTGTGCACATTATGTGTGTCTTTTTGGTTAGTGTCTCTATGAATTGTTGGTGTTTGTTGGAACCATCTAGTGCGCTCAAGGTGATAGTGTGGGGCAATCTAGTTTGAGGAAATGTGAACTTTGAGGAGTGCTTCGTAGCCCTACACATGATTAGTGTTTGCTATCCATTGGAGAATAGTTTAGAGTGGCATAGTGAAGATAGTTATTTATGTGTTCAATTATGTTATCTTTGTTGAGAGTGTCCACTAGTGAAAGTATGATCCCTATGCCGTGTTTCCAAGCACTGAAACACCGTTTACATTCAGTTTTGTTACATGTTTGCTCGCAGTGATATTTATTTCAGATTACATTTACTACTTATAACCATCCATATCACTTGTATTTCACTATCTCTTCGCCAAACTAGTGCACCTATACATCTTACAAGTGTATTGGGTGTTTTGGGGACACAAGAGACTTCTTGTATCGTAATTGCAGGGTTGCTTGAGAGGGATAGCTGATACGTCTCAAACATATCTATAATTTTTGATGCTCCATGCTTGTTCTTACACCATTTGCTTTGTGTTTTGTTACACTTCGTGGCGTTTTTATGCATTTTCCGGAACTAACCTATTAACAAGATGCCACAGTGCCAGTTCCCTGTTTTCTGCTGTTTTTGTGTTTCAGAAAAGTTACACAAGAAATATTCTCAGAATTGGACGAAACAAAAGCCGAACCTCCTATTTTTACTGAAGCTTTACAAAGACCGAAGATGAGACGGAGGGGGGCCCAGAGGCCAGCCACACCATAGGGGGGAGCGGCCCAGCCCCTGGCCGCGCCCACCCATGGTGAGGCCGCCTGGCCCACCTCCTGACGACGCCCCTTCGCCTATAAAGTCCCCTCGACGGGAAAAACCTAAGGGACAGATCGCTTTTCCCAGAAACATACTGCAAGCCGCCGCCGTTGTCAAAACGAGACCGGGAGGATCCAGGAGCTCTTCCCGGCACCCTGCCGGAGAGGGGAATCCCTGCAGGAGGCCTTCTCCACCACCATGGTCACCTCCGGAGTGATGTGTGAGTAGTCTACCTTGGACTACGGGTCCATAGCAGTAGCTAGATGGTTGTCTTCTCCACCATGTGCTTCATTTTTAGATCTTGTGAGCTGCCCTACATGATCAAGATCATCTTTATGTAATCATACATGTTGTGTTTGTTGGGATCCGATGAGTATTGGTACTATGTCAAGTTGATGTGCTGAATTATATCTTATGTTATCTCTATGTTGTTTATGATCTTGCATGCTTTCCGTTGCTAGTAGCTATCTTGGCCGAGTAGATGCTAGTAACTCCAAGAGGGAGTATTTATGCTCGATAGTTGGGTTCATGCCTCTATTTAATCTGGGGGAGTGACAGATACCTCTAAGGTTGTAGATGTGCTATTGCCACTAGGGAGAAAACAACATTCTTGTGTCCAAGGATATTTGCTTTGTTTATATTACGAACTTTGCTTAATTCAATTATCTGTTGTTCGCAACTTAATACTCAATGGGTCCTCGGACGATTCCCCGCGAGTGGATTTTTAGTCATAGATGCAGTTGGATTACGGTCTATGTATTTTGTCGTAATGTCCAGAGTAAGCCTCATAGTGATCCTCGTGATGTTTGTACGTTATCTTTACTCTATCAATTGCCCAACTGTAATTTGTTTACCCATCATGGTTTATTTATCTTATGGAGAGACACCACTAGTGAACTGTGGACCCCGGTCCAATTTCCTTTACATTGTTTTACCGTTTACTTTACTCGCACTGTTTATTTTACTTGCATAACTATTATCCTTTTACCACTCGATACGCTCATTCCTTTGTTTACAGCAAACCGGTGAGATTGACAACCTCATCGTAAGTTGGGAGCAAAGTACTTGTTTGTGTTGTGTGCATGTTTCACATTGCTGCTAATTGAAGAAGCTCCTACGTCAACTACGCACCAGCAAGTTGTCTGGCGCCATTGTCCGGAGTGTTGCGAAGCTAGCAAGCATCACCTTCTTAAGTTTTCTCCTACTGGATTGATTACCTTGGTTTCATAACTGAGGGAAAACTTGTTGTTGTGCTCATCACACCTTCTCTTGGGGTTCCCAACTGGTCGGTCATTTACATCATCAACACCGCAACATCAACAAGTTTTCTAGCGCCGTTGCCGGGGAGAAAGAAGACTTCTGCAAGGGGAGTCTCGCACGCACAATCTTTTACTTTGTTTTTGTTTTGCTTTATTTTATTTTTTGCTTGCATCTTTTTATCAAAAATACAAAAAAATTAGTTTCCTTTATAGTTGCTTTTATTTACTTGCTTTTAGTTTTGCTAGACTGGGTACTCCTGAGAACACCAAGTTGTGTGACTTTACAAGCACCAAAAATAATGATTTTATCTGCACTCCTATTGCGCCACCTGCTCCTGAGGCAATTTTTTATGAGATCAAACCTGCTTTGATAAATCTTGTTATGAAAGAGCAATTTTCCGGTGCCAGTTTTGATGATGCTGCAGCTCATCTCAACAAATTTGTTGAGCTATGTGAGATGCATAAGTATAGGGATGTAGATGTTAATATTATTAAGCTTAAGTTGTTTCCTTTCTCTTTAAGAGGAAGAGATAAGGATTGGTTGCTATCTTTGCCTAGAAATAGTATTGATTCTTGGGATAAGTGTAAGGATGCTTTTATTGGAAAATACTATCCTTCTGCTAAGATTGTAGCTTTGCGTAGTGATATCATGAAGTTTAGACAGTTTGATAATGAACATGTTGCTCAAGCTTGGGAAAGAATGAAATCTATGATAAAGAATTGCCCTACTCATGGACTGACTACTTGGATGATTGTCCAAACTTTTTATGCAGGACTGAATTTTTCTTCAAGAAATCTATTGGATTCAGCTGTTGGAGGCACTTTTATGTCCCTTACCTTGGGCGCCGCAACAAAGCTTCTTGACAACATGATGGTAAATTATTCTGAGTGGCACACCGAGAGAGCTCCACAAGGTAAGAAGGTAAATTCTATTGAGGAAACCTCTTCCTTGAGTGATAAGATTGATGCTATTATGCTTATGCTTTCTAATGATAGAACTCATGTTGATCCTAATAATGTTCCTTTGGCCTCTTTGGTTGCTCAAGAAGAGCATGTTGATGTAAACTTCATTAGAAACAATAATTTCAATAACAGTGCTTATAGGAACAATTTTGCTAGCAACAATTATAGGCCGTATCCTTCTACCAATGGTAATGGTTATGGTAACTCTTATGGTAATTCCTCCAACAACACTAGGGGCGCGCCCTCTGAGCTTGAAGCCATGCTCAAGGACTTCATCGGTAAGCAAACTGCTTTTAACAAGTCTGTTGAGGAAAAGTTGGGTAAAATTGATATTCTTACTTCTAAAGTTGATAGACTTGCTCTTGATGTTGAACTTCTGAAACTAAAAGTGTTGCCTAATGATGTGAAGGAGAATAATACTTTTGCTGCTACTAATGCTATTCAAGTTAAGATTGATGAAAATGTTAGGATGTTAGCAGAATTGCATGCCAGGTGGGAAAGAGAAGATGAGATGGCTAGAAAGATGAAGGTATGTACTATTACTACCTCTAATGATGTTGTTCCAAATGCTAGCAATCCTCTTATTTTGATTGGTGTAGAGAAAACTCCTACTCCTTGTGTTAAAAAGCCCAAAACTGCAAAAACTTTTTCTCAAAAGAGTGCTAAAAAAATTCGGAGTGTAGGAGATGATAGCTCTATTTCTTTTAATGATTTTGATGTTGATGGCTGCAATATATCTGAAGTTATTTTGTTCTTACAAAAGCTTGCTTTGAGTCCTAATGCTAGTTCTTTGAATATTGCTTTTACAAATCATATTACAAATGCTCTCATGAAAATTAGGAAGGAAAAGTTGAAGCAAAAAGCTTCTATTCCCAAGAAGTTAGAAGATGGTTAGGAGCCCATCATTGATATGTATGTTAATGGTTTTGATTGCCATGCTTTATGTGATCTAGGTGCTAGTATTTCCGTTATGCCTAGAAAGATTTATGACATGCTTGGTTTACCACCACTTGAAAAGTGTTATTTTGATGTTCCTCTTGCTGATGTTGCTAAGAAGAAACCTTTGGGAAGGATTAATAATGTTCTTATTATGGTTAACAATAACCTTGTTCCTGTTGATTTTCTTGTTATGGATGTTGAATGCAATGCTTCATGTCCTATTATTTTGGGAAGACCTTTTCTTCGAACTGTAGGTGCCATCATTGATATGAAGGAAGGCACCATCAAATATCAATTATCACTCAAGAAAGGTATGGAACACTTCCCTAGAAGAAGGAAGAAATTAATTTTTGACTCTATTCTTAGAGCAAAATATGAACTTGATGCTTCATCGCTTGATATTACTTGATTTCCACTTTCTGCGCCTAGCTCAAAGGCGTTAAAGAAAAGCACTCTTGGGAGATAACCCATTGTTTTCTTTTCAGTTATTTTTCTTTTATTTGAGTCTTGGAAGTTATTACTACTGTAATAACCGCTTCGTATCCTTTTTATTTCATTGTTGTGCCAAGAAGAACCTCTAATTTGAGGGAGGTAAGATTTGGGGAAGTTGCTGTCCTCAAACAGATTTCGGTGCTGCACCGTAAAAATTCGCAAAAATTATCAGAATATCTTTTTCACCTGCGATTTCTTGTGCATATGCCCCAGGTTATATCCAAACTTTCATTAGTTTTGCACTTTTTGATTTGAGCAACATAAGGTCCTCGAAAAAATCGACCTTTGTCAGCTGTTCTGTTTTGACAGATTTCTGCCACTATTTGTGTTTGCCTCTCGATCGCTTTCTTTTTTAGTTCTTTTGGTCACGGAACTTTTGGGGAAGTTGCTACAGTAGTATATGCTTTATATGTGGTGTTTTTGAGTTGAAACCTGAACCAAAAAGGGTTGATTCATTATTATGTTTATGCTAACGTTGCTAATATAATTGTGTGAAGTTTTGTATGAAGGAAGTATTCAAGTGTAGGGATTGGAGAATGATGAGATGAGTTGAAGAATGGACAAAATCTCAAGCTTAGGGATGCCCATGTCACCCCAAGAAATATCCAAGAGGTACAAGCGTCAAAGCTTGGGGATGCCCCCGAGGCACCCCTTCTTCATCGGCAAAAATCAGGTCACCTTTCAACGCACTATATTTTTATTGCTTCATGCACTATGCGTTTTTCTTGGAGCGTCTTTACTTTTGCTTTTAGTTTTCTTTTGTTTTGTTTGTTGCAATAAATGGTTGGACCCCAACAAATTTCTTTTGGAGGAGATTTACTTGCTTTTCATTTGCTAAGAACACTCCGTTTTTCACTCTTATCGTTCAACGAGTGTTCTCTTTTTCTAGAACTACGTTTAGCTTTCGTTTTTCGCCTTGATTTTTGTTCAGATCTTTTTTATCTTTGCAGCAAGGTGTATTTGGACCTCTGGTCTATGTTGGTATTCATCAAAAGAGTTGTTTCAAAAAGGTTTGAATGGTGTTGGAAAAGAGAAAAAGTTTTATGCAAAAAAGTGGTACAAAAAGGAGCTTGTTTAGACTGCGGCTTAGACTTTTTCATGCCATGCTTGATGTCGTTTTGATAGTATGCTTAGTGATTTTTGCTGTAGCATGACTTGTCTCAAATGACTGAGATTGCTTAATTAGCCTTTGAAAAAATCATGCGTTGTTTTTATTATTTGAAGCATTAATTTGGTTTTCTCCTTGATGCTTTATTTGGGTTGACTTGGCACATGCTTACAACATGTTTGACTCATACGAACTCACCATAAGACTTTATGATCATTTGGTTTTTGACTTTTGATGCCATTTTATGCTTCTTTCAATGATGTTTTGTCGCTATGCATGATTATGGCCGTTATTGCTCTCTTAGTTGGTCGCTCCCAGTCTTTTGCTAGCCCTCATTTTGTACTGAGTATGAGCTATACTCGTGCATCCAACTCCCAAAAACCAAGTTATTCCAATGTGTCCACCATACATACCTATTAGCAATTTGTTATTCTAAAGTACATTTGACTTGCTTTTATCTATACTTCAAATTAAACTCTTTTGGTGTTATGTGAAAATTAGTCAGTAAAGCTCTCACGAACCTGATGGCACACTTTACTTTTTTCGCTTTTAATTTTTTTGACATTGTGGCTCTTTTATGTTGATGTTATGCTTGCAAGTTGTAAGTTGGAAATTAGCCAAACCATGCCGTCATGGGGTAAGCTTTCAACATTGCACTTCTCTTATTTGAGTTGATATCGTGATCATTTGTTTATGGATACTCGCGATGAGAAATAAGTTGGGAATCTTGCGGGATCATGGAGTTTGTATACGTTTTAGAGAAACACCTGGGGCCGCCAATCTAAGCCATGTATCATTCATGGTGGAAATTTATAGCATGCTCATAGTGGACATTCGACGACGCATCTCAAAATAAAAAAGCTATACCAATGGTAAATAAAAGAGATGCCAAGGTGTTTATTGTATGTTTGTCCTGTCATTTTGATGTGGGCTTGTTCCATGTCATCAGGCAAGGAGGTACCTGATACGTCTCAAACGTATCTATAATTTTTGATGCTCCATGCTTGTTTTTACACCATTTGCTTAGTGTTTCGTTACACTTCGTGACATTTTTATTCATTTTCTGGAACTAACCTATTAACAAGATGCCACAGTGCCAGTTCCATGTTTTCTGCTGTTTTTGTGTTTCAGAAAAGTTACACAGGAAATATTCTCGGAATTGGACGAAACAAAAGCCGAATGTCCAGATATTAAACGAAGCTTCCAGAACACCGAAGAGGAGATGGAGCCGAGCCAGGGGCCAGCCTCACCATAGGGTGGCGCGGCCTGCCCCTGGCCCGCGCCCCCTATGGGTGAGACCACCCTGGTCCACCTCTGACGCTGCCCCTTCGCCTATAAAGACCCCCCGACGGGAGAAACCTAAAGACCTGATCAATTTTCCAGAAACACATCGCGATCCGCCGCCATCGTCGACCCGAGATCGGGAGGGTCCAGAAGCTCTTCCCGGCACCCTGTTGGAGAAGAGAATCGCCACCGGAGGTCTTCTTCATCGCCATGCTTGCCTCCGGCGCGATGAGTGAGTAGTCTACCTTGGACTATGGGTCCATAGCAGTAGCTAGATGGTTGTCTTCTCCACCATGTGCTTCATGTTTAGATCTCATGAGTTGCCTTACATGATCGAGATCACCGTTATGTAATTCTACATGTTGTGTTTGTTGGGATCCGATGAATATTGGTGTTATGTTGAGTTGATGTGCTGAATATTATTTTACGTTATCTCTATGCTGTTTATGATCTTGCATGCTCTCCGTTGTTAGTAGCTATCTTGGCCAAGTAGATACTAGTGACTCCAAGATGGGGTATTTATGCTCGATAGTTGGGTTCATGCCTCTATTTAATCTGGGGGAGTGATAGAAACCTCTAAGGTTGTAGATGTGCTGTTGCCACTAGGGAGAAAACAATATTCTTTTGTCCAAGGGCATATGCTTTGTTTACATTACACACTTTGCTTAATGCAGTTATCTGTTGTTCACAACTTAATACTTGCAGGGTCCTCGGATGATTCCCCGTGGGTGGATTATTAGTCATAGATGCAGTTGGATGGCGGTCTATGTATCTTGTTGTAATGCCTAGAGTAAATCTCATAGTGATCCTCGTGACATATGCACGTTATCTTTATTCTATCAATTGCCCAACTGTAATTTGTTTACCCAGCATGAGTTATTTATTTTATGGAGAGACACCACTAGTGAACTGTGGACCCCGGTCCAATTTCCTTTATATTGCTATCACCTGTTTACTTTACTCGCACTGTTTACTTTCTCGCATACTACTATTGCTTTCCACTCGATACGCTCGTACCTTTGTTTACAGCAAACCGGTGAGATTGACAACCTCATCGTAAGTTGGGAACAAAGTATTTGGTTGTGTTGTGTGCAGGTTCCACGTTACTACTAGTTGAAGATGCGCTAACAAGTTATCGTTAATGGCGCCCTTGTTGGAGTGTCACTAAGCTAGCAAGCATCACCTTCTTAAGTTTGGCTTTCTCCTACTGGACTGACAAACCTTGGTTTCTTACTGACGGAAAACTGCTGATGTGCTCATCATACCTTCCGCTTGGGGTTCCCAACTGGTCGGTGATCTATATATCCACCGACGCCATCAGTACCCCGTTGGCGGTTCTCGATGATACATGTATACTTACAATGAAAAGAGCTTGCTTGGGACCCTAAGTCGAGTAGCATAAGGTTTGGGTATTCGTACTTTACGGGACACAAGGTTTTCAACTTATGATTTGTCAAGCATATGATCATAGACGTTCTTGCATTTACTCTAACCATTCAAGATGCCTATGATGGGGGCAATGAGAGCTCAAAGCTCGTAAGTACCATAATTTTTGAAGGTTTATAAAACTTGCAATCACTACTTCCCTCTGCGAAGGGCCTTTCTTTTACTTTTATGTTGAGTCACCACCTTCTACCCTTATGCACCGTCTAAGAGAGCATAGTTGCCATTCTGAGTTTTATGTGCATCGTCCCAAAGTTTATCATGGATTGATTCATAATTTTGGTTTCACTTGTTCTTAAATAATTTGTATCTAGTCGCCCTCTTATACTTGAAGGTGTCCTATGCATTTATGTTTTGCTATTCCATGAAGGACAAGCTGAAAACCATTTGCTATGTTTTCCCATATGATTTGAACACACGTTTGACTTTCATTGTTTCATTATTCATGATCTTTCATTTGTGTTTATTTTCATGTTATAACATGGTTGCTAAGTTTCTATTGTCAAGATTATGTCTTTTATGCCCATGTTTTAAGTTCTTTGATCCCAGCACTTAATACTTACTTTGATGATCAAGATTGTGATGGTGCATGTCACCTAAAAAATTATTCTTTTGTTATCACTTACCTACTCGAGGACGAGCAGGAGTTAAGCTTGGGGATGCTTGATACGTCTCAAACATATCTATAATTTTTGATGCTCCATGCTTGTTCTTACACCATTTGCTTTGTGTTTTGTTACACTTCGTGGCATTTTTATGCATTTTCCGGAACTAACCTATTAACAAGATGCCACAGTGCCAGTTCCCTGTTTTCTACTATTTTTGTGTTTCAAAAAAGTTACATAGGAAATATTCTCGGAATTGGACGAAACAAAAGCTGAACCTCCTATTTTTACCGAAGCTTTGCGAAGACCGAAGATGAGACGGAGGGGGGCCAGAGTCCAGCCACACCATAGGGGGGCACGGCCCAGCCCTTGGCCGCGCCCACCCATGGTGAGGCCGCCTGGCCCACCACCTGACAGCGCCCCTTCGCCTATAAAGTCCCCTCGACGGGAAAAACCTAAGGGACGGATCGTTTTTCCCAGAAACATACTGCAAGCCACCGCCATTGTCGAAACGAGATCGGGAGGATCCAGGAGCTCTTCCCGGCACCCTGCCGGAGAGGGGAATCCCTACCGGAGGCCTTCTCCACCACCATGGTCGCCTCCGGAGTGATGTGTGAGTAGTCTACCTTGGACTACGGGTCCATAGAAGTAGCTAGATGGTTGTCTTCTCCACCATGTGCTTCATGTTTAGATCTTGTGAGCTGCCCTACATGATCAAGATCATCTTTATATAATCATACATGTTGTGTTTGTTGGGATCCGATGAGTATTGGTACTATGTCAAGTTGATGTGCTGAATTATATCTTATGTTATCTCTATGTTGTTTATGATCTTGCATGCTTTCCGTTGCTAGTAGCTATCTTGGCCGAGTAGATGCTAGTAACTCCAAGAGGGAGTATTTATGCTCGATAGTTGGGTTCATGCCTCTATTTAATCTGGGGGAGTGACAGATACCTCTAAAGTTGTAGATGTGCTGTTGCCACTAGGGAGAAAACAACATTCTTGTGTCCAAGGACATTTGCTTTGCTTATATTATGCACTTTGCTTAATGCAATTATCTGTTATTCGCAACTTAATACTCAAGGGGTCCTCGGACGATTCCCCGCGAGTGGATTTTTAGTCATAGATGCAGTTGGATTACGGTCTATGTATTTTGTCGTAATGCCCAGAGTAAGCCTCATAGTGATCCTCGTGATGTATATATGTTATCTTTACTCTATCAATTGCCCAACTGTAATTTGTTTACCCAGCATGCTTTATTTATCTTATGGAGAGACACCACTAGTGAACTGTGGACCCCGGTCTAATTTCCTTTACATTGTTTTACCGTTTACTTTACTCGCACTGTTTACTTTACTTGCATAACTATTATCCTTTTACCACTAGATACGCTCATTCTTTTGTTTACAGCAAACCGGTGAGATTGACAACCTCATCGTAAGTTGGGAGCAAAGTACTTGTTTGTGTTTTGTGCAGGTTTCACGTTGCTGCTAGGTGAAGAAGCTCCTACGTCAGCTACGCACCAGCAAGTTGTCTAGCGCCATTGTCCGGAGTGTCGCGAAGCTAGAAAGCATCACCTTCTTAAGTTTGGCTTTCTCCTACTGGATTGATTACCTTGGTTTCATAACTGGGGGAAAACTTGTTGTTGTGCTCATCACACCTTCTCTTGGGGTTCCCAACTGGTCGGTCATTTACATCATCAACACCGCACCATCAATAGCTTTGACCTCCTCCTCCCTGAGTTCGATAAACCTTGGGTGATCCACTTAAGGGAAACTTGCTGCTGTTCTACAAACCTCTGCACTTGGAGGCCCAACACTGTCTACAAGAACAGACGCGCGCGTAGACATCAGCTATTAGCTTTGAACGAGCTATTTTGTACTCCCTGTGGAAACGCAAGACTCTAGTGGAGGAGTCGACAAGAGGTTGATGTGGCAAAATCGGGAAGAACATGAGAAATAGGATGGAACACCTGGTACATGGAATGCCAATACCACATAGAGGACAAAGTCAGTCCATGGACATAGGATTGATTGGTCCATCCGCATGGAGTTTGACTAAGAGATGAGGGGAACTATCAACTTGGATACACGATAGTCAAAAGAACACCTTTTATACCGGGATTAATTTTCATTGTACTATTGTCACACACCGTAAGGACAATAAAGTGCATCTGCTTCCAGGAAAACTCACCTCGTCGGCGAGGCAGAATCATGAGCTGGATTCTGGAGGCCTTCCATGCTGCAATCCTGATGATCTCACTGGTGACTTTTTGGTCATGGACTCGTTCCTATTCATGTAGTCAAATATCGGAGGTGCCGCCAAAACCACAAGTCAACCTCGCAAGTCCTCGCCCTTCACTATGGCCAGCCATGGTCGCCCTCCAGAAGGTATGTGTTGTATGGATCTACTCGATCTAAGTGATTCGATGAGCTTGCTCCAATATCTTACTGTTTAGGATCGGATTGGCTTGCAAGATCTTCTGTACCAATGACTAGATCTACTAATATGGTGCATAATTTGCATCACGTATTTTCTTCGGAACTATTTTTGCCACAACTTTATGGGCTTGCTTATGTGGTACAAGTTGATTGGTTAGACCAGATCCATCATTACATTTTGTTATTACTATTTTTATAATAAACATAGTATGTTGGTGACATTGCACAAGAAGGTGTGGTTACCAACCTTAAGTCATGTTATCAGCATTGACTAATAACATATAGACTAAGACATAACCAAGAGCGAAGGTCTGGAAGGTTCTTGCTTAACCGTGTAGGAGACGATCTCCATCTAGCAGTTGCATTTCTGAGTAAGACATCTAATTACTTGACTTGCATATTCGGTGTGTTTACATATACTCACATTGACGATATTTATGTGAAATATTCTCCTTGATGGATAGGAATTGCACTTCACTTGAGGACGAGAAGAACAGCATCTCACTTGAGGAAGTCAAGAACATCACTTCAGGGAGAATCCAGCTACGAGAAGTCCGTGTTAAAACGAGGTACAATAAGGGATATGCTGCCACATAGACTTGGAAAGACTATAATTGTATCAATGCGGATTTGCTACCACGGTGGCTACCCGTGCATAGCGTTCTAGGCGTTGGATATAGAGAGCAATATACTACATTGCGTAGGATGCAATCTTCCCGGGTTCCAATTCTAGTAACGGCGTCCAACGAATGTTTGCATGCAAGGAAACAGCTCATTGAAAGGACATATATGTGGTGAAATGGATGGTTAGGTGCATGCAAAACGACCATGCCGCTAGACCATGGACGGTGCAAATGTTCCATCCACTGAGCTAAACCGGTTGACAACTCATTGACAAAGGAACCCATGGTGCAAGCAGCGGTCAGGTGCATTGTTCCAACCATGTAAGATGACCTGCAAGCAGGACCGTGCATGTTACCATTCTCATGACCATGCATGTTACCATTCTCATGACACGTGCAGGATGGCACGTGCAGAACGATGGTGGCAGTCGGCATGGAGTCCACTCACGACGGCATGTCTAGGACGGCGGTGCGCTGTGCCGTGCATGATGTCCAAGCAGCGAACCTTCTCGTCGCGAGGTCGCGCCACGGTGTGGTGGCTCCACCAGACCACGAGTGCTCGCAGATTGTTCAAAAGGAGTTGTCTGACACCATGGCGTGGCGCCCGTTGCCGCCGGCGCCATGGCCAACAACAAAACGACCAGCAGAGTGGCTGCGCCAGCGCTCGTACAACATTCACAAGGAGTCGTCCGACGCCATGGCGTGGCGCCGCCGTTGCCGACACCCAGCACCGGCGCTGTGGCCAACAGCAACACGACCAGGCTGAGCGGCTACACCAGCACTCGTACAACGTTCACAAGGGAGTCATCCGACGCCGTGGCGTGGCACCCGCCGTCGCCGACGCCCGGCACCGGCACCGTACAACAACATAAACAGCAGAGCCGCTACGGCCATGATGGTCGCAAGCGCAAGCCCTCTCGCCATTGACGAGCACGAGCAGTGATCAATCGCTTTGCTAGCTGATGTTGCATGCAAGAATCAATCGAAGGAGCACGTTGCTTGCCAACAGCTTAGTATGTACGCGCTCACTACAATCAACTTAGTAGACATTGCTTTGCTACGACTCGTCGGCGTCCGGGTTGGCGTTGCCGGATCCGCTCGATTTGACTGTTTCAAGTAGTCTCAGAAAAGAGTGAATTTATTCCCACGCGCATCAATTTGATTGAGAGCTTTCAGCGAAAATTTACAACGGAGTACGTATGATGTTAACAGCATATGATGATTAGAAGTGTCATGAATACAAAATTTCAGTCTGGCTTTGAGCTAACAAAACTAAAATTCAGAAGTGTTATGAATACAAAATTTCAGTCCCAGGCGTATTCTCGCCCCACCCGAAGACTGCGCCTTCGTACACCCCGTGCCTCGGCGACCCGCCCACTGATATGGACCGCACAGGCAGCATGGACAACACCTTCCCTAGCTATGCCTCCGCGCCCTCCAGCGCGCCACGCTCCATCTCCCTGATCGCGTCGTGGCAGCCACGCCACCGTATGTTGTGAGTTCCGATGTGGCGGCCTCCATGAAGCAAGGGCGCAGTTGCCAAAGTACTCGGCAGGGAGCGGTGACGCCAGCCTCGACCAGCACTCGGCCGAGAAGCATGTGGCTGCTCGACGCCCACAGAACGGCTCCTCACGAGGCACACCCACCCCAAGGCTGATGCCGTCGCGACCGACGACGGGCGCTGCGTCCCTGGTTGTGTCGCCGCGTTCTTGATCTAGTCGATCTGATCCTGCATCAGCGGGAAGGACGTGATCACTGGTGTCGTCTTCTTCGTTTCCTGCGCCGGCGGCGCGGCGAGAGCCTGCTCATTCTGGCGAGCGTCTTGCCGAGCAGATCGTCTGGGCCGACGACGAGGGTGCGGTCGAGCACTGGCATGGGCGTCGCAATAGCACCATCGAGGCCCATGCTACACCCCCATCGCTAGAAAAGAGGTGTTTCCCTCTCGTGCATTTTGTTGCCAGTAGCAAAGAGGAGATCCATGCTTGTTTTTTCTACAAACCCAAGCAGTGTTGCCGCTGCTCATGGTTTGCCGGCCGGATCGTTCGCAAACCTGAAAATTCAAAAACAAAGTGACGACTATGAGCATTAGGGAGATACCTGAGAATATTAATTTGGTGGGATTCTTGCATGAAATGACGGATTGAAAGCGGCTGTGAAAGCTTTGTGCATTCAGTGATCCTGTAGCTGTGCTTCGGCCTGTCGAACAATGCCACACAATCTTCACAGGAGCAAAACGATGCGGGGGTTGAGTACTGAAACTGGAAAAGGGTGGTTGGCATGGTGGATGGTGTGCATGGATAGGGGGGTGTGGTAAACTTGTAATGGTGGTGCAAAGGCTATGAAACGTGGTGAGCTTTTTGTGGTGGTGGGTGGATGAGAAACCATGGTGGAAGGTGGTCATGATACATGGATGAGAGATTGTGGTGGAACAATGTTTGTGGTGCATGGTTTGATGGATGGCAAGATGAATGGATGAGCTGCATGTTGTTTCCGGTGGTGCAAAAGAGTGTGACAGCGTTGGAAGGAACGTTATGTTTTGTGCTTCCGGTGACTCTATCTTGTGCTTCCTATATGGCATCCAAGGGCTGCTGGTGGGTGCATTGCTATGCCCCATGGTAGCCCACTATTTCCCATAATTGTATTATCCTTTGGAAACCTACCACGAAGACGTAAGCGAGAAAGCTAAATTATATTCTTAGTAATTTTATCTCATTTGCATAGCTAGTATGTATATGTGGTACAATAACTAGCCTAGCAGATATAATTGATATCGTACTATAATTGGTTGTTGGCACAGTTGAAGTACATCATTTGTAATGCTAAACCGTATGCAATCCTCGCAATAAGCATACGGCTGGTATAAGCAAATGTGTGCCGTTTGAGTTAACACACAGCATCTATATATTTATCATTTGCACTCTACAAATCCAGTGATTGTGTTATACCAAAATTTATTTGTAATGACTCGGACTATCGCAAACGATTCCATCCAAAAACTTGTATGGGAAAGTTCATGTTTCGCACACGGTTAAATGAACCATTGAAAGTTCATCGTCCACCCTTGTATAGTAACAGTATGGGAAATCGTATGTGATTAAACATTTTAATTGTATCCAAAAACCTGTTCTATAATAATGATTTATCCCAGCAGCTACCTAACAACACCTGCAGATGGCAAGAAGGCAAATAAACACATGCGCCGCCGCGTACGGCTTCGCTAGCTCCTGTGTCCAGGAAGCAGCGGGCCGGCCGAGCAGAGCACCACGGGACGGACTGTGCAGGTGCACTGTCTCTCCAATTTAAATATCTTTAGCTTCCGCCTCCGCCGTCAGGGCCTTGCCAGTCGTCTGCCATTGTGGACAGTGGAGCTTTGGATGCTTCAGTGGCCACTGCGAATGTGGTTTCGTTGAGTGATGAGATTGATAAGGCGGGTGTGTTGGCACCTAACTCTGAGGCTCTTTTTGGAAAAGAGATTTGCAACTTGCTCGTCGGTTTAGAGGCTGCTAGCCCTGGATATGGCAAGGAGCTTGCTTGTGTCTTATCTGGGAAAGCATCGAAGGAATTAATAAAAAAGATGGAGAAGTCTCTCTCGATCATCAAAATAAGGAAGAGGCGCGTCGCAAGGAAAGCTTCTTCTGCAGCTTGATTGATGAACCTTCTTCGGGTTTTGGTGTCCATTATGCGAGTCTCCTTTGTGGCATCGTGTTCCATGTGTTGTCGGTTTGCAGTGGTAGTTGGTTGAGAGGCTTTGTTGTTCTGTCTAGTCGGTCGAGAAGTTGATGCTTTGGGTGTGTTTGGTTTGTTGTAACAGTTTTTGCCCGGTTTTCTGTTAATAAACTGGGAAATTCTCTTCTTCTTAATCAATAGATTGGGGCAATTCTTTTGCCCCTGTTTCAAAAAAAAAAAAATCTTTAGCTTATCTTTAACCTTAAATTAGTACTCGGCTCATAAGCAGCCCCTCCCCACAGGACAATATATTAGTAACATAAATTTGAAGAATATACGTAAATAATGTACTCTTGGAACTTTTCAGCGGTCGTACTACTACTCACATGTCGAATTGAACATGGATGCTGGAAGCAACTTTCCAGGAAGCGAGCGCCCGCTGAGACGCTCCCGACTAGCAGGGTCTCTCCTATAAAACCGTCCCAGCACGAGCAGTCGTCGTTCCATCAGTCGCCGTATCATCACCAAACACAAATCGGTTCCTTCATCTTGGCCTTCCCACCCCACACCACCAGCAAAGACTTCCAGTTTGATCGCGGCATGAGCTTTCGGATGGCCGGAGCGACGCTTCTGCGCCACCTGGGCCCCCGCCTCTTCGCCGGCGCCAGAGCCTGGGGCATCATGAATCTTGCCCGCCGCCGCCAGGATCTTCCGCGCCCGAATGGCTAGCAGGGATGCCAAGCAAGTCGCCGCCAAGAACATGAACAAGAAGGCCGTGATCAGCTACTGGGGCGTCCAGCCGCGGAAGCTCGCCAGGGCACGCCCGTCAATTCCTGACATGTGAGGCGAGCTCATCCTCCCTTTTTTTTTCGGGGAAGGTGCTAGTTCAATTGCCTGTGCTTCTTGGTAGCCATGAATTGCACCTTGAGTTGCAACTAAGAAGAGTATTCCGGATCCATTAGATTGCTTTAATATGTGTGCTAGTAATGTGTTGCAGCTGAGACTCAATGATATCACTTCACTGGGAATTAATTTAATGTTTGCTCGACTGAGAATTAGTCATTTCCATAGTCTCATTTATGTATGTGTGTTTGTTCATCTGTACTGCCTGTAGTCATGGACACAAGCGCAAATACCTATAAAAATTAAGATCAAAACTTTTATGTGGTTTCTCAATAGAAAAAGTTACCTAGGTAACAGAGACTAAATTGTGTGTAAGAAATGTTGCTGTGTAACTCTTAGGGGATTATTGAACATTTGTTTCTCTCATGCTCATATATTATGGCGTATAGTTCGCGTTACCTATGCTCTAGATCCACCAACTAATAACCAATATATTTAGGAATTGGTTAAATAGAATTGACAATAGCAAATTAGCACTAAGGCTCAAATTTGTACAGGTGTTTAAGCATTATGTTGGTCAATATGGAACTGCAGAATTAACATCTTTTTTAACGAGACTAAAGCCTTTCACTCTTTTTTGTAGGTTATCTACATGGTGACGGGTTCTCCACCCATATGGGGATGGAGCCTCGAACCGCTGACATCCGCCACAGGGTAAACCACCGCCTCTCAGGCCTCCCCGATGGGTTCTACCATAGAGGCCAACGATAACAAAATTGGAACTTGTTTGGTCAAGTAAGGGAAACTCAATCAAATTCATAACTGTCTCCATGGAATCCTTTCCTTCTTTTTTCTAAATATTCATCCTCTTCTGTTTAAGCTAGGCAAGGCAAGAGTAAGAAATAAGGGAACAGTAGGTGTGTTAGTATCTTTTCTTCTTGGCAAGTTCAATACTTTATGTGGTTTGAATGCATCACTCCGTCCTTGTTCTTTGGAAGGGAATCCACTTCTCCTCCTACCGAAACTGAAGAGTAAACCTTGCATTCATTCTCTAAGGATTAGCAAGGTTAGGAATAGGTCCCAGTAGAACGCCCATAAATTTTCTCATCAACTTGTATTGAACTACAAGACAGGAACGACCCATAATCATTGGCGAAGAAGGCTTGGAAAAGGATTAAACATATTGAAGAGAAGCTTTCACAAAGGCCAATAGCCGATAGCTGATATCACTAGCCTTAACTTCTTTATCTACTTGAAAGTACTTTCAACCGCGATGAGGTCTGCGTTTCTTAGCGGATAACGTGTTGAGCTATGCCCAATAATAGTCGTAAGATGAAGTAGCAGATCCTTCACCTGCTTTGGACATAGTTCTTTCTTTTTTTAGAGGAAAGACGGAGGGTGCTTACCTTGCGACTTTGCAAAGGACTAACGAGATTTGGCGCACTAGACCCAACTATGGTCTTTTCTTCTCCCACCGGATCAGCTGGAGCTTATGGCTTCTGGATGCAACCGTTTATTTATGGTTGCTCAGGATATCTTTAGCCGGGATAGCTGACTGCATGTTAGTAGAATGTCTAGCTGATATATGCTTGTCAGTTTTCGATGTTTGATTCATGTGCAGAATTCGTGTGTTTGATGATGATAAAGTTTTCAATAGAAAATGGCGTTTGCATCAATTATGCAAAGGCCGGGATTGTTTCACTTTTCACAAAAAAAATGGGGAGACCTGCTCATACATGAACAACATCCAAGACGACTCCTATATAAAGGAGATCTACCTAGACTTGGCACTCGAGAAATCTATGCTTGTCGCTGATGCCCAAAACGAGAATGCGACGTTGGCGCATGGTTCTGAGAGTGATGAAGAAGCTCGCCGCTGGTGAAACCCTTAATGTTGTGAAATGCTGAGAGAGGAACATCCCCATGCTTCTTGGTCTAGAATCCTCTCCTTCGCCCGATATTGTCAAAGAAAAGTCAACATATCTTCCTTCCTCGATGTGTGACCTTGAACTGGTACATCATCTTCCTCGAACAACCGACGACGACCGCTGGTCAACTCCCATGCCATATCTATCAGTTTCTCAGTGGTGGAGGAGATGCAGATGTTTGATGAATTTTTGTACCAAAAATTCATAATATAAATATATATAAATTGGCGTGACTCTTGTCTATGACATGTGGGTCTCGTGAGGGCAAAATATTTCTGAAAGGATATAGATTCGATATTGGACTCATCTTATAGAGTTCATTGTGTGCATTCTAATGGTGCAAGCAGATTTCAAGTTCAATGAACTATTTAAAAATTATGATCTTTCAAAGATTGTACGTTCATATGAGCTAGCTAGCCTGTAATTGTGGCGCACTAAATCGATCAGCTGTAAATTTATGAATTATCCGCAACTGCATCCACACTATAATTGAGCAGTTTAAATTTTAATAGTTTCTATACTAAAATTTTATACTTGCTTGTATCTCTTTTATACTAAACTATAATATTTATTTCACATTTCTCTATTACTTAGTAGCATAATTAGACATGCACTATGAATTTTAATTCTGATTTTTTTTGTTATACAATTGTAATTTTACTACGGGAAATTACATATATTGTGTGCTAAATCTCGTGTCTAGCGCCGACGAGGCTAGACGCATACTCATACCATGTCTAGTGCCGACGAGGCTAGACGAAATCATGGCCAAGTGATGACGAACCTTGATCACTATGCCATCAACACGTCTTAATTTTGATGAGATAGTCACACCGTTGCTGGGCACCGACGAGGCAAAAGCAACATTATTTAATGAAGTCAGGGTCATATGGCTAGGCACCGACGAGGCAAAAGCCACCCTTTTCATCACTAAATCTCACTTTAAATTATGTACGTCACAATAGCATATCGTGACTACGTTTCGGCAAAACAAAGCCGCACTCTTTCTCATAATTATCCAAACGACGACGACCATCAGCGCAGCTGTAGGCTTGTCCTATAGATGTAATTAACCGACCGCTTTGCAAAAGCGCCGGGAATCAGCGGACTACACGCAATCTCTCCAAGTCAGCTTAAGTATATTCGCAGAAGGCAAAATAAGCAAACTCGTATGGGAGCATGTACAATGTACTTTGTATTCAATACAATGATCAATAAAGATACAGAGTTCCCATATACACTGTATGTGTTTGTCCATACTATATATTCTGTTTATTTTTCCTTCGAAACAGCGAACATGACATGGATGAATCCTAAGACCAAAACATCATAGAGTTGACGTCGCTGCCTCACCAACACCCCTTGGAACCTTCCATCAACCGCATGAATATCATAGTGGAGAACGTCCCAGAACTCCTCCGCCTCTGTTGGGGGTGTTGTTGAGGTGGAGCTGGAATTGGGGAAGTATATATCTCGCCGCCACTACCATCGAAGCACCGCTGGAAGACAAACTTGTTATATCCATATCCATATATAGAACCAAAATGAAGTAGCAGGGTCATTGCCCCTCCCACCACTGGGGCGGCAAATAAATGTGGAATGGTCATATTGTCCCATCGACAAAGATTGGGAGAAAAAGAGTCCCAAGTTACCTTCTTCTGGAAGAATGGAAGAAAGGTGTGCTCGGAACCTATTGATACACCATCACGAGTTTCCACGATCACATCCAACGGCAACAAGCGGATGGTGTGGAGTGTGTGAAGGTGTAGACGGGTAACAAATCAACTCTCTTAACATAATTCCATTTGTGATGAAAATATCATACAATTTTGCAGTTTTCATACTAACATATTTCCTACTTGCTTTTTAGTTACTTTGTGTTCAATTAGTCAAAGTCAAACTTTATAAGTTAGACCAAGCATATAGGAAAAAATCAAGATCTAACTTGAAGATGGACCAGCGGTTGATGGAGGTGACGGCTTCTGCAGCGAGAGCATGAGGCACTCGCGGAGGGTCTGCTACACCGGTTGTGGGCTCCTATTTTGCCAAAAGGGTGACTCAGTGATGCTCCCGGTGATTTTTAGCTGATGGGGAGTTTGTTTCTGTTTTTAGGGCATAGACCCTAACGACATGTTTCTTTACCCATTATCGGGTTTGTTGGTGTTGCATGGTGGCTTCAGATTTTTGCGATGTGTGCCTTCAACTAATCTCTTTTAATTAAAATTTAAATAAAGGCCGTATGCATCGCTTTGATGCAGAGGTTGGGGCACCGCTCCCATTTTGAAAGAAAAAAACCGGTTCTTCAGTATTCATTTGGTTAATGAAGAGAGATGAAGCATAATCTCACGAATAAGCGTATGTTCAGCTTTTTCGGTAAGTTCAATTTTCTTAAGTTTAAATAACGTAGTATTAGAAAAATGTAGCAACATTTATGACACTAAATTAGTATGACTATATTCATCTTAAAGTGTAGTTTCATCATAATATAATGTACTCCTTCCGATCGGAAATAACTGTCGGTGACATAGTACAAATTTTGTACTTAGTACAAAATCACCGACACTTATTTCCGATCGGAGGGAGTACTAACTTGATGACATATATGTTGCTATACTTTGTGTTATAAAGCCTGATTAGTCAAATTTAAGAAATGGAAGAACTGCGAAACAAAGATAACTCAACCACTTTGATCCTCTCAAGCAAAACATAAATTCAAAGTATGTACATAAGTCTGGAATTCTAGATTGTAGATTCAGAGAGCGAGGCCATCGATGGCTCCGCGGTGCATGAGGAGGTCGGCGTGGGCGAAGAAGCGCGCAATCATGGCCCGCAGCACGTCGGCCGTGAGCAGGCTGTCAGAGCCGGCGTTGTGTGCGCATCCGGCGGCGCGGTCGACGCCGAGCGCCGCGGCCACCTGGTCCAGCCCGCCGCGTAGGCCGCAGGTCTTGGCAATGTACTTGGCGTCGAGCACCCACGGCCCGAAGATGTTCCCCACCAGGCTCCGGAAGTCGTCCAGCTTCTCCGGCAGCCGCTCTCCGCGGCGGAGCACCTTGGCGAGGTAGGCGAAGTCGTAGGAGCCAGAGAACGCCACCCACGTGAGGCCGACGCAGGCGAGGCCGGAGCGGGCGAACTCGTCGGCGAAGGCGCTCGGGTCGATGCCGTCCTCCCGGAGCCTGTGGAAGTCCATGCCGTGGGCCTTGAGCATGGCGACGGAGGCCGGCGCGTGCGGGTCCCGGGCCTCGTCGAAGCCCCAGAAGTTGAACTGCCACACGACGGGGTGGCGGCGGCCGTCGGGCCCAACGAGGGCGATCCCGAGCTGCAGCAGCTTCTTGAGCTCGTCGGCGTTGCGGCGCACCAGGGAGTAGCTCTCGTGCGGGTCCCGCAGGTGGCGCGGCGTGGCGGAGTCGTAGACCGTGCCCAGGAACTCGGTGTCGATGCACACCATGGGGTGCGTGGGCAGGAGGGCGCTGATGGCGGCCATCTCCTCCGCGAGGTTCCAGTACCACACCTCCCGCACCTCGACCTCAGCCGGCTGCGGAGCGCAGTGGCGGCCCGCGGTGGCGAAGGCGAACTGGTCCAGCGTCGGCGGCTGCATGTGCACGGGCACGGGCACGGGCATGGGCAGGTGGAGGAGCATGCCCGGGTGGTAGAGGTGGTGCGCGAGTGGAGGAGGCGGCGGCTGGAGGAGCATGGTGCCGCCGTCGCCGTAGAAGATCATGGCTGGAACGGGGAGTGCCGTTCGTGTCGGCGGAAATCTGGATCGTACGCGCTTCTTCTTGTGCTGGACTCGTGAGGCGCGGTGGTGGTGGTATTATAGACGGGCGATCGAGCGAGAGGCGGCAGGGTCGGATCAGGAAACGAAACGAACACGAGTCGAGTTGGAGTAAGATTAGAACAACACAGCCGTCCAAGTAGGTCTGGGCTTTCTGATTTCGGACACGATCCGGTGAACCAGATTAAACACTCTCCGTGTATACTCCTATTAAAATACGGAGTACTACTAGGAGGTTTCCATTTTGAGGATGCAGGGTATTGCGGTATGGTAGAGTATATATACTGTAGCTACTGTAGCTAGCCTGCAACTAATGTATATAACACTTAATTAACTCTAACAAGCATGGGGATGTAGCTCAGATGGTAGAGCGCTCGCTTAGCATGCGAGAGGCACGGGGATCGATACCCCGCATCTCCAGTCGTCAGGTTTCCCGTCTTTCACTGGATCTGGGGATTCTGTCCTTTTTTAGGCCTTGTTCGGTTGCCGGGGGTCACATCCCCTAGTGGATCTAATCTCTCCGGTAACTGGGTGAACCCCAATCATCACCCTAATCCCACAAATCTCTCTTTCTATATTCTCTGTTTACCCCTGCATCTAATTGCCGTTCGGTTAGTCCCTGCAGCAAGCCAGCAACACGCACATGCGGCGGATGGGAGAGATGCCACCGTCGGGGCTGGAGAAGAGAGAGATGCCGCCGCCGGATCTGGGGAAGGGAGAGATGCCGTCGCCGGGGCTGGGGAAGGGAGAGATGCCCCAGAGATATGGAGCTTCCAACAGCTGCCGTCTCTTCCCCATCAGTTGCCGCCGCCCCCTCCTTCAGTTGCCGCCGCCATCAGGGATGGGGAGGCAACGAGACTAGGAGATCTCGTCTCCTTCAGTTTCTTCCGCCGCCGCTCTCCCTCCCCTGAGCCGCCGCCGCCCGCTCCGCTCCCGTAGTCGGGGCCATTGCCATGTCGCACAGGAACGAGAGGGGAACGAAGCACTCGCCCTCTCTTTTTTTCATCGTACCGTTTCGGGATAGAATCCACGGGTGCGAGGTAGAGTTTTCTAACCCGGTGTAACGGAGGGGGTTTGGGAGGAAATTGGGCGGGGTGAAATACCGACCGGGTTTAACCGAACAGACAATAAGAACGGGCTGGGATTAAACACCGGCGGGTCGGATCCCGGCCGACCCACAGGGATTGCGGCCCGATCCCGGCCGGGATGGGACGAAACGAACAAAGCCTTACTATTTAAAAAAAAAAAATCCAAACACTATCAACTGTCACAGAAAATGCATGATGCAGAAACAACATCTCCTCGTCAAATGTCATAAATATGCCTACAATCCTAGACATAACTTCAAGCCCCAGTTAAATTAACAATAACACGAAAGAGTTTAATGATGATCACAGGCAAAATGTTACAACATCATATGTTCTGCCCACCTTTGA
The DNA here is from genome assembly GCA_007115705.1 of Dactylis glomerata. NCBI lineage: Eukaryota > Viridiplantae > Streptophyta > Magnoliopsida > Poales > Poaceae > Dactylis > Dactylis glomerata. The sequence goes on along the minus strand of QXEO01000195.1, from coordinate 107,460 downwards.
CCCAATCAAAATTATTCAGTTTCAGTGCAGAGAATGCATCATGCAGAAACAGCATCTCCTCCCTCCATGTCACAACATTCAAGCCCAGTTGGATTAATGCCAACCAAAGGCAGGGAAATAATAATCACAGTTTCCATGCAAATTGTTACATCATAATATGTCCTAGCCTCCACACAATCAAAATTATTCAGTCATCAATCTCGACAAATGCAGCATCAAGTCACAATTACAGCGTTCCAGCGAACACAAAACTTTATCTACTCTACACAATAAGTTCCTGACTATCTATCAATGAATTCAGTTCATGGAATGTACACAGCTCTCATGTTCCTTTCCAGCTTCCATGTATCAATCAGCATTTCCAACATCAGAGTCTAAAGATTTTGAGTACAGGCATTGGTCACACAGGGTATGGCTACCCATTCATGTTTATTCTGGTCCTCGGTTTGTTACGTATGGTCCGGATGCTCGTGCGAGGCTGGTCAGAAGATTCGTGGCTCCCGCCAGAGAAGGAGTCCGTATCATCATTGATCATCCGGTTGATCATCAGTAGCTGTCTGTGCTCCATACGCTGCTTCCTTTCCTGAGAATCTGCGCCGTTGTTGATGAAGTACACACCACTGCCATATATCCTCTCGTGAGGCAGCTTATTCAGCCGATCTCTGAGATCCTCACCATGAGATTGCATGCCAGGTGCGTCACGCGGATATCTTGGTTCTCTTGACCTCCCAATGGAGTCACTTTCTCTCTCGGAACTAGGCGGATATCTTGGTTCTCTCGACCTAGCAATGGAGTCCCTTCCTCTCACAGAACTCGGAGAGTATCCTGGCTCTATTGACCTCCCAATGGAGTCCCTTTCTCTCTCAGAACTTGGCGGATATCCTGGGTCTCTCGACCTCCCAGTGGAGTCCCTTTCTCTGTCAGAGGTCACGCTAGACATAGGACTCTCTGGATGTTGTAGAGGTTGGTCTCCAAGAATGCCACCCCAACTACCTTTTCCAGCAGATGTTCTTCCTTTAGATTTCTTGCTTCTGGATGTTCTGCTACCTGGATTCCCATTTTGTACTTCAAGCTGCTTCCCCTTGCCGTCATCTGAAGATCTGCTAGTTTCTTGTGGAGCTGCTTCAAGAGGAGTAATGTTCAGCAGTTCCGGATCATCCTTGAAACTGAATGGACGTTTTGCTGGATCCATTTTTCTGAAGGTGATGGATATCCTGTGCATCAGAGTACCCATGTTACAGAGGTGAATGAACCAAGTTCAGAAAACTAACACAGCATACAATTCTAACCTTTTGGATGGTACTGCTGGAACGCAATGCTTTGCAACATCAGCACCATTGCCATTTATGATAAGCACAGACCTGTGAATATTCACATTTAGTTTAGTGAAGGAATGAAAGAATTGCACATAAAACTAAAGAGAACAGTACAAAAAGCTTCATGACACTCAGGTGAGGAGAGAGACAAGATAACAGATCACAGATAATAGCTCATCTTAGCGCAAACTAAAAAAAAATCAATTTAGCACATCAATGTCACAATGTACCATGCACCTAGCAACATCATTTACAAGTATCAACAGGACACTGCATAATTTTGGTATTTATATGACATCAGGCTTTTGAAAATTCAATAAATAGAATCAATTTGAAATTATCCACAGACATATAGTCAAGTGTAAGTGTGCAACTATGAAAAGATGTCATGCAGCAAGCAATATCATTTGCAGTAAGAAAATGGGGAAAGTTCTTGAATTCATATACTATCGACATTTTGAAGAACCAAATAGACTCAATTCAAAATAATACATACACTAGATAACCAAGTGTGACTACTACATGCTAAAAAAGTGTGAATAGCACATATCCATTAGGTGTTTCTGTTCCTAACGTGAATTCTGGTGTCACTCATGAGTTCAAGCCTTATTTCTGAAAAGCTAGAATTATTAGTTTTAGGTTTAATCAAGCATGGCATTAACACCAAGTCTTTTAAGCCAAAGTGCAACCCTTCAAAAGGTAGAAGCTCAAGTACAAGATGCAAAAACTGTATAGCACAAGACTGAATCCTCACGGTGTGTCCCAGTAAGGAAAGGAAGAAGGAAAGCCTTGCTATGCTAACGTTGCAAGGTGAACATAGAGGAAAATAAAGAGAAGATAACCAACATACCCAACAGGTAGAGGAATTGCAAATGAGCCCGTAAATTCTCCAGGACCGGCAATTTTCAGACTAGACCCGAAGAGTATGTTGCATTCACTGAGGAATGAAACAGTACAAAATGGTCGAACAAAATCATGGCTGTCTATATGCGGTGGGATGCAATCTCCAGGGTCATACATATTGACAATGCAACTGTCAGGCACACAATCCGGAGGCAAAATACGCCACTTTACCAATCGCTTGACCATGACCTTAAATAGATCAGGGATCGGATCAGAAACAAAAGTTCGAATGATGCCTGGTGGATTTCCGTTCTTGTCCTGCCATAAGAAATTTTATATTGAGATGAGTTTATAGATAGGCTTCACTAATGCTTAAATGTAACTACAACAAGATGAAACTAAGAACAAAGTAAGTACCGTAGCATAGTTATAACAGCATCCAAATTGGATTGTTACCCGCCCTTTACCACGCATCCATTTCTCAGGTTCCGTATAAGTACGATCTGGCAAGTGGGGAATATGTGTGCTCAAATTTATAGATATACAAAGTATAAAAGGTAGAGAGGGGGAACACTTATGAGATTGAGAACATTTACCTGTTAATAATTGAAATATAAAAGAAGATAAATATAAGCATTGCATAAAATAGTTATAAGAAGTAACACATATTCCAGAATCATTTAACAGTTTGGCAACTAATACTTTTTTCTTTGGATTTGCTTCTTCAAATAAGATGGAAACTTCACTACTAAAATTTGATAACTTTAAATAGGATATACTAGTAAGAAAATGGAACAAACATAAGGTCTATCAGGAAAAGTTGCATTCATTACATCCCTGTCAGTCATGTGGTTTAAGAGCTTGAGAATTGAGAACACTAACATGTTAACAATTGAAATACACATGAAGAAACAACTTTTATTAGCATTGCATAAGATAAAAATAAGAAGTAACACGTATCCAGAATCACTTAATAGTTTGGCAACTAATACTTTTTTCTTCGGATTTGCTCTTTTAAATGAAGTGGAAACTGCACTACTCCCTCCGTCCCGGTGTATAGGTCCTGCGCGTATCTCTAGGTCGCAATTTTGACCAACGTAATACAAGTTATATACTACAAAATATATATCACTGGAAACTTCAAACTTTGTACTTTCTAATGGTATAATTTTTATGTTATAAAACTTAGATTATATTGATCAAAATAACAACATAGAGATACGCGCAGGACTTATACACCGGGACGGAGGGAGTATAAAAATTGGATGACTTCAAATAATACATATATACTAGTAAGAAAATGGAATAAATGTAAGGTCAGTTAGGAAAAGTTCTGTTCATCCTGCCAGTCCTGCTTGCATGTTATATGTTCTAAGGTTAATACATTCAACGTGACTTACAAAGGTCATCAACTTTGGCATGGAAGTGGAGGCATATTAGGTCCACTAGCACCTTGAGATGTACTAGTGCACTAGGCTATGGGGATTCTGGAGCAGCTCACGACCATAGGCGACACAAAAAGGACATAAGTTCTTCAAGGAACAGGTCATACTATTGCATGACCGTTACAACGAAGCAACTGTGAGAACAGTCCATTCTACAATAGTAAAAATATTAATTTATTCTAAAATAAAAGGCAAGTAGATTCTAGACCATAAGAAACAGTGGTGAGAATAACCCAAAAGATGTGATCCTTGTTTAGAAAGAAAGTAGTTAAGATAAAATATTCTACTTCTACATACCCTCACTTAAGTCGTAGGTATCATGGGATGCAGGACTGCAAGAAACACCAGGTACAGATGCATGCTATGTTATTCATGCTTACAAAATGTTGATTTAAAAGTATGAATAGTCATTATATGAGTATAGAAACAATGAAGCAAAAACCATTCGAGAATACTACAAATGATACAGAAGCTAACACCCTGAATTTATGTGAATGGAGACATCACTGTATCAGAAGTATGCACGCGAATTTATAAGATGGGTACCAGAATAGTAACCAGGAATGTGGGAGGCACTTCCAGATCTCTAGAGTCGGCATTGTATGATACTATGCAAGTTCGTATTCTAAATTTCTAATCTACAACTAGTTCCTACAATGAAGGCTGAATCCGCTAGTTTTCATAGGCTGGTCTAGCAACCTACCAAGTAATGAAGTAACTAAGAAAGTTTCCTACTTTGGGTTAAGATCAAGCATACAGTATAACGAAAACACAAAATATGCAGGTCTTAACTCGTAACTCCTTCAGACAAATGTTCTAGTCATTATCTGGACTTGCTTTCTTTGCGTGGAGACATAACTATTGCATCCATATAGACCCTCCTAAGTTGTTCCTATATAAGTCGCATAGTCCCTACTCAAATCAAAATCAAGCAAACGGCTTCATTGAGCATACTCCATACTCTGGGTACTACAGCCTTAGTAGCAGTCTGAAGAACACATCGGCACCAATACAGCTAAATATCCTGCCGCGACCTTCGCATCCTCATGACTAATACTCAACCCTAGAAGCAAACATTTTTCTGGATTCTATTCAATAGACCTACAGTCCATTATACAGAAGTTCAAACACACCATGACAAAAACCAATATGTAATTTCCAACAGTGTAAGCCTCACCTCCAAGCTCCCCACGCTTGCCCCTCTCCTGCAGGGCGTAGACGCACTCAACAATGCGCCGCTGCTCGGCGGCACTGAACACGCCGGTGTGGAGCTCTAGGCCAGCGAGGATGTTGACAAGCCGGCCCCTGACCCTCTCGAAGCATATGAAATCATCCTTCCGCACCACGTTCCGCAACCGATGGAGCTCCCGCTGCTCCCTCGTCAGACTTGTCCTCGGCCTCCCCGCCTCCCCCGCCTCCTCCCCGTCGTCGGCGGCCATGGCAGCCGCGTCCTCCTCCACCGCAGCGGCGAGCTCGTCCTCCTGCGCCATGTCCGCCCAAGACATCCTCGGCTTCTCCGCCGGCTGCTGCTGCTGCCGATGTTGAGGCGGCGCCGGTGGAGGCGGATCCGAGTCCCAGCCGCTGGGCTCGAACGGCAGCTGCTGCGGGGTGGCCGGATCCAAGTCCCACCCCGACGGCTCAATCCGGTCGACCCGCTGCTGCGGCTGCGGCGCCGGTGATTCGTCCGCTGCAAGAAAGTTGGGTGAGGGCGAATGCAAGAGGTGGGCACCAAGAAACCCTAGACAAGGCCGTCCACAGCCCAAGAATCCTTCTTCCCCAGCGGCGGTTACCTCGCGGGAGGAGGGACTCGACGCGGCCGCGGAGCGAGTCGACGCAGGAGGGGCAGAGCCCCGCGGAGAGGAAGGGGAGCCACGTGGTGAGGAACTCCCCGGCGATGGCGAGCTCGTCGGCGTCGTACTGCCCCCGCACGAGCGCCATCGGGTCGTCGTCGGCGTCGGCGGCGGCGGCCATGGATGTCGGCGGTGGTTGGCGGCGGCGCGGCTTCTCTCTGTCGCTCGCGTGGGACCAGAGGCTTGTCACTCTCCGCCTCGGCTCCGATGCGGCCTTTCTTTCACCCTTCGGGGAGGTCTTGGTCGCTGTTCCGACGCGGAGACTCTTCCCGTAATCCCGTCTTCCGGATAACTTCCAGCCCGGGCTGGGTTAGGTACAGCTACGATGATCCTGGCCGTCCGTCGCGGCGTCGGATGTTCAGGATTGGAAGATTTAGGCCTTGTTTGGTACTAGAGTTTTAGTGGGGATTAGTGGGGATAATCCCCTCCGTTTGGATGTTTGTATTGGTAAGCTTGGCATTGCATTCGATGGAATATCAATGTCCTATGATATTTGCATTGAGATCAATGCCAATATTTATGTTTGGATGTGTCGATATTTGGGACCTAGAATTGATATCCTATTTGAATGCCAAATCCTGTTTGGATGGTTAAAGAGATGTATTGCATTTGAAAACGAATTTTGTGTAACTTTGAATATGTTTGAAAACAATTTTATGACATATGTTCGAATATGATATATATAATGTGTAAAATTGACAAGCGTTGACTACTGCTTCGTCCTTGGGATGAAGCATACCGAAGCAAACCATGACGGCTACCTTCTTCGCTCCCCCGATGTTGCATGCGAGACACAGAATGGCACAGAGATCTCCAGGAGGACGCCGTATGACGAAGGAATGACAAACGGGCCCCCGATATTTGCCTACCTGGTTTTCGGTCCAGGAAGGGTGTCTCATGAAAGGCTTTCGGGGCCCATCAAGGCAGTGGCCTGGCGCGGCCCAGGAGCAATACTTGGGGCACAAGCAAGATTTCGAGGAGTCCAAGTTAGGCTAGTCCTCGGTTGATCCGATTTGTACTTGGCTTGAGAGACACTCCCGAGACCTAGCCTTGGCTTATAAAAGGCTGGGAGGGAGGTCTTGAAACCCTAGACACTTTTCCACCCACCTCACGCTAGAGCGCTCGACAGCTCAGAGCTCTCTGCCTTGGCTAGATCCAATCTACGCCTCCATTGTAACACCATCATCGCCACCACCATATCAATACAAAGTCAGACAAGCAGGACGTAGGCCTTTTACCTTTCGAGGGGGCTGAACCTGGGTAAATCCTCGTGTCCCACTGCTTTCGTCTGATCGCCGTCGAGTTCGCCAGGTCCCCAATTCGCTTCCTAGATCGAAAGCCCTTCGACATGGGCATTGCCGGGGATAAACCTCATCAATTGGCGCCGACCGTGGGGACGACGGGATCTGGATCTACGGATTCGCCGGCTCCGTCACCCGCAACCTACAAGATCGACATCGACACCGTCGTCGGCATCGCTGTGCCGAACAACGACAACACCACCTCCAAGATCGACATCGACACCGTCGTCGGCATCGCTGCGCCGACCAACGTCGACGACCCATCCAAGATCGACATCAACACCATCGCCGGCATCGCTGTGCCGGCCATCGTCAACGCCAACCCGATGGAGCCGAAAATCGGCACTGTCGATTCGATTGCCATCGACAGCGTTTCGCCAAGCACCATCAACTTCGCTCCGACGGCGGACGTCATCGACCCCACTTCAGGCACGACAGGGGTAGCGCTCGGAGGCTATGACATGGCCTTCGGACTGTTCAACTTCCACGTGGACAGTAACGGGGCGGTAGAGTTACTCTCCGTCACCGAATCGGCCCCGCTCATGGCCGAAACGACGGAACCACCAACCATCGGGGGCAAACCCTCGACAGGCGCATCGCTAGCATCATCGGAGGAGAGATCGAAGCCAAAAACTTCGACCCCATCAGTTGGGTCGAACGACTTTGAAGATCCACCTCCATCCCCAACCACCGCCTATTGCGTCGACTGCGACGCATACCACTACGTGGGCGCCGGAGATTTTTCATCTCATGAAATCGCCGGCTGTGAAGATCCTTGGGGGGGCACAGCAGCTGTCTACCCGACGATATCAGAGTGCGATCGGGCTCTCAACACCCTCACACTCCGCACTGCTCCGTACGACCCTGACTACGTCGAAGGGTTGTACACAGACTACACATGCTCAGATGACGACGACGACGTTTACCCCGAAGCTAAGGGGAAAATCGGCAATTCGGCAAGCACCGCCTCACTATGCGAATCTAACGCATCCAGTGATGGCTATGTAGCTGATTATGATTCTGACTTCATGATCGAGGTCAAACCCTATGTCGAAAGCGACGACGTCTATCCTCCAGCGCTGGGCGAAATCAGCGACGATTCGACCCCGTGGCCCGGGGGCCACTGTATGATGGCATCGCATGGCGACAGAAACAAGAACGACGGCCGAAACCGGGCGGATAGCGGCCGCCAGGTGCTCACGCACGATCAAATTCGGTTCGCAAGGAGGGTTTACGCGGGCGAAGTAAATTTCGGTCCCAACCCAAGCCCAAGCGACCTAGCTGCACTGCGATTTGTCATCCAGGAGCAAAAAGATCAAATCAGCGCTGATAGGCGAGTGCTGGAGCGGCGCAGAGAGGAGGCCGACGCGTCCAGCAAAAGGCGGGCTGAAAGGTCATCCCACTATTCATCGAGCGTTCAACGCCGATTGAGATCGCACACTCAGCCCAGGGCCGATATGCACAATATCACCCGAAACCTGGAGGCAGAGTTCAATGAGGCCGAATTGATGCCCAAAACCAAGGAAGCAGCAATCATGGCTGCGGCGGCATACATAGCTGCAAACGCATCTAACGGCGACGAACATATGCAACATCTGCGAAATTTAGCACTCGAAGGAGTAAGGGTGCTGCAAGGCACGCCTGGCTCAGCACATGGCGCAACAGCAACAAGAATCGCTCCACCGCCGGAGCAAGTCAGGCACCCAGCACCAGCGCCAGCCGTAGCGCCTCGGACGCAAGTGGTCGAACCTCTCAACGGAGAGCTTCGGCATGGTCTGGCCCAGCATAGAGTCGACCAAGCGCGAGCGCGGCGCGAGGCAGAAACGTTCGGCGGTCCCAGCGATGGACTCTGCGGGGCAGAATGCTTTAGCCTTCTGATCCGTTCCGCACCGTTGCCGAAAGGAATCAAACTCAGCGATGGCATAGTCAAATTCAACGGGCAGCAGGATCCCCGAATTTGGCTAGATGACTTCATAACCGCTGTAAAAATCAGCGGCGGATCTAGGGACAATGCCCTTCAGTTGTTGTCGCTGCACCTAAAGGATAACGCAAGGGCATGGTTGAACAATCTCGCCCCAGATAGCATCCGCTCCTGGGAAGAATTCCGGCAAGCGTTCATCGCAAACTTCCGAGGCACTTCACGACGACCTACGTCGTTCGAAGAACTCCGCCTGTGCGTGCAGAGAACGGGAGAAAACCTGAGATCATACATCTCACGGTGGATCAGCCTCCGGAACACGACGGAAAATATCTCACCCGAAAGGGCCATCGACGCCTTTCGGGACGGCCTCTTTCGACGCGACTTCAAGGAAGAACTGGGGCGCTGCAAGCCTAGAACCATCGACCACCTCATGAGCCTGGCGAACGAGTGGGCTGATGGCGAAGACTCCATCTCAGCTCCTAGAAGCCGCCGTCGGTCAGCAGAGCGTGACGTCGACGCAAAGGACCAGTTCCATCCCGGATCACGGAAGAAAGGTCGCCGAAGCCGCTACGACAACGCGGACAATGCAGACATGGTAGCAGCTGGCTACGTGCACGAGGACCGCGACGACAATCGCAACTTACCGCGACGAGGAAACACTTACTACGGCAGTAGCAGCCGTGATTCGAAACCCAGTAAGGAGTGGCGTCGCCGGCAGCCACAGCTGTCGGCAGAAGAGATGCTTGATAGCGGATGCCCAAGGCACACGTACCTCGACAAGGACGGAGTACGAAAACCTGCACACCTCCTCATCGAGTGCAGGGAGTTCCTTCGTCTCAACCGAGCGCTTCAGGAGAGGATGAACGTCGAGCAACCAGTGGCAGGGGCGATAGCCTACAACGCTCCACCGCCACCGCCGAACCCACCAGCAAACGTCGTACAGCAAAGCCACCAAGCTGCTACGATCCAGCAAGTCGAGCAGCGACAGCCGGTCAACAAGGAAGAAGAGTTCCCGCCACCAAGAGGTTTCGTGCCCATGATTCAGAGGGGGCGCCCGATGAACAAAGTCCAGCAAAACGCGCGAGAGAAGTGTTCCACGCCGAACACGCGCCACCGGCCACTCCCGAGTATCTGAATTGGTCTGAACATCCGATCGGTTTCGATCGGTCAGATCACCCACCGAAGATCCCACGCCCAGGACACCATGCACTGGTTCTCGAAGCACAAATAGGAGGTTTCACCTCGAAAAAGTTGTTCATGGATGGAGGCAGCAGCCTGAACCTCATCTACGCAGACACACTGCGAAAGATCAAGATCCCACTGCATAATCTCCTGCCAACGGAGACTTCCTTCCACGGAATCGTCCCAGGGAAGCCGACGTACCCACTGGGGGCAATACACCTCGATGTCATCTTCGGTACTCCAGCAAACTTCAGAAAGGAGAAGATCGAATTCGAGGTGGTCGACTGGCCCTCGCAGTACCATGCTATCCTCGGGCGGCCAACGTTCGCTCGATTCATGGCGGTACCCCACTATGCCTACCTCAAGTTGCGGATGCCCGCAAACAGAGGACCACTGACGATCAGCGGCAGCTTCGCGCGATCAGAAAACTGCGACAAGGACTTCAACAGCATGTCCCAGACTTTCGGGGTGCACGAAGAACTGCACCACATTCGGGAAGCTACAGTCATGGACATCGACCCGCCGGCGCAGCAGAACACCCCAGAGCTGTCTTTCGATGCCACCAAAGACACCCGAGAACACCAGATCCACCCGACGGATCCAACCAAGACGGCGCGGGTGTCGAACTCCCTTTCCCCCGCATAGGAAAGCGCGCTCGTCGAGTTCCTCCGTGAGCACTGGAGGATGTTCGCCTGGTGTCCAGCAGATATGCCAGGAATCCCCAGGGAACTCGCCGAGCACGAGCTAAAGATCTTTCCCAACACGAAACCGGTCAAGCAGTCTATGCGCCGGTATAACCCAGAGAAGGCCAAGTCGATGGGTGAAGAAATCAATCGCCTCCTCGAGGCCAAGTTCATCAGAGAGATCAAGGAAGCCACATGGCTTTCGCCACCAGTCATGGTGGAGAAGAAGGACACCAAGATCTACAGGATGTGCATCGACTTCACCGCCCTCAACAAGCACTGCCCGAAGGACTACTTCCCCCTGCCCCGAATCGATCAGATCATCGATTCCACGGCAGGATGCGAACGCCTCTCGTTCCTCGACGCCTACTCTGGATACAATCAGATACGGCTGAAAGTAGAAGACGAAGACAAGACGGCGTTCATCACCCCGCACGGGGTATACTGCTACATGACGATGCCCTTCGGGCTCAAGAACGCCGGAGCCACCTATCAACGGTGCATGCAGGCATGCCTGAAGGAACAAATCGGCCGCAACGTCGAAGTCTATGTCGACGACATTGTCATCAAGACCGCGAAAGCAGAAAGCTTGCTCGACGATCTTCGAGAAACCTTTGCCAACCTTGACAGATATAGCATCAAGCTTAACCCGAAGAAGTGCTCTTTCGGGGTACCCACCGGCCAACTGCTGGGCTATCTAATCTCCGAGAGAGGGATCGAAGGCAACCCAGAGAAGATACAGGCCATCATCAACATGCAGCCTCCGAAGACGCTTCGACATGTCCAGCAGTTGACAGGTCGACTCGCAGCGCTTAGCCGCTTCATCAGCAAGCTTGGCGAAAAAGCGCTCCCTTTTTATCGGCTGCTCCGGAAAATAGACAACTTCACGTGGACAGAAGAGGCACAAGCCGCATTCGAAGATCTCAAGCGCCGTCTATCGACCTCCCCAGTTTTCGTTACACCTCGAGAAAAAGAGCCCATGTTGCTATACATTGCGGCTACAAATCAGGTCGTCAGTTCAGTGCTTGTGGTCGAACGCGCAGAAGAGGGCAAAGAGCACGGCGTACAGAGACCCGTGTATTACCTGAGCGAAGTCTTATCGCCGACCAAGCAAAGATACCCCCATTATCAGAAGTTGGCATACGCCATATACATGACAGGAAAGAAACTGCCGCACTATTTCGAGTGTCACTCCATCATAGTAGTGGCCTCGAATCCAGTCTCCAGCATCCTCAACAACCCAGACGCCACAGGGCGTGTGTCGCTATGGGGGATCACGCTAGGACCCTGGGAAATCACGTACCAGCGCTAGTCCGCGATCAAGTCGCAGGTCCTACCGGATTTCATAGCCGAGTGGACAGAAGCTCAGATGCCCGAGCTCCCAGACCTGTCGAACAGCTGGACCATCTTCGTCGACGGGTCCAAGCGGGTTTCGGGGGCAGGGGCAGGAGTGGTCCTGGTGTCACCGCAAGGGGATAGGATGCGCTACGTCCTCCGCATGCGCTTTCCGAGTCCCTCCAACAACGAGGCAGAATACGAAGCCGTCCTTCACGGTATGCGCATGGCGAAGGCCTGCGGGGCCACCCGCATCAAGATTCATGGGGACTCGAACCTCATCGCCCAGCAAGTCATGAAGGAGTGCGACGCAACCTGCGCGAACATGATCGCATATCGCGCCATGTACGACAAGCTCGATGGCGAATTCGAGGGCTGCGAAGTAACGCACATCGGCAGGGAAAGCAATGAGGAGGCAGACAACCTGGCCAACGTCGGCTCAAGATGCCTACCAATACCGCCCGGAGTCTTCTTCGAAGAGATATTCGAACGCTCCGTCAAGATCAAGCCAGCAACTAACCCGGCGTTAGCAGCACGCCCGGGGGCTCGGTCGGACAATACCGCTCCGGCAGCAGGAGTAGCAGACCTCCCGAAGGATGCAGCCGCGGTCATGCTCGTCGAAGCAACATGAACAAGACCATACTTGGCATACCTAACGCGGGGCGAACTCCCAGAAGATCCCATCCATCGCCGACAAGTCATGCGGCGCTCCAAGGCCTTCACGATAATCAACGGGGAACTCTACAAGCGCAGCACCACAGGAGTGCTCCAACGGTGCATAGCGCAGGAAGATGGGATTGCTCTCCTTCGGGAAATCCACGAAGGAACCTGTGGACACCACGCTTGCAGTCGAACCCTCGTGGCCAAGGCTTTTCGATCCGGATTCTACTGGTTATCCGCCCTCTACGATGCCAGGCACATCGTCCAGCACTGCGAAGCATGCCAGTTATTCGCCACCAAGCCGCACGCGCCGGCGTCCGAACTGCACACCATCCCTGTGGCCTGGCCCTTCGCACAATGGGGACTGGATCAAGTGGGACCTCTCCCCAAGTCATCTCGAGGAGGTCATACTTACCTCCTAGTCGCAGTGGACAAGTTCTCCAAGTGGATAGAGGCTGTTCCGGTCACCAATCAAGAGGCGACCACGGCAGTAAAATTCTTCGAGTCCATCGTCTACCGGTACGGCGTCCCGAACAGCATCATCACCGACAACGGCACCAACTTCACTTCGGGCGAATTCCAGGACTTCGCCAAAAACCTCGGCATCAAACTCAAGTACGCTTCGGTGGCGCACCCCAAGTCTAATGGGCAGGTCGAAAAAGCCAACGGGCTTGTGTGCGGAGGCTTGAAGAAGCGGCTACTTCAACCCCTCAAGCGAGCAGCAGGTGCCTGGGTCGAGGAACTGCCTTCGGTGCTATGGAGCCTGCGAACGACGCCCAACTCCTCGACGGGCTACACACCTTTCTTCCTGCTCTTCGGAGCAGAAGCAGTGCTACCCACGGACGTACGCTACAGCGCGCCCCGCGTCGCCGCCTACGTCGAGGAAGATGCAGACAAGGCGTTAGCAGACGCCCAAGACCTGCTGGACGAAGCTCGAGACATCGCCCTCGTTCGATCGGCGGTCTACCAGCAGAGCCTCCGCAACTACCACAGCAGACGGGTACGCGGACGTTCTTTCGAGCCGGGCGACCTTGTGCTCCGACTCAAGCAGACAAGCACATCGAAGCTGGAGCCACCATGGGAAGGCCCGTACCTCGTCCACGAGGTCATCCCAGGAGGATCATATCGCCTACGCAACCCGAAAACGGGGAAAGACGTAGAGAACCCATGGAACGCCGCGCAGTTGCGCCGTTTCTATCCTTAGCTAGCAAAGCTGTCTCCTCTACCCCCTCTAATATGTAATCAGGTGTCGGCAGCAGTCCGCACCCAACATTGTGCCTTCGGCACCAAGCAATAAAGTTCAAGTTCCCCGTCCTATGATTCAACATCTGTGCACGCTCGGGGGCTTCGCCTACGCTCGAGGGCTCAGCTTTTCGACCCATGCTCGGGGGCTCAGCCTTTCGACCCACGCTCGGGGGCTAAGCTTTTCGACCCACGCTCGGGGCTTCGCCTACGCTCGAGGGCTCAGCCTTTCGACCCACGCTCGGGGGGCTTCGCCTACGCTCGGGGGCTCAGCCTTTCGACCCACGCTCGGGGGCTTCGCCTACGCTTGGGGGCTTCACCCACGCTCGGGGGCTCAGCCTTTCGACCCACGCTCGGGGCTTCGCCTACGCTCGGGGGCTCAGCCTTTCGACCCACGCTCGGGGGCTTCGCCTACGCTCGGGGGCTTCACCCACGCTCGGGGGCTCAGCCTTTCGACCCACGCTCGGGGCTTCGCCTACGCTCGAGGGCTCAGCCTTTCGACCCACGCTCGGGGGCTTCGCCTACGCTCGGGGGCTCAGCCTTTCGACCCACGCTCGGGGGCTTCGCCTACGCTCGGGGGCTAATCTTTTCGACCCACGCTCGGGGGCTCAGCCTCTCGACCCTACGCTCGGGGGCTAAGCCTTTCGACCGACGCTCGGGGGCCTCGACCCGTGCTCGGGGGCTCGGCCTTTCGACCCACGCGCGGGGGCTTCGACCCACGCTCGGGGGCTCAGCCTTTCGACCTACGCTCGGGGGCTTCGCCTACCCCCGGGGGGTCAGCCCTCGACCCACGCTCGGCGACTGCGCTCTCTCGATCTACGCTTTGAGAACTTTTCGCTCTCCTCATCGACGCTCGGGATCGCTGCCGATTTGCCACAGACGAATATAAACACAGCGATACAGTCGCCAGTATTTCTACAAGCAGCATAATGGTGGTCCATGTTGTATCTACCGCTGGGCGACGGAGGAAGCGTCTTCAGAAGCTCTAGGTCAACCTCAGGGTAGTGAGCACGCACGAAGGCAAGTGCGACGACAGCCCCGCTACGCATGTGTTCCCGGACAAAGGAATACACAGCATTGCCGTTCTCGAATCGATCGAGCAGCGCCGGCAAACCTTCGGGCTGATTGTTCAGAGGGAACATCACCTGGTGCACCAGTGCTAGGGCGTTTCGGCTCGTCTCCGACAACACACCAGATTGAGCAATCCTATCTTGAAGAAGTGTCAGCTTCATTGCTTTCGACCGATCAGCCCAGAAGTTATCGGCAACAGAGTTGGCATGATTCTGGGCTGCAACAATATGCGCATTCACGCGCCGGGCTTCGGCTGCACTATCAAGGCATACATCTGCGAAGGGAGGCCGAAGATCAAATCCTGCACACTCAAGTCACAATGCACAGTGAAAGAGGTCTAGAGACTCACACTTCAACGACTTTCCAAGACTCTCGATCTCGTCGAGAAGAAATTTTTCGCAGTCCGCAGCGAGCGACGCCTTCGACAGAGCGACGTCGACCTTGGCAGTAACCACCTTCAGTTGACGCTGTGTAGTTTGAAGTTGGTCACGCAAAGATCGGATTAGCGATAATTCGCCGGAGGAAGGCGTTCTTCGCTCGGTGGCACCGGAAGTACTGCCAGTCGTTTCGTACGAAATAGGCCAAGCACCAGAGTTCAGCGAAGAACCCTGCACGAGGAATCGGGCATCACATACATGCATTCGAAGGACAAACATCAAGTAGATCCAGACAACAAAATAGCAATTTTTACAGCAGAAGGAAATTCTAGTCAGAGTCACTGCCTTCGACTTGAAACCACAAGAGCCAATTACAAGTGAGCGTCAAAAGCATTGCTCGCGCTACGCTGAACTACCAGCCTTGCTAGACGGTGCGCCGGATGCGCCACGCTTCCGAGCCCTCGCCGCCGCACGCTTCTCGTTCCTCTCGGCCAGAAAGCCCGTCATTCGAGCAGCCAGTTCACGAGCACGAGCGACATAAGTCTTCGCGGACTTGTCATGTCCGTCCTTGTCTTTCGGGTACGTGCTCGTGACCTTGTCAGCATCGAACTCCACATCGTGCATCATCATCATGGAGAAGACAGACTCGGTGCCGATGGTTACCTGTCGGTGTACCGCGGCAAACAACGGGTCTTCACCGTCCGCCTTCACCGCCAGAGCTTCGAGGATCCCCGCCATGGTGTCGCTGGTGGAGTCGGGTACAGACGTATCCCGAACACGGACAAGTGTCGATCGCACCCGCGAAAGGAGGTTAACAACCTCGCGACTCAGGCGCTCGGCGAGGCCAACACTGGATTCGATCCCAGCGGGCTCTTTCATAGCTCCGGCGTCCAATTCGGCGGCAGCTACATGAAAAAGCAAACAGCCAGCTCACAACAGGACTGTTCGGCACGGATTATTCCGGACAAAGCTCGAAGAACTTACCACGCAAGGCGTCAACCGAAGTTTGCAGACGCTGGGTTAGCTCTCCTTCTCGGGCTTTGGCGTCCAGACAGCTTTTCTTCGCACGCTCCTTAGCTTCGGACGCTTCGCCCTCCAGTCGGGCGATTTCGTCGTTCAGCTCGGTGACCTTAGCCTTCAAGCCCGAATTCTCAGTGGCAAGATTGTCCAGCTGAGATTTCAGGGAAGTCTTGTCAGCAGCAGCCTGGGCCCCAATCCCTACCCAGTTAAAGGATGTCGTCAGAGAAAGAAGCGTCATATCATACACAAAGCAAAATTTTACAAGTAAGGTGGCAGTACTCACGTCGAGTTTCGTCGAGCTGATCGGACAGCTTCCAGTTCTCTTCCTCTAAGGCGAAGAAGCTCCTACAAACCTTCGACAGGTCCCTAACAACAGGCTAAAGAAGGCAGGGCGAAAGATTAACCTTCGAGTCATGGTTTGGAGGGCAAGCCCAAGTGTAAACACTTAGACTCACCCTCGGGGGCTACTAATGGTCAAGCACGCGAAGCACGAGTTGAAGATCTTCGGACTTACATGGTTGCTAGGACCGGAAGGCCCGTCGGACGAGGAGACAAGCACGAATTCTTGTTCCGTCGCTTTCTTCTTGGAAGAAGCCGAAGGCTTCGTCAGAGCGACTTCGGGGGCGGCAGCGTCAGTGACCTTCTCCTGTGAGTCCGCCGTTTGTTCGAGGGCGTTGTCATGGGGCCGAACCTGGTATTGTTCTTGATCCCCAGGACAGGTCGACGTCTCCTCGGTGGAAGATCTGAAGCAAGCATCGATGGGAGAACCTAACAGTTAATTCGAAGTAAGACCACAAGATGTACAAGTTCGACAAGGGACACTTACGACACGTCGATCCCGAACTTTGGGAGGACCTTCTTGTCTGTTCGAGGGGGAGGACGGCGGCTCAAAGGCGAAGCGGGGATAGCGCTGTTGCCATCATCCCCCGAAGTAAAATGAGTATAGTCGAGGTCTTCCGAATCTTCGACAACGTCCGCGACTCATTGTCTCTTCGGGGCCCTCGGTGGCGATGGAGCGGCGGAGGTCGACCCTTCCAACACTTCGACAAAGTCACGCCCCGGATATTCGCCCATCTCGGGCTGGGGTGGATAGCATCGGGCTACGTCAATCACCTGCACGAGGAGGAGGACTGCATTCGACACTGGACGATCCGGCTAAGAAATAAGGAAGGCATTCGACTAAGAGCAAGATCATACCTCGGTGCGGGGAAAGGCCTTGCTAAAGGCTACGGCGCCGAAGATCTTCGGCACGGGATCCTTCTTCTTGATGTTCGTGACGGTGCGAACGCACTCGTCGATTTCGGCCTCGTGCAGTTCGTCCTGGGAGATGCGGGTCGAATCCCGGCGATCGCTGTAATCCCACATGCAGTGGGCTCGAGCAGCGAGTGGCTGGATTCGACGCTCGATGAAGGTTCGGATGAGTTGGATCCCCGAAAGCTCCTTCTTCGGGGTAGCTCGGAGCTGCTGGATCTTCTCCATCAACGGCTCCGTAATCTTCAGCTCCTCGTCCGAAAGATCGTGTCTCCAGGATACGCGAGGTCGAAGAACGACGGTGGGGTGGAATTCCTCGAGCCCGAAGTTTTCGCCGTCGGAGGACTTGTCCTTGGCATAGTACCACTTCGTCCTCCACCCGGGATTATTTTCGGGCGTTTGGAGGTTGAAATAATCGACGTCTGGGCGCACTTGAACGCCAAAGCCACCGGTTTGATAGGGCAGAGGGTGCCGAATAGCCAAGATTCGGCGCCATAACGCCCAGTGGGGTTCGATCCCCAGGAAGCACTCACAGAGCGTAATAAAGCACGCAATGTGAAGTACGGAATTGGGGTTTAAGTCGTGGAGCTGAATCCCGTAGGCAAAAAGAAGGCCACAGAGGAAAGGATGCGGGGGAAAAGACAAACCCCGCAGCAGGAAAGCGATGAAGATTACCCGGAATCCGAGAGGTGGCCGGGGAACGATCTCCAGGCCGGCGGCGAGCGATTCCGCCGGCGCGTTCTTCAGGAGGCCCATCTTCTCGGCCTGGGACAATTCCTTGTTCCCAACCTTGGACTGGACCCAGCGGCCAACGGCGGAGCCTTCGGCGTCGGCCGTCCTGGCCTTCTTGGCGGCAGCAGCGGCGCCGGCGGCGGTGGAGCTCCTCTTACCCATGGCTTGAGGGCGCAGCGAGTGTTGCGGAAATGGAGGTGAAAAGGTAGAGCTACAGGAGCAATGCGCAGGGAAGAAGACGGTGGCGGCGGAGTGGGATGGACTGTTTACCCTGCCACCGTTATTTATTCCATCGCTGGAACTCTGCGTCAGATCTTAGCCGTCCACGGCGAAGTGGAAGCGACCGGGCTGATCCAGCCATCCACGTGTCAGCACGCGGGCACCGCGGCGCCCACTACGCACGGTAATCAAGGAAACTGTGCCGGTTATTTCTCACCCACGCGCGGGACGTGCGGTCAAACTCTGTCAACGGCCGAGACGCGCGGCCGGGGGGCCCCACCATACATCTAGTCCTGGCAGGGCCTGGCCATTTCTGCAGAAGGTGATGTGACAACTCGACGAAGCACATCGTCAGCGATGACGCGTTCCTTTGGGAAGGTTAATTCTTTTCGGCTCAAATGGCAAAGATTGGCGAAAGACCTTTCGAGCCTCAAAGGGATGTACTCCTTGTACTCGGACGGCCTCTTGACTGGGTCTCCTTCGGGGTCCTTTTTGCTCTTCTCTTTTGTGCCACCCGAATATACGCAAAGTTTTTCGACGACTCTGTCTTTCGCTGAACATTTGCTCCTTCGAGGGGATTTTCGATCGAAATTGTATTCAAGTTGTCTCTTTCGGGCCAGCAGCGCTTTCATGATACTCGAGGTAGGACTTCGGTCCCTCGAATCGAACTTTCGGGCCAGCAGCGCCTTCGTGGTATTTGAGGTAGGACTTCGGTCCCTCAAGTCGAACTTTCGGGCCAGCAGCGCTTTTGATGTATTCGAGACAGGATTTCGGTCCCTTGAATTGTGCTTTCGGGCCAACAGCGCCTTCAAGGTATTCGAGGCAGGGCTTCGGTCCCTTGAATTGTCTCTTTCGGGCCAGCAGCGCCTTCAAGATATTCGAGGCAGGGCTTCGGTCCCTTGAGTTGTCTCTTTCGGGCCAGCAGCGCCTTCAAGACATTCGAAGCCAGGCTTCAGACCTTCGAGTTACCTTTTCGGCTAGTGATGACTTCAAAGAATCCAAGCTCAGGTTATTGACTTTCAAATCATCCTTTTTTGAATCTTTTCCTTTGAGCTGTCAACGCTCCTCAATCAACATGCCCGAATTTTGGTGGCAATATACCAGTTCGGATGCCGTATGTCAAATACGAATGTAAGTCCACGGTTTGCAACACCGGATGGTCTGGTATTCGTATCAAACGCGCTCTGCCGGAAATTTTCCATACCTACGGTATGAAGCTTGCACCGATGGATGCATCGGGTGCCTCACAAATGAACTGGGCTCCGACCTGGTGAGTCCAACACGGCTCGGGTCGGGGTAGCACCAGCCCACGCGGGTTCGAGTCGGGGGACTCGAATCTGAGTAAGCTAACCGCATGTCTTTGCAGCAATGCAATTAACTGAGACCCGGCGTGAGTCTCAGGCCGGTTATGCGCATCCCTCTGCAAACCCGACTTAGCACTTTCGAGGCTCTGAATGAGAGTGACTCGAAAATCTCGTACCGAAACAAGCATACTATTTAAATGACCTCTGTACCTTTGTAGCTCTACAGGCCAAGTGCTCACATCGGGGGCGGCTGGGAAGACTTTCGGGAGGAGTCCCTGCCATAGTCTTCGGCTATCCCAGGCACTCGGGGGCTACTGACGAAGGAATGACAAACGGGCCCCCGATATTTGCCTACCTGGTTTTCGGTCCAGGAAGGGTGTCTCATGAAAGGCTTTCGGGGCCCATCAAGGCAGTGGCCTGGCGCGGCCCAGGAGCAATACTTGGGGCACAAGCAAGATTTCGAGGAGTCCAAGTTAGGCTAGTCCTCGGTTGATCCGATTTGTACTTGGCTTGAGAGACACTCCCGAGACCTAGCCTTGGCTTATAAAAGGCTGGGAGGGAGGTCTTGAAACCCTAGACACTTTTCCACCCACCTCACGCTAGAGCGCTCGACAGCTCAGAGCTCTCTGCCTTGGCTAGATCCAATCTACGCCTCCATTGTAACACCATCATCGCCACCACCATATCAATACAAAGTCAGACAAGCAGGACGTAGGCCTTTTACCTTTCGAGGGGGCTGAACCTGGGTAAATCCTCGTGTCCCACTGCTTTCGTCTGATCGCCGTCGAGTTCGCCAGGTCCCCAATTCGCTTCCTAGATCGAAAGCCCTTCGACATGGGCATTGCCGGGGATAAACCTCGTCACCGTAGTTGTTGGGGAATCAGAAGGAGGTGAGGTGGTGTCGCCATGGACGACGTCGGCGGCAGCCGGAGCGGGCGAAGTGGCAAAGATGCTAGGTGGCATGCGGCTCCTCGGGAAGGAACGTAGGGACTCCGGGGACCTTCATGGGCCGTTGGCAAAGGCCGGGATGGAACATCGGAGAAGATCAAAGCGGCGGCGACTCATGGCCAGAGCTCGGGAAGACGCAGACGATGGCGTCGATTGGGGGCTTCTCCGGTCGATTCCATCAGTTAGGAGGGAGAGGGAGTCGACGCAGACCTGATGTGAGGTTTAGGAGGATGGGGGCGGGGGCGGCCAGTCTCGCCGGAGGCGAAGAAGGAGGGCGGCGGCAGGGGACATGCGAGCGAGCAATGGTTACGGAACAGATCGTGCGAGTGAGCCAGAAGAAAACGTTTCGGGCCGAATACCTCAAGAAGTCGAGCTCCAGACTCATTCGTTCGGGATAGGGCTGCCTAGGCTAAAAAGTTTCACCTCAATATCAGGCCCGAATGCACAGCCTCAATACCTAACACATCCAAACACATGGAATTCGGATATTCGGGCCTGGAGAATGCCAATATCCAATGCCAAGCCTGAATACAAACATCCAAACGGCCCCCTAGAGTATTGGGTGAAACCCCCACCTTCACCCCAATCCCCACAAAACCCCACCCACAATCCACTAGGTAGAGGTAGAGTATTGGGGATTGAGAAAAATACACTAAAATTTAGGAAAGAGTGGGGATTAACGGGGATTATACTCGCCCAATACTCTAGTACCAAATATACTTTTAGAAGTGAGTGGGGATTTGGGATTTGGTGGGGATAATCCCCATCAATCCCCACTAAAACTCTAATACCAAACAAGCCCTTAGGGGGAAGGAGAAAGGATTTTTATAGAGTAAGTAAAAAATACATCCACGGTATTTGGACTTGGCAGGCTTACCCGCCTCGGTCACCGTACACAGGAATACGCAATATTCTCTGCATACGAATATAAGACCCATCGACGGTCACTATACATCATAGGGCGGCGCATTTACTGATGTGGCAACTTATAAACCCCATATGTTAGTCTCTACCATATGCAAAAGGACTATTTTAGAATAATAAAAATTAAAAGGGCTAAACAACAAATTTATATCCAAACTCATTATTTCTGGGGAGGTTAAGTAGATCATAAGTTGGCTCAGTGAACTTGGATGATTCTACCAGATATATTTGGATTTTCTCCTTGGGAATAATGGGTTTGGATACACTGGATACATAAGAATAGAATAGAATAGATCAAGGTTTACACAGATTATGAGTTGGATTAGTGAACTTAAATGATTTACTTGTCACTTGACTATTCTCAATCACAAGTGATTCTTGTTAATATCTTGATCAAGATAAGGTAAGAATAACTTGTTTTTAGTAACTGTGTCGTGTTATAGTTCATTTTTTACTTGTGGGCTTACTTCTACCTTCCTAATATAGAGTTATTAAATTTACCACGAAGTTTATAATGCTCAACTGATGACCTAAGTCTAACTCATCGACTTAAGTGAAAACTTCAATCACTCTAACAAGTTATATAAAAAATGTTTTAAATTTTCTATAATTTTACATGCATGAATGCAATGCACACATATATATTCTACCCATTTTGAGTCTCTTAAACTACGAGATGTTACATTAATCGATGTTTTCCTATAATAACCGGTGGAAAAGCATATGGTTTTACACATATGCTAAATGTGCAGTCATACAAAATTCAGGTGCCATGGATAAATGCACTACAAGAAAAAATAGCCACCCAATTCTCTTTGGTTCTCATGTCCGGTAGCAGATTGGCCATGACAACCCCTAAAATAACCTATGGGCTACAATAACCACTATTCTCTATCATTTTAAGATGAACTTTTGTTTGACCATAGGACGTTAACTTACCTGATTGACATAAGGTCTCACAAAGCTCCATGATACTTTGAATGTCCTTGTAGTTCGGACAGTCATTGCCGGACTCAATGATCTTCTGAGTCGTGGCAATAAGATAGATTGTTGGTCTTCCAAAGGGAGTGACATGATTGTTTTACTAATCCCTTCCTCGACAAGCTTCCTATCAAATGACTAGCAGCTACATTGTAGACATGAATAGTTATCAATGAGTACTTGCAGCCAGAATCACAAGAGAGGAAGACGAGTGTCCTTGGACGTACTAGCATTTATCCTCTTTTAATGCCAACATTTTTTGTTGTGGTACAGCTAATGGTGTGGCGAGAGGCGACTGGCATAGTCACTTTGGCTTTTCCACATGACCATATAATCATCGCACATTTTTTGTGTGGGTAAAATAGAAACTTTATTAAGCAGGAAAGGTTACAGAGCGGTTGAGTTTGAGCAGCTTAAGAACATCTTCAGACCTAGAGCCCAACTAGAACATAGAAATGCATTGAGCTTGGTATTAATGGAGGAGAGAGATTGGAAGTCGCATCCTTAGGACACCGGAGTCTTTGGCCCAAGTTGTGTCAGCCCAGAGTCTCCGGCCACATACCAAAGTCTTCGGCTAAATCTGGGTTGACATCTGGGAGCAACTTCCTTTGAGCCTTGGCTGGCCTGGAAATTAACCTCCGAAGTCTACGATCCTAGCCATAGTCTACTGTTTCAGCATTGCGTGCCCGAAGTCTCCGGCCAAAGACCAAAATCTCCAGCCTGACTCCGGATGGGCATCTGAATGCGACTTCCCGGGCTGGCATGGTGAGGAAGCCACATCCCACCCCCAGGCCAAAGTCTGTGAGCCACAGAGGCCAGAATCTCCGGGTTGAAACATGGCAGCAGCAGGAAATCATGGAGTTCTCTCCACCGTTGAAAACTTGGGATGGCTAGGGGTGCATTTAGGTTTTGTGTAGAAAAAGAATTCACCCATACCATCCGTGGAGTGCCCCTCTTGATAGTACGAAGTCCTAAAGAGGTAAATGAAGAAACTAGTCTTTGAGCTCCGATCCTTTTTGACGGAACACCCACTTCACCATGAATTAACCTTGATCAGCCTATAACACTTAGAAGCATGGTTAATCCACCAAGTTGTCGACAAACACCCAAAACTCATTTATCGGGAAGTTCCCTTTCACTTGGGATCCAGCTATCCCTCCAAATTTGCACACTCCTGCCATTGCCAATTCTCAAAATTGAACCATTTTCTAACATCTCTAGTTCATGCGGGATTGCAGTCCATGTAGATAATGGATTGCCCGTAAACACAATATTGAAGACCTTCCCCTTGGGATAATAACAAGCTTTGAGAACTTGGTCACACAGACTCTCCATAAAATCCAACAGACGCCAAGCCTGACAAGCAAGAAGAGCTTGATTAAAAAGCCTCATGTCATGAAAACCCAGTCCACCTTGGTATTTGGATCTTTTAAGTGTCCCCCAACTTACCCAATGAGTTCCTTGTTTACCACATTCATCCCCCCACTAATAATCTCTCACAAGTTTGGTTAGGTCTTCCCATACAGAACCGAGAGTTTAAAGACACCCATAATATAGGTTGGTATAGCTTGTAATACCGCTTTGATGAGAACCTCATGCACACTTTATGCCAATATGTTATCTCCGCATTCGAGCAACATCTTACTCAGCCTAGCTTGCAAGTTATCAAAACGTCCCCCTATGCATCTGTCCATCCGGAGTAGGAAGACCAAGGTACTTGGGCTCAAATCCTTGCTACTCCGCATTAAGTATAGACTGAATATCTATAGTATCCCAGCACGTAGGACAACTCCGGGGTAGAATAGAGGGCTTTTGTGCATTGCATCTAAAATTACGGGATTTTTTCGCGCTTTTGTTACTAAAACCTAAGAGTGATCGAATCTCCCTTCGAGAGGGGATGGTGAACTCTCGGAGTGCTAAAGAAATCGACATGACCACTTTTGATCTATTACTTGTGGGAAACAATGAAGTTGATTAACTAAAGCCTAGAAGATCATTTGAATTCAAAACTAGAATTTGAATTATGAACTTAACTTAAATTCAAAAGGCACATTTAGAAAGGATAAACATTTCAAATAAGAAAAACTTTGGACTTTATTAATTACCAACACAATATACATTGTCTTTACAAAGTTTGAGAATAAAAGAATATTACAATAGTTGACAATCACTGAATGTTACAATCTGAAGCTAAAATAAAATAAAGAAGAAAAGAAAATAAATACAAGTTGGAAAATAAAACTAAATTCTAAACTATCTTGATCTTCAAATCTTTCTTTCCTTCTTCTTTATTCTTCTTGTCACCTGCACACAAAGGAAAATGCAAAGGGAAATGCCACCAAGGTAATACAAGTGGCAGTAATAGTAAAATGAAAATACTATTGATAATCATCAAAGTGTTGATCTTATCAACATGACTCACACCCAAAATATCTGCCAAGGATCAAGCTGGCCGGCCAAGCCACCAGCTAGCAAGCAGCATAGTCATCAAATGCATGCTAGGAGGTGTCAAAACACCAGAACTCAGGGGGAAGTATAAAAAGGAGTACTGTGTGTGAAACTGGTCGACCAAGGACCCTAGTCGACCAGCATCACAGCACAACACCCCCAGCACAGCAGCACTAGCACCACAGCAGCACCATCACCACAGCAGCACCAGCACCACAGCAGCACCAGCACAGAACATTCACCAAGTTCTCCCTGCTCATGAGCTGAGCATCAAGGGGGAATTCACCTCACTAAACAAAAACCCATAGCCAAAGCCAATCAACATGGTTACTTAAGCAAGATCAAAGGCAGCAAGGAGCAAGCCAAGCAACAAGGTGGTGCAGGGCAGGCAAGGAGGGGAGCCAAGCACAAGGAGGTGCAGGGCAAGCCACCTGGGAGGAGCAGAGCAAGTACTAGGGGCAACTGATCAAGCTCAAGCAAGAGCATCACCAACATCACCACCAGCCACTCATAAAAGCCAGCACAGGACCAAGGTACAATAGGACTTGCATATTCATGAACAAATCATTGCAAGCATCCAGACTCTTGCATAAACAACATAAACATCAACAAAGAATCACTCACCACCAAACCCTTCTACTAAGTATAATACTTAGGAGGTTTTGGGGAGGTTTTTCTCCTCAGACCTACAGAGAAATGCTCTGTATAATCTTCATAGGAAGATTTAGTTAACTGGGAAGTAAATCAACATGCACCATCAAGAATAAAGGCCTCAGACCATGCATCATAGGCCAGGACTAAGATCATCATGTGAGTCTGTTCTTATCAATAATTTTTGCCCAAAATAATGAATTAGCCACTGATGAGAAGCCACCAAGCATGTTTTAGCATCACAGAATAGCAGCCATCCAGTTAAATTATTAAGCAATCATTGTGCACCTCACATGGAGGCAACACAACTAAACTCAATAATAACAGTTACTTATTGTTAATTAGATAACATGCTATAGGAAGCAAACAAAGCCACTAGCAAAATGCTATTCAAGCATGAATTGCTTGATATAAACAATCATCACTGAAACAAGTTTCAGTTCATATAAATCAAACAGAAATACATCTCTGAACAAGTTATAGCAAGCATAAGCTCAGCATGTTTATGCCATCATGAAAACAATCATCAGCATACACATGAACTAGCCACAGAAAGCTAGTACTGTCTACACACCATCACAGACAACTCAGCAAGACAATCATTATATGAATTAACTGATAGCAGTTTGCACTGCAAGCCAGAGAGCATCACATAAACATTGGATGATAAGCACACCACCAGAGAGCCAAGCTAGTATCAAATAGGTGAATAGCAAGCTAACTGATTTCTGAAGATTCAATTAAGAAACTCTTAACTGAATCTTATACTGAAACTAACAATAGCAATAGTTGCACAGCACTTGATTAAGCTAGCATCACAGGGGTAACATCCCAAGTGAATCACACAAATTCAGTTAAGAAACTCTTAACTGAACCTTGCACTAAAACTAACAGCAGCAGTAGACAGTAGCCAACAGAGAAGCTCCAGGACAATAGCAGCACAAGCAAGCATGGCACAGCAACAGCATAGGCAAGCATGCGTGGCTCACTGGCCAGGCCACCATAGCATGAACATAGAGACAAGGGGGAAGAGGAGGAACTCACAGGTGAGCTCGCAGAGGAGCAAGGCAGAGGACCAGGGCGGCGACGTCGGGGTTGCAAGGCTGCCGACCAACTGACGAGGCGGCGAAGAGCCACCGCAAGCACCGAGAAGCTAGGGCGGAAGCTCCAGCAGGGCCAGCCGGAGCAGATCAAGCCGCAAGGGCGAGATCCACTGGGCGGAGCTCGGCAGCGATGTCAACGATTGGAGGCGAGGATGACAAATCCCCACGGTCAGGAGGAAGCACATGGCGAGGCGGGGCAGATGCGCCATAGGGCGGCGGCAGAGCTCGTGGAATCAGGCGAGGGAGTCGTCAGCGAGGGAGTCGCCAGAGGGGGATTAGGGTTAGGAGACGACCGAGCGGGGGAAGCGAGTGAGGGGCGGCCAGCTGGGCCGAGCCGGTTTAGTCAAGCCCACCCAGGTTGACTGACCAGTGGGCCCAGGCTGTCAGCCCAGCCTTTTTATTTGATTTAATTCAAAAAACCTAAGAAAAACCCTAATCTTCTTAAAATAAATCTAGAAAAATACCTAAAATAAACTAAAAATAGAAAGTAGCTATTTTTAGCTCTTCTAGAATTTTTGAACCCATTTGGTAAATAAAATAATCTCATGAGTCAATTGCACAAAAGAAAAAGAAGTTAATTGATTTTGTCTAAAATAATAAAAATAGTTATCCATTTAAGAAAATCTGGTAATTCTTAATTCTTTAAAAATAAATTCCATTCAAGAATATTTGATGAATATCCTTGAATGAAATTACCCTTAACATATATTCTTTAAAGTCATAAAAAGAATATATCAAGCCTAATAAATAAATCACTTCTGGGGGTATGAATTATAACACACCATAAAGCATGCATTTTTTAATCTTTAACCATTGCCCTTACCGGACAATAATGCTGTTTTCCAGAAGCCGAGGTCCCGGGTCACTTCAACAAATCCAATTGCACTACCTTGCAGTTTGCAGGCAAGTTCACTCTTGCTCATATCTCTTGTTTAATTTTAGCAAATTACTTGCAAATATACCGGTAGTATTATTATTACTGCATCTAAAAGCAAAAGGTTCTCTTTTCATAATTAATATGACTAGCTGGTTATTGACCCGAGTGGTGGTAACCTAGGATGGCTGGCAAATGGAACCATGGTATGATTGTTGTGGTGGAGGTTCCATTTGCATGGGAAAGTGAACCTAGGACTTAACAACCAATGTCGCCAGTGATTCTAGCGTCGTAAATAACGGTCAACCATGAGATCTGGAATAGGATGGAGAAGTCAGCTGTATCTTTTCCCTCTCGCATGCCAACGGATCAGTAGTCTAGGGTTGTCCTGTTTGGGCTACTATGGTGCAAAGGGGGGAAATGTGTTTCCTATTCGGTCTGCCTATAGTATAGGGGCGACAAACTAGCTAATTGATCTATGATGGATTGTAAGAGTCATCCGGGTCGGTCTACCCATATTGCATAGGAGCGGGCATCTGGGTCCGGGCTGGTCTACCTATGGGAGCGTCCATAGTGTAAAGGGGAAGGACCAGTGCACCAATCGGTCGGCATATGTGGTATAGGAGATGGATGGACTTACAAATGGGTGGGCCTGCAGGGTCGCAGAGAAGAACGGTGATTGGCTTGGATCATCAACTGG
This sequence comes from Dactylis glomerata, assembly GCA_007115705.1. Classification (NCBI taxonomy): domain Eukaryota; kingdom Viridiplantae; phylum Streptophyta; class Magnoliopsida; order Poales; family Poaceae; genus Dactylis; species Dactylis glomerata. Next base: position 79,079 of record QXEO01000195.1, on the reverse strand, counting down.
GCCCCATACACAAGAAGTATGGATGGGAAAGTACGCCCGGTTGTGCAGCAAAGTGTTGATCTCTCATGGGTACAAGTGACCACCTCTGTAGAGTGTAAGAAAGTATCAAGATACTCCCTGTTCCGGGAAGGAGCTACGAACGCGGCAGGAAAGGATCCCATCGAAGCTCTAATCAACCTGTGAAGACAGACAGACATAGTTCTTTCAAATAAAAGCAATCTTTGAAGAAAGGATTATAAAAACTGCATTTGACCTAAGACTCTTGAGTCGGTGGTCATAGCTAGTGCATCAAACATCTCTATCCTATTAATTGAACTTGTTGGGTAATGCTCGTTACTCACCCCATTCCCTCTTAACCCTTGCTTAGACTTGGAGGGCCAGAACGAGGAAACTGAAGGAGCATCGGAGGACTACGAGGAAGTCTTCTATGAAGAGCCAGACCTTTCCAGAGGAGTCGAAGGCGTGGATTACACCATCGCCTATGGAAACAACGAAGGAACCGAGGAGGAGGCCGACAACTAGTAGTATAGGGTAGTAGCTTGAGTCACAGAAACCTTATAGAATAAAGTGACTTAAGTCAGTTATCATGTTTAGTCTACTTCTATCAGTCCTAGTTAAGGTATATAGCATCAAAGTAGAACCTACTAATGTTCCTCTTTGGACCGAGGCGGAACTGGAATCCTTTGTAAGTTTGTGGCTTGTAATATTAAGTGCTTGAATAAAGACTGCTATGTTTTTGTTGTACCACTCTGAGGGATGTAATATTTGTGAAATGGTACTTCACGAGTGTTATGTCAATGACTTGCATACTACAACATGCAGTGGTATGTTGGGTCACCACAGTTGGTATCAGAGCAAAAGCTTTGACCTTAAGTTGGACGCCTAGTTAATGGGAATGACCCGTAGGAGTCAAATAGGAATAGTAAAGAGTTCTCTAAAATGGTCATGATGTTATTCACTTGAGAATAACAAGGTCATACTTTTTAGTGTTACAATTCTTTATTGTTACTATGATGATGCATCATATACTAATTCTTATCTTTTATATGCTACCAGGATGGCACGCACCAATCCGTCAAGAACCGTGCAAGTTCGAGATGTGACGTTGGATGAGTATGATGGGAACTTATCCGATCTACTACAGGGCATCCTACAGGAGTGCGGGTGTGAAACCCGTATCCCTGTCAAGAAGTATGCTTATTATGAGGGAAGAGTCTTTCAGAAGTACAGGGTAGTAAACATGCTTCCTGCCAAATTGGGCATGAGCGTGGTCATGCCAGCTAGAGAAGCACGTATGGTTAGTACCGCATATAAGATAGCAGTCATGAAAGCCATCACTGATATCCGTGAACACAAAACAGAGAAGTTGTTAGGTACTAAGTTCACGCACATCCCACATGGCGAGGAAGGAGAAGATCCTTGTCGGGATAGTTACAAGTTTGCAAAGATACACCCACATGCCGCAGCAGAGCACATGGACAGGTGTAAGCATCTGCTTAGTGTGTTCTATCATGTCCACGGAGCTCTAGTTGGTGAGATACAGAGTCTAGTGGAGGAGATCACCGAGCCGACACCTACTCCATGGCGTACGGGGGAGACTTCTGGACCACCACAAGCACCTACTCCAGCTTTCTCCACTGGAGACTTTATCACTTTAGATGAGGAGGACGATCCCGAGGAGCGGGAGTTCGAGCCCGAGGCCAAACCAAAGATGCCACCAGCACATTTTGCACACGGCTCGACTGGAGCCGGATATGAGGCAGGTTTGGAGTCATGGGGAATGCCCCATAACGACAGTTTTGGAGGAAACTCCATGGGCTGGCGTTTTGGTGAGTACATGGGAACAGCCAGAGACCCGATTCCGTGTGACTCGGAGCACGAGGTCACGAGTCAGTTTAGGGTTGTTCACTGCGCCGGAGACGTGGCGGGGAAACCCATAGAGATAGAGTCGGATGTCGAGGGGGAATTCCCGAGCTATATGGAGCGTGGAGAATGCTCGAGGCCCAAGATGGAGAGAGGTGCCACCAAGGTTGTATACCCATCGTTGAGCGGTTATCTGGGGATGACTGACTTCAACTTAGGCCCTACACCCGATCTCAACTATATATCGGCGGAGTCATCTTATACCCCTGCTTCAGTCAGGAGGACATCCCGAGCGACTGGATGGACACCGGGGATGTACCGGGAGTTCGACTACCCATAGAAGACCACCATCAATAAGGAGGCGATATGTGTGTAACATATGTACCATATGTGTATTATGTAGTATTTGCTTTCGCAATGGGAATAAGTGAGTGTAGCTACTCACGGGGCAGTGTGTAACACTATGTTGCTTTTACCCATGTATATACATGGTATATGTTTGGTGTGATTTGGCCATGTTTTATTTGGATTTTATTGTGTGACTAACACTATGCATGAAGTTGAGCTCAGAAAGCATGGGCATGGTGTAACTATGAGTTTTGCTTGATGTAACAGGGTTAGGGGGATAAAATGGCGATAGTAGTTGATGAGGAGTCCGAGCAACAGAGGATGGAGACCGAAGCCAAGGCAAAGGAGGCAGCCGATGCAGCGGCAAGGGAACCATTACCACCACCACCACCATTTCTCACACAGCAAGATTTTGCCCAATATATGAGGATGGCAGATGAAAGGCAACGGATGCTCATTGAGTGTCAGTCAAAGATGATGCAGGATGTGATGGATCGCAGCCGTGAAGGACGGAATGATGGTGTACATGGAGTCTCACTGGCAGACTTTCTGAATACAAGACCACTTCCATTTGCATCAGCGCCGGAACCAATGGACGCCGAGGACTGGTTGTTGGATACCGAGAGGAAGCTCAACACTGTGAAGTGCAATGATAGCGAGAAGCTTAGGTATGCCACTCATCTGTTATGTGGACCTGCAGCAGCCTGGTGGGACAATATTGTGGCAATACATGCTCCGGGAAGGGTATTCACCTGGGAGGAATTTAAGAGGAAGTTCAGAGAGGCGAATGTGCCAGAAAGTATTATGGAATTAAAGAGGAGAGAGTTTGACAACTTAGAACAGAAGGACAAGACCATCATGAGGTATGTCAAGGAATTCACTCTTCTATCATGTTATGCTACGGATGCAGTAAACACGGATGAGAAGAGGAAGAAGCGGTTTATGAGGGGTTTGCACCCAATGGCCAAGATGCAACTTAGAATGTTAAAGGCAGCAGATTTTCAAAAACTTGTTGATGCAGCTATCACCATGGAGGATGATTACAAGCAAGTTCAGGAGGAACTCCGAAAGAAAGCCAAGATGGAACCCAGAAGATATCCGGTCAACAAACCAACTGCAGATCTTAGCTTCAAGCCACGACCGCCAAGTCGGGGAATGTTACCTGATACGTCTCCAACGTATCCATAATTTTTGATGCTCCATGCTTGTTTTTACACCATTTGTTTAGTGTTTCGTTACACTTCGTGGCATTTGTATGCATTTTCCGGAACTAACCTATTAACGAGATGCCACAGTGCCAGTGCCCTGTTTTCTGCTGTTTTTGTGTTTCAGAAAAGTTACACAGAAAATATTCTCGGAATTGGACGAAACCAAAGCCAGTCGTCCAGATATTTCACGGAGCTTCCAGAACACCGAAGAGGAGACAGAGCCGGACCAGAGGGTGGCCACACCACCAGGGGCGCGGCCCACCCCTGGCCCGCGCCGGCCTGTGGTGTGGGCCCCCTGGACCACTTCAGACGCCGCCTCTTCGCCTATAAAGACCCCCCGATGAGAAAAACCTAAAGACCCGATCATGTTTCCAGAACACATTGCGATCCGCCGCCGCTGTCGACCCGAAGATTGGGAGGGTCCAGAAGCTCTTCCCAGCACCCTGCCGGAGAGGGGAATCGCCACCGGAGGTCTTCTTCATCGCCATGCTTGCCTCCGGCGCGATGAGTGAGTAGTCTACCTTGGACTATGGGTCCATAGCAGTAGCTAGTTGGTTGTCTTCTCCACCATGTGCTTCATGTTTAGATCTCGTGAGCTGCCTTACATGATCAAGATCACCGTCATGTAATTCTACATGTTGTGGTTGTTGGGATCTGATGAATATTGGTGTTATGATTGAGTTGAAGTACTCAATTTTATCTTATGTTATCTCTATGTTGTTTATGATCTTGCATGCTCTCCGTTGTTAGTAGCTATCATGGCCGAGTAGTTGCTAGTGACTCCAAGAGGGGGTATTTATGCTCGATAGTGGGTTCATGCCTCTATTTAATCTGAGAGAGTGACAGAAACCTCTAAGGTTGTAGATGTGCTGTTGCTACTAGGGGAAAACAACATTCATATGCTTAAGGGCATATGCTTTGTTTACATTACACACTTTGCTTAATGCAGTTATCTGTTGTTCGCAACTTAATACTTGTGGAGTTCTCGGATTGATTCGCCACAAGTGGATTATTAGTCATAGATGCAATTGGATGGCGGTCTATGTATCTTGTTGTAATGCCCAGAGTAAATCTCATAGTGATCCTCTTGACGTATGCACGTTGTCTTTATTCTATCAATTGCCCAACTGTAATTTGTTTACCCAGCATGTATTATTTTATCTTATGGAGAGACACCACTAGTGAACTGTAGACCCCGGTCCTATTTCCTTTATATTGCTATCACCTATTTACTTTACTCGCATTGTTTACTTTTCTCACATACTATTACTATTGCTTTCCACTCGATACGCTCATACCCTTTGTTTCAAGCAAACCGGTGAGATTGGCAACCTCATTGTAAGTTGGGAACAAAGTATTTGGTTGTGTTGTGTGCAGGTTCCATGTTGCTGCTCGCAAAGCAAAGCTTGGATGAGGCGCCCTATAAATTGTCCGGAGCTGTCGCAAGCTAGCGGGCATCACCTTTAGTCGTATTGGCTTTTTCCCCTTCGGATCGATAAACCTTGGTTTCTTAACTGAGGGAAAACCTTGCTGCTATATTCATTATACCTTCCTCTTGGGGTTCCCAACTGGACGGTGAAAAGCTATCAACACCGTACCGCATCAAGCTCTTTTCTGGCGCCGTTGCCGGGGAGGAAGAAGAAGACTTCTGCAAGGGGAGTTTCGCACGCACATCCTTTACTTTGTTTTAAGTTTTACTTTTACTTTATTTTTACTTGCATCGTTTTATCAAAAACCCAAAAAAAAATTAGAATCCTTTATAGTTGCTTTTATTTACTTGCTTATAAGTCTTGTTAGAATGAGTAATCCTGAAGTTGAAGTTCATACTTTTAAGCAACAAGAGGGAGAGAGCTTAAAAGATGCTTGGTACCGTATTAGCAATTCTCATCATAGGTGTACAAAGAAGCATTCTACCATGATCCTCCATAGAAATTTCTATGTTGGTATAACTAGTTGGTATAGGTACGTTCTTGATACTCTTGCAGGAGGTAATTTTCTGGGTACTCCCGCTCTTGAAGCATGCACTTTAATTGAAAGTTTAGTGGGAGTACCACCTATTCATGTTGTTAAAACTGAGGTCACTTTGGAGGAAGTTTTAGAAAAGCTTAGCTCTTTAGAAAAAAGTTTGCCAAATATCCTTGATAATGCTAGCCGCGTTAATGAATTGATAGAAAGTATCGGTAAGAGAATCACCGTTTTAGAGGCTAGCACTACTCTTGATAGTCAAAACCTTAGGATTGGAAAACTAGAGGAGTCCATGGAAACTTTAAGTTCAATTTTCTCTTCTCTTAAGTTTAAGAAGGAGAAAGCTTTTGGTGGAAAAGAGCAAAAATTTATGTATGTTCCCAACGTGTCTGTGCCTAAACCGCAGCATGTTTTTAAGATTGGTAAGACTTTTAGTTCAACTAAGAGTGACTTGCAGGTTGAATCATCTTCGGGAACCTCTAAGGTTCCTAGTATGGTAAGTGGTGATCTTGAGGAAACAGTTGATCTTACTACCTCTATTGATATTACTTGATTCGCGTTTTCTGCGCCTAGCTCAAAGGCGTTAAAGAAAAGCACTCTTGGGAGGTAACCCAATGTTTTTACATTCAGTTCTTTTTCTTTTATTTGAGTCTTGGAAGTTATTACTACTGTAATAACTGCTCCTTGTCCTTTTTATTTCGTTTTTGTGCCAGGAGAAGCCTCTAATTTGAGTGAGGTAAGATTTGGGGATGTTGCTGTCCTAAAACAGTTTTCGGTGCTGCACCGTAAAAATTCGTGAAAAATCTCTGTATATCTTTTGGACCTGAGATTTCTTGTGCATATGCCCCAGGTTATATCCAAACTTTAATTAGTTGAACACTTTTTGATTTGAGCAACAGAAAACCCTCTAAAAATTCGACCTTTGTCAGCTATTCTGTTTTGACAGATTTCTGCCAATATTTGTGTTTGCGGCTTTATCGCTTTCTTTTTGAGTTCTTTTGATCACGGAACTTTTGGGGAAGTTGCTACAGTAGTATATGCTTTATATGTGGTGGTTTTGAGTTGAAACCTGAAGCAAAAAGGGTTGATTCAATGTTATGCTTACACTAATGTTGCTAATAGATTTGTGTTTAGTTTTGTATGAAGGAAGTTTTCAAGTGTAGGAATTGGAGAATGATGAGTGATACGTCTCAAACGTATCTATAATTTTTGATGTTCCATGCTTGTTTTTACACCATTTGCATATTGTTTCGTTACACTTAGTGGCATTTTTATACATTTTCCGGAACTAACCTATTAACGAAGTGCCACAGTGCCAGTTTCCTGTTTTCTGCTGTTTTTGTGTTTCAGAAGTGATACACAGGAAATATTCTCGGAATTGGACGAAACAAGTTCCTGAAGTCATATTTCACGGGGAAGCTTCCAGACATCCGAAGAGCTGACGGAGGGGGGTCACCAGGGCCCCACACAAGGGGGCGGCGCGGCCTGGCCCCTGGCCGCGCCACCCCTGTGTGAGGACACCTGGTCCTTCTCCTGACATCGTCCCTTCGCCTATATATACCCCCTGACGAGAAAAACCTAAGGGCCCGATCAGTTTTCCAGAATACATCGCGATCCGCCGCCGCCGTCGACCCGAAGATCGGGAGGGTCCAGAAGCTCTTCCCGGCACCCTGCCGGAGAGGGGAATCGCCACCGGAGGTCTTCTTCATCGCCATGCTTGCCTCCGGAGCGATGAGTGAGTAGTCTACCTTGGACTATGGGTCCATAGCAGTAGCTAGATGGTTGTCTTCTCCACCATGTGCTTCATGTTTAGATCTCATGAGCTGCCCTACATGATTGGGATCACCGTTATGTAATTCTATGATGTTGGTTTGTTGGGATCCGATGAATATTGGTGTTTATGATTAAGTTGCTGTACTGAATTATATCTTTTGTTATCTCTATGTTGTTTATGATCTTGCATGCTCTCCGTTGTTAGTAGCTATCTTGGCCGAGTAGTTGCTAGTGACTCCAAGAGGGGGTATTTATGCTCGATAGTGGGTTCATGTCTCTATTTCACCTGGGGGAGTGACAGAAACCTCTAAGGTGGTAGATGTGTTGTTGCTACTAGGGAGAAAACAACATTCATATGCTCGAGGGCATATGCTTTGTTTACATTACACACTTTGCTTAATGCAATTATCTGTTGTTCGCAACTTAATACTTCTAGGGGTGTTCGGATGATATCCCCGGGGGTGGATTATTAGTCATAGATGCAGTTGGATGGCGGTCTATGTATTTTGTTGTAATGCCCAGAGTAAATCTCATAGTGATCTTCTTGACATATCACGTTATCTTTATTCTATCAATTGCCCAACTGTAATTTGTTTACCCAGCATGTTATTTTATCTATGGAGAGACACCACTAGTGAACTGTGGACCCCGGTCCTATTTTAATCATATTGCAATCACCTATTTACTTTTCCCGCACTGTTTACTTTACTCGCATATTACTACTGTTTTCCACTCGATACACTCATAACCTTTGTTTCAAGCAAACCGGTGAGATTGACAACCTCATCGCAAGTTGGGGACAAAGTATTTGTTTGTGTGTGTGCAGGTTCCGCGCTGCTGCTGGCCGAAGACGAGTCAACAAGTATCGTTAACGGCGCCCTTGTTGGAAGTTACTAAGCCAGTCCGCATCACCTTCAGTCGTCACCGTCTCTCTTCTTCAAGATCGACATTAAACCTTGGTTTCTTAACTGAGGGAAAACTAGCCGCTACACTCATCATACCTTCCTCTTGGGGTTCCCAACGGGCTGGTCATCACCACGCACAAGGACTTACTGCTCCCACGTCAACTAAACGCCACAGTCTTTTCTGGCGCCATCACACGAGAAGCAGCTTCTTTTCTGGCGCCGTTGCCGGGGAAGAGAGAAGACTTCTGCGAGGGGAGTTCTTCGCACACACATTCTTTACTTTGTTATTTGTTTTGCTTTACTTTATTTTATTTTACCTGCATTGCTTTTTATATCAAAAACCCAAAAAAATTAGAATCCTTGGTAGCTGTTTTTACTTGTTTACTTTTGTTTTGCTGAAATGGGTACTCCTGAAAACACCAAGTTGTGTGACTTTGCTAGCACGAACAATAGTGATTTTATCTGCACTCCTATTGCACCAACTGTTCCTGCTACCACTTTTTATGAGATTAAGCCTACTTTATTGAACCTTGTTATGAAAGAGCAATTTTCTGGTGCTAGTACTGAAGATGCTGCAGCTCATCTCAACAATTTTGTTGAGCTATGTGAGATGCAGAAATATAAGGATGTTGATAGTGATATTATTAAGCTCAAGTTGTTTCCTTTTTCTTTGAGAGGAAAAGCTAAAGATTGGTTGCTGTCTTTGACTAAGAATAGTATTGATTCATGGGCTAAGTGTAAGGATGCTTTTATTGGTAGATACTATCCTCCTGCTAAGATTATAGCTTTGCGCAGCAATATTATGAAGTTTACTCAGTTTGATAATGAACATGTTGCTCAAGCTTGGGAAAGAATGAAATCTATGGTAAAGAATTGCCCCACTCATGGACTGACTACTTGGATGATTATCCAAACTTTTTATGCAGGACTGAATTTTTCTTCAAGGAACCTGCTTGATTCAGCTGCTGGAGGCACTTTTATGTCCCTTACCTTGGGCGCCGCATCAAAGCTACTCGACAACATGATGGTAAATTATTCCGAATGGCACACCGAGAGAGCTCCACAAGGTAAGAAGGTAAATTCTGTTGAGGAAACCTCTTCCTTGAATGATAAGATTGATACCATTATGGCTATGCTTGCTAATGATAGGACTCATGTTGATCCTAATAATGTTCCTTTGGCCTCTTTGGTTGCTCAAGAAGAGCAAGTTGATGTGAATTTCATTAGAAATAACAATTTTAATAACAATGCTTATAGGAACAATTTTGCTAGTAACAATTATAGGCCGTATCCTTCTACCAATGGTAATGGTTATGGTAACTCATATGGTAATTCCTACAACAACACTAGGGCCGCGCCCTCTGATCTTGAGGTAATGCTCAAGGATTTCATCGGTAAACAAACTGCTTTTAATAAGTCTGTTGAGGAAAAGTTAGGCAAAATTGATATTCTTGCTTCTAAAGTTGATAGCCTTGCTCATGATGTTGAACTTCTGAAATTAAAAGTGTTTCCTAATGATGTGAATGTGAGCAATGTTGTTGCTGCCGCTAATGCTACCCAAGTTAGAATTGATGAAAATATTAGATTGTTAGCGGAATTGCATGCCAGGTGGGAAAGAGAAGATGAGATGGATAGAGAGATGAAGGTATGTACTATTACTACCTCTAATGATGTTGCTCCTACTGATAGCAACCCTCTTACTTTGATTGGTGTAGAGAAAACTCCCACTCCTTGTGTTAAAAAGCCTAAAACTGCCAAAACTTTTTCTCAAAAGAGTGCTGAAATTTTTCGGAGTGTGGGAGATGATAGCTCTATTTCTTTTAATGATTTTGATGTTGATGGCTGCAATATATCTGAAGTTATTTTGTTCTTGCAAAAGCTTGCTTTGACTCCCAATGCTAGTTCTTTAAATATTGCTTTTACTAAGCATATTACCAATGCTCTCATAAAGATTAGGGATGAAAAGTTGAAGCAAAAAGCCTCTGTTCCCAAGAAGTTAGAAGATGGTTGGGAACCCATCATTGATATGCATGTTAATGGTTATGATTGCCATGCTTTATGTGATCTAGGTGCTAGTATTTCTATTATGCCTAGAAAGATTTATGACATACTTGATTTACCACCGCTTGAAAAGTGTTATTTTGATGTTCCTATTGCTGATGTTGCTAAGAAGAAACCTTTGGGAAGAATTAATGATGTTCTTATTGTGGTTAACAATAACCTTGTTCCCGTTGATTTTCTTGTTATGGACGTTGAATGCCATGCTTCATGTCCTATTATTTTGGGAAGACCCTTTCTTCGAACTGTAGGTGCTATCATTGATATGAGGGAAGGCACTATCAAGTATCAATTCCCATTAAAGAAAGGTATGGAACACTTCCCTAGGAAAAGAAAGAAATTACTTTTTGACTCTATTCTTAGAGCAAATTATGAGCTTGATGCTTCATCTATTGATATTACTTGATTCGCAATTTTCTGCGCCTAGCTCAAGGGCGTTAAAGAAAAGCACTCTTGGGAGATAACCCATTGTTTACTTTTCAGTACTTTTTCTTTTATTTGAGTCTTGGAAGTCATTACTACTGTAATAACCGCTCCTTATGTTGTTTATTTCGTTTTTGTGCCAAGAGAAGCCTCTAATTTGAGTGAGGTAAAGATTTGGGGTTATTGCTGTCCTGAAACTGTTTTCGGTGCTGCACCGTAAAAATTCGTAAAAATTCTCTGTTTATCTTTTGGACCTGCGATTTCTTGTGAACATGCCCCAGGTTATATCCAAACGTTTCTTAGTTGAACACTTTTTGATTTGAGCAACGGAAAATCCCTCAAAAATTCGTCCTTTGTCAGCTGTCCAGTTTTGACAGATTTCTGCCAATATTTGTTTTTGCCACTTTATCGCTTTCTTTTGAGTTCTTTTTGATCATGGAACTCTTGTGGAAGTTGCTACAGTAGTATATACTTTATATGTGGTGGTTTTGGGTTGAAACCTGAAGCTAAAAGAGGTTGAATATATTTTATGCTTACACTAATGTTGCTAATAGAATTGTGTTTAGTTTTGTATGAAGGAAGTTTTCAAGTGTAGGGATTGGAGAATGATGAGATGAGTTGAAGAATGGACAAAAGCTCAAGCTTGGGGATGCCCATGCATTACCCCAAGAAATATTCAAGAAGTACAAGCGTCAAAGCTTGGGGATGCCCCCGAGGCACCCCTTCTTCATCGGCAAAAATCATGTCACCTTTCAAAACACTATATTTTTATTGCTTCATGCACTATGTGTTTTTCTTGGAGCGTCAGTTGTTTTAGTTTTCTTAGTTGGTTTAGTTAGTTTGTTTGCTGCAATAAATGGTTGGACCCCAACAAATTTCCCTTTGGAGGAGATGTACTCGTTTTCATTTGCAAAGAACGCTCTAGTTTTCACTCTTATTAAAAATCGAGCGTTCATCTTTTTCTGCTACTGCTTTTGGTTTTCGTTTTCGCCTTGATTTGCGTTCAGATCTTATCATATCTTTTCATCAAGGTGTATTTTTGCCTCTGATCTTTATTGGTTTTCATCAAAAGAGGTGTTTATAAAAATTTCAAATGGTGTTGGAAAAGAGAAAAAGCTTTGTGCAAAATAGTGGTACAAGAAGGAGCTTGTGTAGACTGCGGCTTAGGCTTTTTCATGTCATGCTTGATGTCTTTTTGATAGTATGCTTAGTGGTTTTGCTGTAGCATGACTTGTCTCAAATAACTGAGATTGCTTAATGAGCCTTTGAAAAATCATGCGTCGTTTTTATTGTATGGAAGCATTATTTTGGTTTTCTCCTTGATGCTTTATTTGGGTTGACTTGGCGCATGCTCACACATGTTAGACTCATACAAAGTCGCCATTAGCCTCTATGATCATTTAGTTTTTGACTTTTGATGCCATTGTATGCTTCTTTTAATGTCGCTTTGTCGCTTTGCATGATTATGGCCATTATTGCTCTCTTAGTTGGTCGCTCCCAGTCTTTTGCTAGCCCTCGCCTTGTACTGAGTATGAGCTCTACTCGTGCATCCAACTCCTAAAAGCCAAAGTTTGCCATTGTGTCCACTATAAATTCCTATGCATGGTATTTGTAAGCCATTCCAAAGTAAAATTTTCGTGTGCTACCTTTCAAAAACCTTCAAAACACTTCTCGTTTTGTGACACTGTTTTCAGCTCATGGGGACGTAGTGGTCAGATTTGCTATCTTCCATATTGCTTATTCCAAAAAGAAAAAAAAAGAGAAAAAAAGAAAGAAAAAAAGGCACTCCTCCAATGAATGTGAATGTTGGTGGGCACCCGATGGAATCGGTTAGCCATGGTATGTGAAAGGAAAAGGTGGGGAGGAGTGCCAAGTTTTATAAAAGAGCACAAAAGTGCCAATCTCTCTCTCAAAAACTTGCTTTATTTTTGTATGGAAGATAGTAAGAACCCCATTGCCAGTCGTTGACAAAGACAACCACCTCTCAAAATCAAGTTTTATCTCTCTGTTTTACAAATGAAAAGCTCTAGCACATGTTTAAATCACTGCTTCCCTCTGCGAAGGGCCTTTCTTTTACTTTTATGTTGAGTCACCACCTTCTTTCTTTATGCACCACTAAGAGAGCATAGTTGTCATTCTTAGTGTGATATGCATTGTCCCAAAGTTCATTGATTGATTCATATTGTTGGTTTCACTTGTTCTTAAATTATTTGTATCTAGTCGCCCTCTTAAACTTTGAGGTGTCCTATGCATTTATGTTTTGCTCTCTTTGAAGGACAAGCTGAAAACCATTTGTATGTTTTTCCTGATGATTTGAACACACGTTTGACTTTCATTGTTTCATTATCATGATCTTTTGTTTGTGTTCATTTACATGTTTACAACATGGTTGCTAAGTTCTTACTGTCATGATTATATCTTTCATGCCCATGTTTTAAGTTCTATTGATCCCAGCTCACAAATGCTTACATATATGATCAAGATTGTGTAGGTGCATGTCACCTCAAAAATTATTCTTTGTTATCACTTACCTACTCGAGGACGAGCAGGAGTTAAGCTTGGGGATGCTTGATACATCTCAAACGTATCTATAATTTTTGATGCTCCATGCTTGTTTTTACACCATTTGCATATTGTTTCGTTACACTTAGTGGCATTTTTATACATTTTCCGGAACTAACCTATTAACGAAGTGCCACAGTGCCAGTTTCCTGTTTTCTGCTGTTTTTGTGTTTCAGAAGTGATACACAGGAAATATTCTCAGAATTGGACGAAACAAGTTCCTGAAGTCATATTTCACGGGGAAGCTTCCAGACATCCGAAGAGCTGACGGATGGTGGGTCACCAGGGCCCCACCCAAGGGGGCGGCGCGGCCTGGCGCCTGGCCGCGCCACCCCTGTGTGAGGACACCTGGTCCCTCTCCTGACATCGTCCCTTTGCCTATATATACCCCCTGACGAGAAAAACCTAAGGGCCCGATCAGTTTTCCAGAATACATCGCGATCCGCCGCCGCCGTCGACCCGAAGATCGGGAGGGTCCAGAAGCTCTTCCCGGCACCCTGCCGGAGAGGGGAATCGCCACCGGAGGTCTTCTTCATCGCCATGCTTGCCTCCGGAGCGATGAGTGAGTAGTCTACCTTGGACTATGGGTCCATAGCAGTAGCTAGATGGTTGTCTTCTCCACCATGTGCTTCATGTTTAGATCTCATGAGCTGCCCTACATGATTGAGATCACCGTTATGTAATTCCATGATGTTGGTTTGTTGGGATCCGATGAATATTGGTGTTTATGATTAAGTTGCTGTACTGAATTATATCTTTTGTTATCTCTATGTTGTTTATGATCTTGCATGCTCTCCGTTGTTAGTAGCTATCTTGGCCGAGTAGTTGCTAGTGACTCCAAGAGGGGGTATTTATGCTCGATAGTGGGTTCATGTCTCTATTTCACCTGGGGGAGTGACAGAAACCTCTAAGGTGGTAGATGTGCTGTTGCTACTAGGGAGAAAACAACATTCATATGCTCGAGGGCATATGCTTTGTTTACATTACACACTTTGCTTAATGCAATTATCTGTTGTTCGCAACTTAATACTTCTAGGGTGTTCGGATGATATCCCCGGGGGTGGATTATTAGTCATAGATGCAGTTGGATGGCAGTCTATGTATTTTGTTGTAATGCCCAGAGTAAATCTCATAGTGATCTTCTTGACATATCACGTTATCTTTATTCTATCAATTGCCCAACTGTAATTTGTTTACCCAGCATGTTATTTTATCTATGGAGAGACACCACTAGTGAACTGTGGACCCCGGTCCTATTTTAATCATATTGCAATCACCTGTTTACTTTTCCCGCACTGTTTACTTTACTCGCATATTACTACTGTTTTCCACTCGATACACTCATAACCTTTGTTTCAAGCAAACCGGTGAGATTGACAACCTCATCGCAAGTTGGGGACAAAGTATTTGTTTGTGTGTGTGCAGGTTCCGCGCTGCTGCTGGCCGAAGACGAGTCAACAAGTATCGTTAACGGCGCCCTTGTTGGAAGTTACTAAGCCAGTCCGCATCACCTTCAGTCGTCACCGTCTCTCTTCTTCAAGATCGACATTAAACCTTGGTTTCTTAACTGAGGGAAAACTAGCCGCTACACTCATCATACCTTCCTCTTGGGGTTCCCAACGGGCTGGTCATCACCACGCACAAGGACTTACTGCTCCCACGTCAACTAAACGCCACAGTCTTTTCTGGCGCCATCACACGAGAAGCAATGAGATGAGTTGAAAAATGTACAAAAGCTCAAGCTTGGGGATGCCCATGTCACCCCAAGAAATATCCAAGAAGTACAAGCGTCAAAGCTTGGGGATGCCCCCGAGGCACCCCTTCTTCATCGGCAAAAATCAGGTGACAAGGGTATAGTTAATAGAGCCCGCTAGTTGAGTACCCCTGAGGCCCGATAAGCTAGGCCCAATTGTAATGATAGTCGAATACGAGTTCTTACCGTATGTCGATATTGTAATCTGTATCGTACCCTACCCGATCCTCGAGACCTGGCCACCTATATATAGGGGCCAGGAGGGGACGGTGTAGGTCAGATTGAAAGCAAGTCAGGTTGAACACTCAAGTTTACTTTCGACACACACCTATTTCGATTAACTTTATCTTCGAGTTCATCCGACGCCTTGTCTTCCCGATCCTAAGTCCTTCATCTAGGACATTTGTCGAGTTAACCCTCGTCAATTGGCGCCGACCGTGGGGATCTTGGGCGTTGGAATCATGAATTCGACGGCTTTTTCGCTTTTAGCCAACAGCAGTACAGAAATCGACGAAAATCAAGAGATGGAGTTGACAATCGGAAGCTTAAACATCCTCATCGGATCGTCGGGTTCATCTCGCCTCTCAGATCCGACGAAACAAGATCTGTCGGCAAGTGAGCTCAAGACAACAGCAGTAATGGAATATTCCGAAGGCTCTTCCAGCGAGGTGAACTCGCCGGTCAGCCCAGAGGAAGTGCAAAAAGGAAAGATCGCAGAGGACAACGAAGAAAAGGAAAATTTTGACGTGGAAGTCCAACTCGAAGATCTCACGATCTGCCTCGACGATACTGCAGACAAGTCAATAGATACATGGAAGACAGGATTAGAGCTTTCTGAGGATAGCAACTCGATCTTCTCAAGCTTTAAGGGTAACATCGGCAAACAATACCAGGTGCTCGCCATTATAGGAGATAACTCAGAAGAATTCGACGAAAACGACAATCCAGTACTAAACCCAGCAAATATCGACAGAGGAGCAAATCACCTAGCAGAAGGGCAAACACCAGAATCCCTCATAAGCAGGGAAAAATTTCGACTATCAGTCGACGAATGGAGGATAATAAGAGAAGCCGTAGAACACGGCACGCCAATACCATCAAATTCTAGCAAAGACATGCTTTTGGGGTATCACTACGCCCTAAGGCAGCAGGCCAAGCAATTAGCAAAGGAGAAAATAGAGATACAAAGAAGAAAAGATTCAGCCATTGCAGCTAGCGAAGCTGCTCGAAAAGCGCGAAGTGACGCATCATACAGCAACGCAAGGAAAAATCGTCGACACGGTTCAAGGTATGATAACCTCGAGTACTCCGACAGGCAAAGTATTTCTAAAAACCTCGACTCGTCCTTCCTATCGGTCGACGAGCAAGGAAACATCCTACCAAAAACTCCTGAAGCAGCACTAGTGGCAGCACAAGCATATCTACTTACAACTCGACCAAGTCCAGGAGATCCTAGAGAGCATATGCATAGAGCAGCACTGAACGGACTCAACATGGTGGGCCACAAGCTATCAGCAAAAGGAGAAGAAGTATATCACCACAAGGAAGTGCACAAAGCAAGGTCACCTCGCCGTCACAATAGTCCTCAGCGCAGAAGCAGCAAGCACCGATCTCGATCGTCATCACCAAAGCAGCACGGTGGAACTCGAAGATCGCGATCCCTAAATGAAAAACGCGACTATGAAGATGACGAAAAAGAGATGGGGGCATCATGCTTTACCCGCAGGGTTCGCACCACTCCAGTTCCCAAGGGATTCAAGCTACCTCATGACCAGCAAAAATACGATGGATCACAGGAACCACAATCATGGCTCGCAGATTACTTACAAGCAGTTCAAATATTAGGAGGAACTAAAGAAACAACAATGCAAAGTTTGCAACTACACCTCACCGGCGCAGCGAGGTCATGGTTGAGCAAACTAGAGAAAGAATCTATTGGAAGCTGGGAAGACCTCACAAAGCAATTTACAAGCAACTTCAGGTCGACATACAAACGACCAGCATCAATAGAAGAAGTCAAAGCATGTGTGCAACAACGCGACGAAACACTACGGGCATACATCCAAAGATGGAGCCTTATAAAAAATTCAGCAGTCGAAGTTTCAGACGAAAGAGCAATAGATGCGTTCATCATTGGATTAAGACGAAGAGACCTAGTCGAGGAGATGGGTAGAATCAAGCCAAAAACAGTGTCAGACCTCATGGACACAGCAAACAGATTCACAGATGGAGAAGATGCGTGCAACAACAAAAGGACGCGATCTCCAGAAGACGATAGAAGAAATAGATATGGAAGTCAAAGAAGACGGTCCGGAAATTTCGACAACTATGGCCCTCATAGCCAAGTCGCCGCAGGATACAAAGACAACAGCTATCAAGGAAGTGACCGAAGAAGTTCAGGATATCGAAGTTACGGAAAAGAGGACTACACAAAATTCCCCGTAAGAGAATCCAGAGAACACAACCCCTCGCCAGAAGACATGCTCAATGGACCTTGTCATATACACTCAGCATTCATCGACAGAAAGCGAGTATCAAGGCATGCAATGAAAGATTGCACAACATTCTTAAAACTTCAAGAGGCGGCAGTAAACAAGCAAATCGAAGCAAGGCGACAAGGATTCGAAGGAAGCAACAACCCTCCGGCAAAGCAGCAAGGAAACAATGGAGCTCCTCAAGGACAAGACCAGCAAAATCAGGGACACGACGACGACGAAGGGTATGTCCCATCAAAAGGACACATCACAGCAATGATACAACCTGTACCCAAGTCGAACAAAGAAGAGAAGAGCATAACTCGACAAGTCAACCTAGCAGTCATATCACCTCCAGCTACAACGGAGTATCTGCACTGGTCAGAACAACCAATAGAGTTCAACAGAGAAGATCACCCTATAACAGTACCTCGGCCGGGAAACGCGCCTTTGGTACTCAAAGCTCAAATTGGCGCGTATGATGTCGACAGAATATTTATGGATGCAGGGAGTGGAATTAACCTGATATACGCGAAAACACTCCGAGCAATGCATATATCACTAGAGTTCCTGAAGCCAACAGATTGTTCCTTCCATGGAATCGTGCCAGGAAGTGCCAATTACCCATTGGGTCGAATAGCACTCAATGTTTGCTTCGGCAACCGACAAAACTACAGAAGAGAAAAGCTAGATTTCGAAGTCATGGACTGGCCATCTCAATATCACGCGATCCTCGGACGACCCGCGTTTTTGCGATTCATGGCAGTACCTCACTACACATATCTGGTACTTAAGATGCCAGGACCAAGAGGAATAATTACAGTGAAAGGAAGTTTTGAAGTTTCAGATCTCTGCGACAGGGAGTTCCACAAAATGGCGCAAAACTTCGGCATGATAGCCAACTACGCAGAGAAGGCGAAAAGCACGACAACAGAAGGCGTCAAACCACTCGAAGGGTACGCTGCGGAGCCAGAGATGAAGAAACCGCGAATAGGAGCATCAGAGGAGGACAAAAATACAGGAGAAGAGGAGAAAGCTACGACAGCATAAGCATCAAAAGCACAATAGAGTAGAAGAATAAGGCTGTAAAAGCCACGAGTTGTACCAGGGGCAATGCCCTCTAGATCCAGAACACGGGCCATAGGCCGGATCTCTCGGGTCACCTCATGTATCCTACATCGCAAATATAATGAAGACAAAACATTCCTCATATTTGAGTTTACGAGTCTTTCAAAGAAAAAATGCGGCAAACGCACGAGTCATACAATAACGCCCTGAGAACAAATTTTCGTCATAAAGTTACGAAATAAAATACTCTCGCGTTACACACACAAAAGTATATTACAACATCGGGTTGTCAGAATCATCTACACCTAAAGGGTCTAAGTAGTGAAACTCGCGGAAAAACGCGGAGTCTTCTTGCAACAACCTGGCTATAATTCGTCGGGCAGGCTGCAAGGTACTCTCTAAGTGTACTCGAAGGCTTGCCCCACCAGGAGGATAGCTCAGCGAAATAGAACTGTAATTGAGTCTTGGATGCCACTTGCGTATCCACCCAAGAGCAAAGTTGGCACCTGCTACTAGGTTCAGTTCTATCAACCGATGGATTCGCTGGCTGGATCTAAAAATGTCAAGGAGCAATGGAAAAGTAGCAGGCAGAGGATTGCGAGGAAGCATCACCGAGTGCATAGTTACGAGAGCTCTCCTACAGCCATCCACTGCCTCGCCAATATGCTGGGCACGGTCTTGAAGCAATACAATAGCGCTTCGGCGTCGAGGATCAGACCATAAATTTTCAACACCTGCAGACATCTTCTTCAGAGCTGCGCTTCGTTCGGTAACCCGACGATCTTTAGCAGCGAAGTCCAAGCAAGTGCCTATAAGGGCAAAGGATATCACAAAAGTAACAGTACAAAGAGAAGAAAATAAGTCGAGAGGAAGCTTACATCGCAACATTTCACAGGCGGATTTGACGATACCAAGAATGAAAGAGTTGCATTCTTCGTGATGCAAAATCCTTGCCGTCAAGCTGGACACTTCATCACTAAGAATCGACACCTGCTTCGTCAGAGCAGAAGTTTTGCTAGCCTTATCAAACGCCATCTAAGCTTGGCGTTTGGCTGAAGTCAAGCGAACCTCAAGGTCAGAAATCCTTGCCGAATATTCTGTGCACTGATTGCATCGACTAGGAGTCGATGAAATCTGGGAACCGAACACACGGGTAGAAGAAGGAGCAGGACCGTGAGTCAAAGGATCATTGGCGCGCATCGACTGCAAGCCAAAGGGGAAAGAAAGGAGAAACATTTCAGAGAGACAGCATAATACTTCATACGCCAGAAATATATTTACATAAGTACAACACCCTGTGACTAAGGTTCTCGGGTTGCACCCAACTAAAGTTTTTGCATCCAAAAGGAGAAAACTAAAAGCTACAAAGAAAGCCGAGTCTACGCCACCTCAGCATTGTGTTCCGTGGCAGAGGAGGGCACGGCAGCTTCTTCGCCAGAAGTCGATGGTGGTACTGGATTTTCCACCGCTAAAGCTGGTGCAGCAGGCACCGCAGAGGCTGCCGAAGGAGAAATAGTTGTCAACAATGCAGGTGTCAACTTCTTCGCCCTCTCGAAAAAGCCTTCATCTCGTCACGGGTGTGGCCATGAGGGGAGCTAACCCTCCCCCAGTCGAAATTCGTCCCATGAGCAAGGGAAAGTGCAATAGCACCTTCGGCGCCGCGCTTAATGGAAAGACCTTTCAGCTGGAGAGTGGGGTCTTCAGTGGTATCGAAGGACTTGGCAAGTTCAGTCAAATTGTCCTTCGGAATTGTCGCCCTTTTCTTCGGCCACAAGCCGGCAAACAGCCGTGATAAAACGCGGCTAACCAACTCAAAAGTCTCCTGGATAGATATCCAGTTTTCCTCGAGTAGGTTAACTGCATCCATAAGAGGATCATCGTCCGTTTGCAAGGACGACGGAGATACCCCGGTAAATTCTGAGCAATAGAAAAGAAAAGAAGAGACAAGTGTCAACAAATACACCAGTGCAACAGAAGACGAAAACAGAAGACAAGGCGAAGCACTTACTTTCAGCGGCAGTAGACATGGTGTGAAGACGCTCCGCCACGGCTTGTTCTCGTTGAGCATGCTCCTTGTTGGCTTCAGCTAAAGTTTTTTCAGCTTTCTTCGCCTTGCCAAGCGCAGCTTTCTGCGACTTCTCAGCATTCGCTTTAGCGGCGGCCGCCACATCATAAGCTTTTCGCGAAGCATTGAGCTCCGCTTCCAGCGACGCAATTTGAGCATTGGTTGTTGCTAAGGCAGCTACAAAAGAAGACGAAAGGGAGTCAGATAAGTGGGAAAAGAAAAAGCACAGAAGAAAAGTAATGACTGGACATCAAGATTGTACCTTCGGAAGCTTTCGCAACCTTTAGGTACCCCGCACACTCCGTGCCCAGGGCAATAAATCTCTTCACCAAAGCCTGAGAAAAGAAGTGTGTAAGAGTAGAAGTGCATGAAAGGAAAGAAACTAGAGAAGAATTGCTCACGTCATCAGAGGAAACCGTAGGTGCATGGGCTTCCAGAGAAACTTCGGCTTCTTTGGCCTTCTTTGAGCGTTTAGAGTATCGGGCTTGAGGAACCTTCTTCACACCAGACCTGGTAGACCTCGGTGCAACATCTGGTTCGATAGGCTCATCAATGGCCATAGGAGAAGGTGGTGGAGCAGCTGTCGCATATGTTGGTGGTTCTTCATCATCACTGCATGAAAAGTATAAGTTATGAAAACAAGGCAAGAGCAATGCAATTGAAGAACTCGACTACAATACTTACGATGCAAGCATGTCGAAGTACTCCATATCTTCTGCAAGAACGGGGGCTTTACCAGCCGCTGCAGAACTCGATGAAGCAATTTCGTCGACACGCTTCCTTTTCTTGTCGACACCAACATCTTCAGCTAGTACAGGAGGAGGCGATGTCGACGAGCTAGTTTCCTCTTCTGATTCTTCGACATCATCTCCATCCTGACTTTCGTCAGCCTCGGGGGTTTCAGATGCAGTAGAGGCAAGATCAGCTGGTAGGGGCCCTGCCTCTGGAAGAGGAGGACGAGAAACAAGGAATTGATGACCCTACATATGAATAAGTTAGCAGAGTGCAATGGCACAGAATAAACACAAATCGAACCAAGCAAAGTTCGACAATAAGTAAACGCGAAGATACATACCTCAGGCAGAGGGTGCACGGAGTCGAAAAAGTCAGCGGTTAAATCCGCAACTGCATGTTCCTTGGTGAGCTTGGTAAGATTCCTGACTCGCTTGTCGACGTCTTCTTTCGATATCAGATCTTCAGATATGCGAGTAGGATCTTCCAAGCCGGAGTAATTCCAAAGTCTGGTAAGGCGGTGTTCTAGGGGTTGAACTCGACGTTGAATGAAAAACGCCATGAGTTGCATACCCGACAGAGCACCTCCTTGACCTCCTTTCAAAGCCTTGATGCGGGAAAGAAGAGGAAGAATTTCTTCTACTTCTGCATCTGAGGGGAGCGTATCCCACGATGCCAATTTCTTCACCTCCTGGGAAGCGTCAAAGGGAGGAAGGCCGTATTCATCTTCAGGAGAGGATTTGCGGTCCTTGATATAGAACCACTTTGTTCTCCACCCTTTAACAGACGCGGCCATGGAAAATTCAAAGTATTGCGCCTCAGGGCGCACATAAACGACGGCTCCGCCCAGTTCGGGTTTCCTAGCCAAAGAAACGTTGGGGCGGAGTCGAAAGATTGACCTCCATAGAAGGAAGTGGGGCTCAATGCCCAAGAAGGACTCGCAGAGAGTCACGAAACAGGCGATGTGCAGCAGAGAATTCGGTGTGAGCTGGTGGAGCTGCACACCGTAAACAAACAGAAGCCCACGGAGAAACTCGTGGGCAGGAAGAGAGAAACCGCGGAGGAGGAAAGCAAGGAACATTACCCGATAACCGCTCGGGGGCTTCGGGATCCGTTCAGTACTGGGGAATTTGATGGAATCTTCGGCGGCGATGAGGCCGTCCGCCGTAGCTTTCTCCACCTCCTTCTTTGTGATGGTGGAGCGAACCCAGTTGGTGGCAGAAGTCTTGGCCATGGTGCTCTTAGTGGCCAGGTGTTTCACGCGCATCCAGTACGAAGTGCGCTTGGGGGCTATGAACGAGAGAAGGAGGCAGAGGAGATCAGCAATGGAGGCGGCGGAGGGAACGAGCTGGTAAACAGTAAAAATCCCCCACTACGCCCTTTATATATCTTCTGGGAGAAGGATCATGGGCCGAGACGTGGCGCAAAGAGCGGAAACGGCAGCCCACTAACGGTCAAAAATTGAGAAATTTACAGTACTGCCCATGCAACGGTCCGCAATGATACAGAGTGACGTATTCATTGATGTCATAAAGGATATATTATCAAACAGAATATGGCGCCGACAAATGCAAAATTCTTAGAGAAGATCATATGTGAAGGATTTTTCGATTATAGCCTTGGGGGCTACTACTCTTAAAAGATGGTGACTGGAAATCTTTAATGGAGTTGTGGAAGCGTATTCGACGACAAGGCGTTCTTAGAGTATCTAGAAGATGAAGTATATTGAAGTTGAAGTATTTCGAGTTGAAGTATGATGGATTGCACTCTATTTCGAGCCTATACTCGAAAAAATTTCTTTCGAGTATAGCCTCGGGGGCTACTCCCATCGGGAGCGCTGAGCGCGCACCCGACGATATTTCTTGGTAAAGCAGTAAAGCTGGAGAAGTGCAGGGGTGTTACTCCCATCGGGAGCGGGATTTATGGTTGAAAGAAACCCGAATATTTTCAGTCAAAATTTGACTGCGACATAAGATTCTCGAGTTGCGTTATCGCAACGCGACTCGAATGCCGTGACTTGTCACGAAGGTAAGACCCCGGGATCCGTCCTGTGTGGCCTGGTATACGCACATGGATGCGCTCTGCTAGTATGTATCCGTGTCTACGACGCGAAGAAAATCCTGGTGGACGCACTGGGTACCTTGAGAACCACTGGGATTCATTCTTTGTAAGTCCTAAATGCGGCAAAAGAGTGGATTTGACCGGTATCCCGAATTCAAGTCCAAGGGGATTGAATTTGAAGTAGGTGACAAGTATCTGTTCCGGCAGTTAACTGACCTCTTGATCCGTCAGGGTTGTCAGGCTTGTTCATCAAAACCCCTTGCGAAAGAATATCATGCAAATAAGTCGAAAAGACTAAGTCGAAGATTTGAAGATGAGAAGAAGTCGAAGAATTGATCAAGTCGAAGATTTGAAGATTAGAGATTCAACCTGAATCTACAATTCTGGTAGAATCTCAGGGGCTACTGACAAGGGTATAGTTAATAGAGCCCGCTAGTTGAGTACCCCTGAGGCCCGATAAGCTAGGCCCAATTGTAATGATAGTCGAATACGAGTTCGTACCGTATGTCGATATTGTAATCTGTATCGTACCCTACCCGATCCTCGAGACCTGGCCACCTATATATAGGGGCCAGGAGGGGACGGTGAAGGTTAGATTGAAAGCAAGCCAGGTTGAACACCCAAGTTTACTTTCGACACACACCTATTTCGATTAACTTTACCTTCGAGTTCATCCGACGCCCTGTCTTCCCGATCCTAAGTCCTTCATCTAGGACATTTGTCGAGTTAACCCTCGTCATCAGGTCACCTTTCAACACACTATATTTTTATTGCTTCATGCATTATGCGTTTTTCTTAGAGCGTCAGTTATTTTTAGTTTTCAGTTTTGTTTAGTTTTGTTTGCTGTAATAAATGGTTGGACCCCAACAAATTCCTTTTGGAGAAGTTGCCTTGCTTTTCATTTGCCAAGAACACTCCGTTTTTCATTCTTATAATTTCAACAAGTGTTCTCTTTTTCTAGAACTGCGTTTAGCTTTCGATTTTCGCCTTGATTTGTGTTCAGATCTTCTTATATCTTTGCATCAAGGTGTATTGCCTCTGGTCGTTATTGGTTTTCATCAAAAGAGTTGGCTATAAAAAGTTTGAGTGGTGTTGGAAAAGAGAAAAAGCTTTATGCAAAAAAGTGGTACAAGAAGGAGCTTGTGTAGACTGCGGCCTAGGCTTTTGCATGTCGTGCTTGATGTCTTTTTGATAGTATGCTTCGTGGTTTTGCTGTAGCATGACTTGTCTCAAATAACTGAGATTGCTTAATGAGCCTTTGAAAAAATCATGCGTTGTTTTAATTATTTGGAAGCATTATTTTGGTTTTCTCCTTTGATGCTTTATTTGGGTTGACTTGGCGCATGCTCAGACATGTTTGACTCATACAAAGTCGCCATGGCCTCTATGATCATTTAATTTTTGACTTTTGATGCCATCTTATGCTTCTTTTAATGCCGCTTTGTCGCTCTGCATGATTATGGCCGTTATTGCTCTCTTGGTTGGTCACTCCCAGTCTTTTGCTAGCCTTCATTTTGTACTGAGTATGAGCTCTACTCGTGCATCCAACTCCTAAAAACCAAGTTTGCCATTGTGTCCACCATACATACCTATTAGCAATTTGCTATTCCAAAGTACATTTGACTTGCTTTTATCTATCCTTCCAATTAAACTCTTTTTGGTGTTATGCGAAAATTGGTCAGTAAAGCTCTCACAAACCGGATGGCACACTTTACTTTTCTCATTTAAAATTTTGACATTGTGGTCTCTTATGTTGAGTTGCTATGCTTGCAAGTTGTAAGTTGGGAATTAGCCCAGCCATGCCGTCATGGGGCAAGCTTTCAATATTGCACTATCTTTCATTTGAGTTGATATCGTGATCTTTTGTTTATGGATACTCGCGGTGTGAAATGAATTGGGAATCTTGCGGGATCATGGAGTTTATATACGTGTTAGAGAAACGTCTGGGCCGCTAATCTAAGCCATGCATAATTCATGGTGGAAATTTACAGCATGCCCATAGTGAACATTCGATGACGCATCTCGCAATAAAAAGCTATACCAATGGTAAATAAAAGAGATGCTGAGGTGTTCATTGTCTGTTTGTCCTGTCATTTTGATGTGGGCTTGTTCCATGTCATCGGGCACGGAGGTACCCCGTTGGCGGTTCTCGATGATACGTGTATACTTACAATGACAAGAGCTTGCTTGGGACTCTAAGTAAAGTAGCATGAGGTTTGGGTATTCGTACTTCACGGGACACGAGATTTTCAACTTATGATTTGTCAAGCATATGCATCATAAGTGTTCTCGCATTAACTTTAACCATTCAAGATGCTTATGATGGGGGCAATGAGAGCTCAAAGCCGGTAAGTACCATAATTTTTGAAGGTTTATAAAACTTGCAATCACTGCTTCCCTCCGCGAAGGGCCTTTCTTTTACTTTTATGTTGAGTCTCCACCTTCTACCTTTATGCACCATCTAAGAGAGCATAGTTGTCATTCTGAATATAATGTGCATTGTCCCAAAGTTTTCATTGATTGATTCATATTGTTGGTTTCACTTGTTCTCAAATTATTTGTATCTAGTCGCCCTCTTAAACTTGAAGGTGTCATATGCATTTATGTTTTGCTCTCCATGAGGGACAAGCTGAAAACCATTTGTATGTTTTTTCTTATGATTTGAACACACGTTTGACTTTCATTGTTTCATTTTCATGATCTTTTGTTTGTGTTCATTTTCATGTTATAACATGGTTGCTAAGTTTCTTCTATCAAGATTATATCTTTCATGCCCATGTTTTAAGTTCTTTTGATCCCAGCGCACAACGCTTACATAGATGATCAAGATTGTGTAGGTGCATGTCACCTCAAAAATTATTTCTTTTGTTATCACTTACCTACTCGAGGACGAGCAGGAGTTAAGCTTGGGGATGCTGATATGTCTCCAATGTATCCATAATTTTTGATGCTCCATGCTTGTTTTTACACCATTTGTTTAGTGTTTTGTTACACTTCATGGCATTTTTACGCATTTTCCGAAACTAACCTATTAACGAGATGCCACAATGCCAGTTCCCTGTTTTCTGCTGTTTTTGTGTTTCAAAAAGTTACACAGGAAATATTCTCGGAATTGGACGAAACCAAAGCCAGTCGTCCAGATATTTCACGGAGCTTCCAGAACACCGAAGAGGAGACGGAGCCAGACCAGAGGGTGGCCACACCACTAGGGGGCGCGACCCACCCCTGGCCCGCGCCGGCCTGTGGTGTGGGCCCCCTGGTCCACTTCAGACGCCGCCTCTTCGCCTATAAAGACCCGATCACTTTTCCAGAACACATCGCGATCCGCCGCCGTCGTCGACCCGAAGATCGGGAGGGTCCAGAAGCTCTTCCCGGCACCCTGCCGGAGAGGGGAATCGCCACCGGAGGTCTTCTTCATCGCCATGCTTGCCTCCGGTGCGATGAGTGAGTAGTCTACCTTGGACTATGGGTCCATAGGACTAGCTAGTTGGTTGTCTTCTCCACCATGTGCTTCATGTTTAGATCTCGTGAGCTGCCTTACATGATCGAGATCACCGTTATGTAATTCTACATGTTGTGTTTGTTGGGATCCGATGAATATTGGTGTCATGATTGAGTTGAAGTACTGAATTTTATCTTATGTTATCTCTATGTTGTTTATGATCTTGCATGCTCTCCGTTGTTAGTAGCTATCTTGGCCGAGTAGTTGCTAGTGACTCCAAGAGGGGGTATTTATGCTCGATAGTGGGTTCATGCCTCTATTTAATCTGGGGGAGTGACAGAAACCTCTAAGGTTGTAGATGTGTTGTTGCTACTAGGGGGAAAACAACATTCATATGCTCAAGGGCATATGCTTTGTTTACATTACACACTTTGCTTAATGCAGTTATCTATTGTTCGCAACTTAATACTTGTGGAGTTCTCGGATTGATTCGCCACAAGTGGATTATTAGTCATAGATGCAGTTGGATGGCGGTCTATGTATCTTGTTGTAATGCCCAGAGTAAATCTCATAGTGATCCTCTCGACGTATGCACGTTGTCTTTATTCTATCAATTGCCCAACTGTAATTTGTTTACCCAGCATGTATTATTTTATCTTATGGAGAGACATCACTAGTGAACTGTGGACCCTGGTGATACGTCTCAAACGTATCTATAATTTTTTATGCTCCATGCTTGTTTTTACACCATTTGCCTTGTGTTTCGTTACACTTAGTGGCATTTTTATGCGATTTCCGGAACTAACCTATTGACAAGATGCCACAGTGCCAGTTCCCTATTTTCTGCTATTTTTGTGTTTCAGAAATGCTACACAGGAAATATTCTCGGAATTGGACGAAACAAGTTCCAGAAGTCTTATTTTTCCCGGAAGCTTCCAGAGAACCGAAGAGGAGGCAGAGTGGGGCCACGAGGGCCCCACACACCAGGGCGGCGCGGCCCAGCCCCTGGCCACGCCCCCTATGTGTGAGGAGGCCCTGGCAGCCCCCTGATGACGCCCCTTCGCCTATATAAAGCCTCGGGATGGAAAACCCTAAAGGAGTCGGCAATTTTCCAGAAAGAGTTCCGCAGCTCCGCCGCCGTCGTCGACGAATTTCGGGGGACAGAAGTCTCTGTTCCGGCACCCTGCCGGGACGGGGAAGTGCCCCCGGAGCCATCTCCATTGGTCTCCATCGCCGTCTCCGCCGTCTCCATCGACCTCACCGCCATCTCCATCAACCTTGCTGTCTCCTATGATGAGGAGGGAGTTGTTCATCCCCGGGGCTGAGGGCTCTACCGGTAGCTATGTTGTTCACCTCTCTCTCCCATGATGTGATCTTTATGTGATTGTGAGCTTTGTATCATGTTGAATAAGTAGATGCTACTCTTCATCATTATGTGTACTCTAGTGGTGTTATTAAAGTAATCTATTCCTCATGCCATGGTGTAACGGTGATAGTGTGTGCATCGTGGTGGTACTTGGTCTAGGCTACGATTGTGATCTCTTATGGATTATGAGAATAATTATCACTATGATAGTATTGAAGTGATCTATTCCTCCTTTCATGGTGTAATGTTGACAGTGTGTGCACCATGTTAGTACTTGGTCTAAGTTGCAATAATATTTATCTTGAGTTGTGATTTGATTTGGATATCTCTATGAGTGGTGTTTGTCAAGTACTTGATGAACTTTAAGGGGTGCTTCTGTAGCCACTACGCAATGATTAGTGTTATTCAATAGGAGAGTAATTCAGAGTAGCATAGTGAAGAGAAGTTATTTATTTGTTCAATTATGTTATATTTGTGGGGAGTGTGTCCACTAGTGAAAGTATGATCCCTAGGCCTTGTTTCCAAGCTTTGCACACCGTTTGCTTGCTGTTTTGTTACTTGTTTGCTTGCTGCCATTTTTATTCCAGATTGCATTTACTACTTATAATCATCTATACCACTTGTATTTCACTATCTCTTCGCCGAACTAGTGCACCTATACATCTGACAAGTGTATTGGGTGTGTTGGGGACACAAGAGACTTTCTGTATCGTAATTGCAGGGTTGTTTGAGAGGGATAGCTTTGACCTCTTCCTCCCTGAGTTCGATAAACCTTGGGTGATCCACTTAAGGGAAACTTGCTGCTGCTCTACAAACCTCTGCACTTGGAGGCCCAACACTGTCTACAAGAACAGAAGCGTGTGTAGACATCACCCGGTCCTATTTCCTTTATATTGCTATCACCTGATTACTTTACTCGCATTGTTTACTTTTCTCACATACTATTACTATTGCTTTCCACTCGATACGCTCATACCCTTTGTTTCAAGCAAACCGGTGAGATTCACAACCTCATCGTAAGTTGGGAACAAAGTATTTGGTTGTGTTGTGTGCAGGTTCCACGTTGTCGCTCGCAAAGCAAAGCCCGGACGAGGCGCCCTATAAATTGTCCGGAGCTGTCGCAAGCTAGCGGGCATCACCTTCAGTCGTATTGGATTTTTCCCTTCGGATCGATAAACCTTGGTTTCTTAACTGAGGGAAAACCTTGCTGCTATATTCATCATACCTTCCTCTTGGGGTTCCCAACTGGACGGTGAAAAGATATCAACACCGTACCGCATCATTACCTCGGGGAGGCGGAGGAGGAAATCTTAGAGAAGGAACCACCTGTCATGAGTGCGGAGCAAGAGGACATCTGGCAAAGGATTGCCCAAGGCCCAAGGTAATCTGTTATGGTTGCAACCAACCGGGACACATGAAGAATCAATGTCCTAATAGAGCTGCATGGGGAAAGAAGGCAACCGGAGGAGGATTTAACCGAGGTGGTAATTCAGGAGGAAATGGTGTAGGCAAGAGATCTCGACCTTATGGGAAATTAAATTGCACCAACTTGGAGGAAATGAATGATTCGGAGAAAACCGTGATAGGTAAGCTTCAAATCCTATCTCACCCTGGCAAAGCACTTTTTGATACTGGTGCAACTACATCATTCATTTCGCAAGAGTTTGTCGATCTTTATGGACTTACTTGCAATAAGTTAGAATACCCCATCACTGTTTTATCTGCGGGGGGAACGATTCTAGTCACACACCTCAAGCAAGAGCAGGTCATTATGATCAGCGATTGCGTTTATCTAGCCGATCTTTTTCTTATCCCTATGAAGGATATGGCTGTGATCCTTGGAATGGATTGGTTAGAAGAGAATGGAGCCCAAATAGATTGCAAGGAGAAAACTGTGTCACTTAGATGTCCAAGAGGAGGAAGGAAAGTTTATCAAGGTGATCATCATGCACACATAGAAGTTCAACTACAGTTGAATACCTTGAAGGAAGCTAAACTCGAAGACATTCCAGTTGTCAATAAATTCCAAGATGTGTTTCCAAAGGAATTGCCAGGTATGCCACCAGACAGAGAAATTGAATTCACCATTGATTTAATCCCCAGAACAGCACCTATGGCACAGGCACCATATAAGATGGGACCTAAGGAATTAGTTGAGTTAAAGGAACAATTGGATGAATTAGAGCAGAAAGGATTCATACAAGAAAGCATTTCACCTTGGGGTACACCCGTGATATTTGTGGATAAGCGGGATGGAGGACGCATAATGTGTGGAGATTACAGGAACCTTAATAATGTTACTATCAAGAACAAGTACCCACTACCCAGAATTCAGGACTTATTTGATCAAGTCAGGGGAGACGGAGTATTTTCCAAGATAGATCTTCGATCCGGATACCACCAGATTAAGATTAAGAAGGAGGACGTTCCAAAGACAGCTTTTGTGTCTAGGTATGGACATCATGAGTATTTGGTCGTACCTTTTGGATTGACTAATGCACCAGCCATTTTCATGAATCTCATGAATAAGATCTTTATGCCTTACTTGGACAAGTTTGTGATAGTCTTCATCGATGATATCTTGATTTATTCAAAGGATAAAGAAGAACATGCCAAACATTTAAGGATTGCTCTACAGATTCTAAGAGAACATCAGTTGTATGCCAAGTTTAGTAAGTGTGAGTTTTGGTTGGACCAAGTAGAGTTTCTCGGGCATGTGATTAGCAAGGAGGGCATAGTAGTAAATCCAAGCAAAGTAGCATCTGTTTTGGAATGGGAAGCACCAAAGAATGTCAAGCATATTAGAGGATTTTTGGGAATGGCAGGCTACTACAGAAGGTTCGTAGAAGGATTTTCCAAGATTGCTCCGAAAGAATACACCATTTGTTTGGTCGGAAGAGTGTGAGGTCAGTTTTCGGACACTTAAAGATAAATTGACCACAGCACCTGTGTTAGCCATACCAGAAACTGGCAAAGACTATACGGTATATTGTGATGCGTCCAAGAATGGACTTGGATGTGTGTTGATGCAAGACAGAAAGGTTATTTCTTATGGGTCTAGGCAATTAAGACCGCATGAAGTTAACTACCCAACACATGATCTGGAATTAGCAGCCGTGGTGTTTGCTTTGAAAGGATGGAGGCATTTTCTGTATGGAGCTAAGTGTGAACTCTATACAGACCATAAGAGTCTCAAATACTTCTTTACTCAGAAAGAGTTGAATATGAGACAACGACGATGGTTAGAATTGATCAAGGACTATGATTTAACCATCAATTATACTCCACGGAAGGCTAATGTTGTAGCCGATGCGTTGAGTAGGAAAAGTACGGATACTCAGCCAATGAGCCGGGAACTTCCTAAAGAGTTACTTATGGACCTGGAAAGGTTAGAAATTCAATGTTTAGAAGTGAAGTCTTTGGGCAGCTTGTCTACTATGAAGGTAATGGAGGAAAGGCAAAGTGATCTAAAGTATACAATCTTCCGCCGACAAAGTGAAGATCCATTCATTGAGGAAGAAATCCGAAGGATTGAAGAGGGAAGACCGTCTGAGTTTCGTTTAGGCGATTTCAATTCGCTCTGGTTTCATAATAGGATATGTGTGCCAGACATACCCGAAATCAAACAGTTGATACTCAAAGAGGCACATGAAACTCCGTATTCAATACATCCGGGAAGTACCAAGATGTACATGGATCTTAAGGAACTGTTTTGGTGGAACAACATGAAGCGAGAAATAGCCAAGTTCGTATCTGAATGCCATACTTGTCAAAGAGTAAAAGCGGAACATCAAAGTCCCGCTGGACTCATGCAACCGTTGGATATACCCGAGTGGAAATGGGAAGAGATTGGAACGGATTTTATCACAGGATTACCGTTGACACCAAAGAAGAAGGACATGATTTGGGTTATCGTGGACAGGTTAACAAAAAGTGCACATTTCTTGGTCGTTAATCAAAAGGATTCCAGAGAGAAGTTAGTAAACTTATATGTTCAGGAAATAGTGAGCAAGCATGGAGTACCTAAGATAATAGTATCGGACCGAGGGTCCGTATTCACATCAGCTTTCTGGAAACAATTGCATGAAGCTCTAGGATCCAGGTTAGACTTCAGCACTGCTTATCACCCACAGACAGGAGGACAAACAGAAAGAACCAATCAGATTTTGGAAGATATGCTTAGAGCATGTGCGTTGGATTTTGGAGGATCATGGGAAGAACATCTACCATTGGCAGAATTTTCATATAACAACAGTTACCAAAGTAGCATCCAAATGGCACCATTTGAAGCACTCTATGGAAGAAAGTGCCGATCACCCATCTGCTGGTATGAAACGGGAGCCGGTAAGGAATTTCATCCGGACTATGTTAAGGAAAGGTAGCATGCCATCAACATCATCCGAGATCGATTAAAGATTGCTCAAAGTAGGCAGAAGAGTTATGCGGACTCAAAAAGGAGGACATGGGAACCTCAAGTTGGAGACATGGTTTATCTCCGAGTTAGCCCAATGAAAGGAGTACATCATTTTAGAGTCAAAGGAAAACTCAGTCCAAGATACACTGGACCTTTCAAGATTCTAAGTCAAAAGCGAGGAGTAGCTTTTGAATTGGAGCTACCAAAGCAGCTATCCAAGGTTCATAATGTGTTTCATTCTTCACAACTTCGAAAGTGTATGAAGATACCAGAGGAAACTGTATCCTATGAAGACGTGAAATTGCAAGCAGATTTGACCTATGTTGAGGAGCCGTCAAAGATTCTAGCAGAAAACTGGAAGCAACTTCGCAATAGAGCCATCAATTATTGCAAGGTGCAATGGAAACATCACCCGGAAAGAGAAGCTACCTGGGAAAAAGAAGAAGATCTAAGGACAGCCTATCCTGAATTCTTCAGGTACACCTTACCCCAAACTTTGGGACGAAGTTTTTGTTAAGGGGGGAAGTCTGTAGTATCCCAGCACGTAGGACAACTCCGGGGTAGAATAGAGGGCTTTTGTGCATTGCATCTAAAATTACGGGATTTTTTTGCGCTTTTGTTAATAAAACCTAAGAGTGATCGAATCTCCCTTCGAGAGGGGATGGTGAACTCTCGGAGTGCTAAAGAAATCGACATGACCTCTTTTGATCTATTACTTGTGGGAAACAATGAAGTTGATTAACTAAAGCCTAGAAGATCATTTGAATTCAAAACTCGAATTTGAATTATGAACTTAACTTAAATTCAAAAGGCACATTTAGAAAGGATAAACATTTCAAATAAGAAAAACTTTGGACTTTATTAATTACCAACACAATATACATTGTCTTTACAAAGTTTGAGAATAAAAGAATATTACAATAGTTGACAATCACTGAATGTTACAATCTGAAGCTAAAAGAAAATAAAGAAGAAAATAAAATAAATACAAGTTGGAAAATAAAACTTAATTCTAAACTATCTTGATCTTCAAATCTTTCTTTCCTTCTTCTTTATTCTTCTTGTCACCTGCACACAAAGGAAAATGCAAAGGGAAATGCCACCAAGGTAATACAAGTGGCAGTAACAGTAAAATGAAAATACTGTTGATAATCATCAAAGTGTTGATCTTATCAACATGACTCACACCCAAAATATCTGCCAAGGATCAAGCTGGCCGGCCAAGCCACCAGCTAGCAGGCAGCATAGTCATCAAATGCATGCTAGGAGGTGTCAAAACACCAGAACTCAGGGGGAAGTATAAAAAGGAGTACTGTGTGTGAAACTGGTCGACCAAGGACCCTAGTCGACCAACATCACAACACAACACCCCCAGCACAATAGCACTAGCACCACAGCAGCACCATCACCACAACCGCACCAGCACCACAGCAGCACCAGCACCACAGCAACACCAGCACAGAACATTCACCAAGTTCTCCCTTCTCATGAGCTGAGCATCAAGGGGGAATTCACCTCACTAAACCAAAACCCATAGCCAAAGCCAATCAACATGGTTACTTAAGCAAGATCAAAGGCAGCAAGGAGCAAGCCAAGCACCAAGGTGGTGCAGGGCAGGCAAGGAGGGGAGCCAAGCACAAGGAGGTGCAGGGCAAGCCACCTGGGAGGAGTAGAGCAAGTACTAGGGGCAACTGATCAAGCTCAAGCAAGAGCATCACCAACATCACCACCAGCCACTCATAAAAGCCAGCACAGGACCAAGGTACAATAGGACTTGCATATTCATGAACAAATCATAGCAAGCATCCAGACTCTTGCATAAACAAGATAAACAACAACAAAGAATCACTCACCACCAAACCCTTCTACTAAGTATAATACTTAGGAGGTTTTGGGGAGGTTTTTCTCCTCAGACCTACAGAGAAATGCTCTGTATAATCTTCATAGGAAGATTTAGTTAACTGGGAAGCAAATCAACATGCACCATCAAGAATAAAGGCCTCAGACCATGCATCATAGGCCAGGACTAAGATCATCATGTGAGTCTGTTCTTATTAGTAATTTTTGCCCAAAATAATGAATTAGCCACTGATGAGAAGCCACCAAGCATGTTTTAGCATCACAGAACATCAGCCATTCAGTTAAATTATCAAGCAATCATTGTGCACCTCACATGGAGGCAACACAACTAAACTCAATAATAACAGTTACTTGCTGTTAATTAGATAACATGCTATAGGAAGCAAACAAAGCCACTAGCAAAATGCTATTCAAGCATGAATTGCTTGATAGAAACAATCATCACTGAAACAAGTTTCAGTTCATATAAATCAAACATAAATACATCTCTGAACAAGTTATAGCAAGCATAAGCTCAGCATGTTTATGCCATCATGAAAACAATCATCAGCATACACATGAACTAGCCACAGAAAGCTAGTACTATCTGCACACCATCACAGACAACTCAGCAAGACAATCATTATATGAATTAACTGACAGCAGTTTGCACTGCAAGCCAGAGAGCATCACATAAACATTGGATGATAAGCACACCACCAGAGAGCCAAGCTAGTATCAAATAGGGTGATAGCAAGCTAACTGATTTCTAAAGATTCAGTTAAGAAACTCTTAACTGAATCTTATACTGAAACTAACAATAGCAATAGTTGCACAACACTTGATTAAGCTAGCATCACAGAGGTAACATCCCAAGTGAATCACACAAATTCAGTTAAGAAACTCTTAACTGAACCTTGCACTGAAACTAACAGCAGCAGTAGACAGTAGCCAACAGAGAAGCTCCAGGACAATAGCAGTACAAGCAAGCATGGCATAGCAACAACATAGGCAAGCATGCCTGGCTCACTGGCCAGACCACCATAGCATGAACACAGAGACAAGGGGGAAGAGGAGGAACTCACAGGTGAGCTCACAGAGGAGCAAGGCAGAGGACCATGGCGGTGACGTCGGGGTTGCAAGGCTGCCGTCCAACCAACGAGGCGGCGAAGAGCCACCGCAAGCACCAAGAAGCTAGGGCGGAAGCTCCAACAAGGCCAGCCGGAGCAGATCAAGCCGCAAGGGCGAGATCCACTGGGCGGAGCTCGGCGGCGATGGCAACGATTGGAGGCGAGGACGACGAATCCCCACGGTCAGGAGGAAGCACACGGCGAGGCGGAGCAGATGCGCCATAGGGCGGCGGCGAAGCTCGCCGGAATCAGGCGAGGGAGTCGCCAGAGGGGGATTAGGGTTAGGAGACGACCGAGCAGGGGAAGCGAGTGAGGGGCGGCCAGCTGGGCCAAGCCGGTTTGGTCAAGCCCACCCGAGTTGACTGACCGGTGGGCCCAGGCTGTCAGCCCAGCCTTTTTATTTGATTTAATTCAAAAAACCTAAGAAAAACCCTAATCTACTTAAAATAAATCCAGAAAAATACCTAAAATAAACTAAAAATAGAAAGTAGCTATTTTTAGCTCTTCTAGAATTTTTGAACCCATTTGGTAAATAAAATAATCTCATGAGTCAATTGCACAAAAGAAAAAGAAGTTAATTGATTTTGTCTGAAAATAATAAAAATAGTTATCCATTTAAGAAAATATGGTAATTCTTAATTCTTTAAAAATAAATTCCATTCAAGAATATTTGATGAATATCCTTAAATGAAATTACCCTTAACATATATTCTTTAAAGTCATAAAAAGAATATATCAAGCCTAATAAATAAATCACTTCTGGGGGGTATAAATTATAACACACCATAAATCATGCATTTTTGAATCTTTAACCATTGCCCTTACCGGACAATGATTCTGTTTTCCAGAACCCGAGGTCCCGGGTCACTTCCACAAATCCAATTGCACTACCTTGCAGTTTGCAGGCAAGTTCACTCTTGCTCATATCTCTTATTTAATTTTAGCAAATTACTTGCAAATATACCGGTGGTATTATTATTACTGCATCCAAAAGCAAAAGGTTCTCTTTTCATAATTAATATGACTAGCTGGTTATCGACCCGAGTGGTGGTAACCTAGGATGGCTGGCAAATAGAACCATGGTATGATTGTTGTGGTGGAGGTTCCATTTGCATGGGAAAGTGAACCTAGGACTTAACAACCAATGTCGCCAGTGATTCTAGCGCCGTAAATAATGATCAACCATGAGATCTGGAATGGGACGGAGAAGTCAGTTGTATCTTTTCCCTCTCGCATGTCAACGGATCAGTAGTCTAGGGTTGTCCTGTTCGGGCTACTATAGTGCAAAGGGGGGAAATGCGTTTCCTGTTCGGTCTGCCTATAGTATAGGGGGGACAAACTAGCTAATTGATCTATGATGGATTGTAAGAGTCATCCGGGTCGGTCTACCCATATTGCATAGGAGCGGGCATCTGGGTCCGGGCTGGTCTACCTATGGGAGCGTCCATAGTGTAAAGGGGAAGGACCAGTGCGCCAATTGGTCGGCATATGTGGTATAAGAGATGGATGGACTTACAAATGGGTGGGTCTGCGGGGTCGCGGAGAAGAACGGTGATTGGCTTGGATCATCAACTGGGCCCCATACACAAGAAGTATGGACGGGAAAGTACGCCCGGTTGTGCAGCAAAGTGTTGATCTCTCATGGGTACAAGTGACCACCTCTGCAGAGTGTAAGAAAGTATCATGATACCCCCTATTCCGGGAAGGAGCTACGAACGCGGCAGGAAAGGAGCCCATCGAAGCTCTAATCAACCTGTGAAGACTGACAGACATAGTTCTTTCAAATAAAAGCAATCTTTGAAGAAAGGATTATAAAAACTGCATTTGACCTAAGACTCTTGAGTCGGTGGTCGTAGCTAGTGCATCAAACACCTCTATCCTGTTAATTGAACTTGTTGGGTAACGCTTATTACTCACGCCATTCCCTCTTAACCCTTGCTTAGACTTGGAGGGCCAGAACGAGGAAACTGAAGGAGCATCGGAGGACTACGAGGAAGTCTTCTATGAAGAGTCGGACCTTTCCGGAGGAGTCGAAGGCGTGGATTACACCATCGCCTACGGAAACAACGAAGGAACCGAGGAGGAGGCCGACAACTAGTAGTATAGGGTAGTAGCTTGAGTCACAGAAACCTTATAGAATAAAGTGACTTAAGTCAGTTATCATGTTTAGTCTACTTCTATCAGTCCTAGTTAAGGTATATAGCATCAAAGTAGAATCTACTAATGTTCCTCTTTGGACCGAGAAGGAACTGGAATCCTTTGTAAGTTTGTGGCTTGTAATATTAAGTGCTTGAATAAAGCCCGCTATGTTTCTGTTGTACCACTCTGAGGGATGTAATATTTGTAAAATGGTACTTCACGAGTGTTATGTCAACGAATTGCATACTACAACATGCAGTGGTATGCTGGGTCACCACAATATCTGATTGGACCTGCTGAGGACAAGAAGCACTGAACATGATAGAACATCTAGATGGATTGATCAATTTTCCCGTACAAGAAGCATAAACCTCTAATGGGTTTTTCATTTGTAAAGCCTATTCCTCGGTAGCTTTAAAGAATAGTAAGGTATCATCTGCAAAATAATAAGTGATAAACTCCATGAGCTCTTTGACACACTCTGATAGGGGTGGTATATTTTGATTCACATCACTCCTTAAAAGATTAGACAAAACATCGGGCACTGGCCACAAATAAAAAGAGGAAAGGGGAAAGAGGACCCCCTTGCCTTAAGCCACGAGTAGGAGAAAATGCTTCCAACAAGGTTCCATTGAATTTAACCGAATACTTCGCCGTGGTAACACACACCATAATCTATTGTACCCACCGGTGAGACAACCCCATATTTTTCATTGTACTCTCCAAAATGTGCCAATCAACTCTGTCATAGGATTTAGACAAATCAAGTTTGTAAGAACAATAGGAATCAATAGAAGTACCATGTTCCATATAATGCATGCACTCAAAAGCCAAGAGGGCATATGCGTAATCATCCAACCTAGAATAAACCTACTTTGATTCTCCAAAATAATATCACCAAGTAGAGGTTGAAGCCTATTCACCAAGCACTTAGAAACCACCTTATAAAGAACGTTACACAACCTAATAGTCCTATAGTCTTTCAGCTCGATTGGATTATCCATTTTGGGTATGTCATTTACCCCTTTTGGCATCTACCCTATAGTGAAGAAATGTGAGACGACATGATTTGACTTCTTCATGCAGAACCTCCCAATTTCTTTGGTAAAACCTAGCATGAAAACCATCTGGCCCTAGGTCTTTTATTGGACCAATTTAGAACACCGCATGAAATCTCTTTGAGGCAGAAATCTTTACGGAGCTCATCATTCATTTCCTGAGTAATTTGCACTGGGGTGAGGCAAGCCTCGACCAAAGATAAGAGATGAGTACACATGTGTGGGCTCCAAGACTAGTGGTAGTCTCCTTTTTCTGCCACAAAAAGTACGCGTGTTGCTCGACCAAAGTGATGCGTGCGTGAAATCCTCCGGATGGACACGACACTAACATTTTCATAAATCAAAGCATTGTACCAGTTTAAAAAAATCATTTATCACTTTAATCAACGATTACAATAAATTAAACTTAACAGTACCAGGTGGTACCACGGTTTCATTTCAATCACCTTAAAAGAGCTCATCAGTTTTGTGTGGTGGAAAATCCATTTTATCTAAAAAAATCAACTGCTTTTACCTCAACAAGTGTCATCACTTTAAAAATATGCACTACATATTTTAAAGCTAAAGGAAATAGCGTGCTCTTAGCCATACCATGTCTGCAGATTGGCACTTTAGATGCGCATGCGCCTCATGAACGATATCTAATACCACATAAATAGTGTTATATAAATAGTAAACTTTGGGAGCACATCTTGCACCCTTCGCTTATAACTTTTGGGGAAAATGGTTCTACAAATGGCGGCACTGTTCATCACCTGTTTTATCTGGAGGAAATACTACTGTCTTCTTCTACCGTATCGAAAAATATAAATACTCGTTCGTCTATCGCCTATATTATTTTTTACTGCTAGAAAATACTACTGTGCCTTCTTCTACGATCTAAACTACTAATAAAAAAGCAAACTTGAATTTTTCTAAAGCCACACCAATTAGTGTACACGGGGTTACCAGGAGCGTCCGATCTAATTCGTCTAATCAAATCTAGCGTTCCATATCGCTTCGGTGGTCCGCCATCCAATCCAATGGCTCAGATTCAATGTTCAGCCAGAGCGGACTACCTCCACGCGCGTCCTGCCCGGCTGATCTGCCGCAACCCGCAATACCCGTCACCAAATTAATAGCACAAATTGTGCTTGATTTAAACTGACTGACAGCTCTGCATGCAAGAAAAGAAATACTGCATGCAGCCTTTTCCTCCAAAAATCACGCAGCTTAGCTTCTCTCACACACGATGCGACATGACGAGTCTCAGAATTTGTTGCATCTTTGCGTCGCCGGAAACCGTACGTAGGCTTCAACACCAGAGACGACATATGTTGTCACGACCCGGCCTATTCTAACCACACGCCAGGCTGGACACAACGGACGGAGGCCTTTAAATGGCAGGAGCACCAAGAGGAAAGGGGCGACGAAGACCAATTCTCTGAACTCAGAAACTCTCTCTGAACCCTCTCCTCTCTGTGAGCATCTTCCTCCTCTGAAATCCCTCGTTTCTCTCTGAAATTCCTTGTATCGCTACCCTGAATCAGAGTTCCAGATTGTGAGACTAGTTGGGGCATTACATTTGGTATCTAGAGCCAGGTCCTGATCTAGGAGAAGAGTGTGGAGGCGATGGAGGATTCGGTGGCGGCGACGAAGGAGGAGCTCGCGGCCATGGCGAGGGAGATGGAGCTTTCGATCCGCTCCCTGAAGGCCGCCGTCGACGAGTCCCATAGCCTGCTTCGGGAGATCGTTGCTGGGAAGCCACATGTGGACAGACCGTCGCAGGAGATACGCCTCGACAAGGCCAACCCCATCCTCAGTCTCGAACCGAGCACGCCTCGAGCTCGTGCTATACCGGTGGTCATGGAGGGCGGTGTTAGCACTGCGAGGGAGTTTGGCTCCAGTTCTGCCGTGGGTGGCCTGGAGGCTGTGGCTTCGTCCCTGCCATCGGTGGATCCCTCGACCGAGACGGGCCAATGCGCCGCTCTCGCATGCCAGCGGCGGATGGCTGCGGGGAGCACGCACTTGCCTCATCCTTGGGAACCACCTAGGACCATCAAACTTGACGCCAACCAGTTTGAGGATCCCAACGACCTCAAGACCACCTTGCCCACAAGGTGCTCGATGCAGTTCTTCCCCAGTAACAAGGATGGTGTTCAGACTGAGGCAACGTCTATGAAGTCGAGCATCGTGTCCATGATCATCCCAGTACCTGTGGGATCCTTGCCGTCCTCGACCTTGCTGCAGCTTGACGCTCTCCAGCAGGAAGCACTGTTGCTCACTACATGTCCGACAAGGAACCTTGCCATCGCTGACGCCATGGGTACCAAGCTGAACCAAGGTACAAGGCCTGCAGCCACGGCAAGTAACACACAAGAGGATGCGAATGTTTGGGTGCAAGGGAGGGCACCGCTTCTTCCTGCAAGTGAGGTGCTCAACAAAATACGTGTGCAGCCCAGCATTGTTGTTATTGTTGCTAGCACCATTGGCGACTTAGCAACACCTACCAAGCTTGAGTCCGTGGCCAAGTACTCGACTGCTGGCATCGACATCAAAGCTCTCCATGTTCCCGAGGCCCACCTGCTTGCAGACGACACGATCCTTGCTATCCCAGAATCAGTGGAGGATGACGACACTAAGGGTGCATCACTTGTGTTCGAGTTGGGCATGCTTTCTCCGCCTACCATACTGCTTCATGACAGATATTTCGGGCCCTGGAAGTTTGTTGCCAGGGGTTCATTTTGCGTCAATGCGAAGGA
Organism: Dactylis glomerata; assembly: GCA_007115705.1. Taxonomy (NCBI): domain Eukaryota; kingdom Viridiplantae; phylum Streptophyta; class Magnoliopsida; order Poales; family Poaceae; genus Dactylis; species Dactylis glomerata. The sequence goes on along the minus strand of QXEO01000195.1, from coordinate 37,692 downwards.
GAACATCGAACCCCAGCTGTTCTGTAACAATACTGACAAGAACAACATATCTTCATTCAAGTCAGGTATAAACTCAGTTTTGTCGTCTGCCACTAGTTGGATTGCTGCTGTTGAATTGGACTGCATATGTTGGGTGCCGGATATGTTGGGAAGTGGAATTGAGCAACCTCCATGGCCACCACCCCAGATTAGTACCCACTGGTTGTCGTCTGGGGGTATAATCCGTGAGATGATGATAGATTTGAAGCCATGGTCAGATGAACTACAACACCATTATAGTAGGCGGCGATACTCTGATGGTGATCAAGTACAGCCTATACTCATGTTATCTATCAGTGTACCTTGGGACCTAGGTGTTTGCTTTCGTTATGAGAAGAATGTTTCTAATTTCCAAAGGGTGAGCTGTTGGGATCTGCATACTTGGATGCTATCAAACCAATTCTGTGAGATAAAATGCCCATACCCGACTGTTCTACAACAATTATTGGCTTGCAAATCAACAAGTTCTTCTACAGAGAGCTGGATACAAACTCCTAGTGAAAAGTGGTGCTGTTGTTTACTTATTGGGGCTAAAGAATGGTGGACCAAGTTACAAAAGGTGCAACCAATTGATCTTCAGTTATTGCACCACTGTATGGTACGAATGCAGCAGAAACATGGTGGTCTGGACAATCTCAGAAGAATTCTGACAACAACTGAAGAATCGCTGCATTGCACAGGTGATCTGGTGTGGTATATGTTCAGTTCGCCGCTCACCACGCCATGGGATCCGGGTCGGCAACATCGACAAACAGATCCAGATGCTATTCCATTCCAACCAGTCTTAGACGATCTACCAGTTTCATTGACCACCGGGGAGAAAGAGGTGCAGCTGCACACACATTTCCCTCGAGCACCGGCTTGGGGACAAGCCGGAATCGAAGAAGGGGGTAATGTCACGACCCGGCCTATTCTAACCACACGCCAGGCTGGACACAACGGACGGAGGCCTTTAAATGGCAGGAGCACCAAGAGGAAAGGGACGACGAAGACCAATTCTCTGAACTCAGAAACTCTCTCTGAACCCTCTCCTCTCTGTGAGCATCTTCCTCCTCTGAAATCCCTCGTTTCTCTCTGAAATTCCTTGTATCGCTACCCTGAATCAGAGTTCCAGATTGTGAGACTAGTTGGGGCATTACATATGTACGCACAAGAAACAACCGTGACGAGATAGCATCCCGTCCCCCAGCACAACTCCCTACTTCGTCGCATCGCATGGTATGCGCTGCGATGGGAACGAAGCCCTCTATGGCGTGCAGGGCGACTACGGCCTCGAGGAAGATCGAAGCCGTCCATGGCATGCGAGGCGCCTACAGTTTCGTGGACGACGCAGTTCACGGAGCGCACAAAGGCGACCAACGTTTTCTCGCGGTGCCCTCCAATGCGTGCATGGTGGCGGCCTGTACGTACGCGTGCATGGAGAGGTCCTCTCGGGCATGCAAAATGGAGTTGTGCCGCTTGTCGATTAAGCATCCAGGATTTGCACAAACACTATTGTGAGAACTTTCATATTAGCCTGGGTTCACATCTTTGGGGTCAACGCGCCATTGTTAATCATGAATCCACAGCATACAATTGTTTCATTGGTATCTCAAGCCAAAGACCATACTTTTACCTATTAAATGACTATTTCTTCATGTTACAATTTTTAAACATAAGCTGCAATTTTTTTATGGATCAAGTATGATGAGAGTCTATGAAAAAACTTTTAAAACATAATCTGGCCTTTTTTGTCCTAATTCATTCATGGACAGTTGAGTTGAGGGCCGGTTAGTTATTCCTTGTCTCACAAGTTCTTGATTTACACAATTTTATTACAGTGAGTTCACCATTGGTTTGGGAGGTTAATTTTCTTCAAATTGTGGAATGATTCGAACCTTGGTGGGATTTCTACTCATAATATATACAATTGTTATTTCTCTATTTGTTTCAAAAAGTACTTTGTGAGAAAGCATTCCTATAAATTTTATGTGATTATATTGGATAGTATGACTATGGTGTATGCTAATTGTGGTGAAACTATGCTCTCAGCAGATTATTAGAAGTTATTAGTATCGACTAAATATTTTCATGATTGCAACTTAGCTAGACGTGCATTGCACGTACATACTAACTAGTACCTTCGAAAAAGTACTAGGCCTGTTTGGATTGTAGCTAGTGATTACCACAGTAAAATTTTGGCGTTGACTGGTAGGATAGTCTAATGTTTGGATTGGAGCCTAATTATTAGAGCCACGCTGAAAATTGGTTGCTCCTTCACATATTGCGCATGAGCGCTGGCAAAACAAGGGTGAGCAATCTTTCGCCAAAATATTGGCTTGTCCCTGATTTGGCGTGGCAGCTATGGGTTTAAACCAAACAGCTCCATATATACTCTACCGTCCGCCATTTATTCTACCACCTTTTTCTACGGTACCTACGAAAAAAATATACCTACTCCACTGTTCGTCATCAATATTATTGCCTTCTTTACATTATTTTCAGAAAAATATACTTATTTCACCGTGTTCTGCCTCATTCAGCTAAGGAAAATACAATTATCTTTTACCGTAGCAACCTAGAAGCAACCATGGAAAAGGCACCGTTTGTTACATTTTTTACCTAAAGAAAAATACTACTGCCTTATTGTACGACAACTTTGAAAAAATATAGTTACTCCACCGTCTGTCGCTTATGTTGTTGCCGCCTTTTACCTGGAGAAAATATTACGGTACCTCCAAAAAAATATACATACTTCACCATTCGTCGCCTATACTACTGCTTTCTTCTATGATACCTTTGAAATTATCCCTAGTTACGCGTCCAGAAAAAAAATACCATGACGCAACAATAGCACTTTTACATTATTTCAGCCTCCACAACAACATACCTAGATTACCAACAGTTTAACCAACAATCTAAATTGCAAGGGATTAAGGGAGCGGCCTGCTGCCGCACACATACCTTCCTAGCTAGTACAACCCAAATATCGATCAACAAACCAAGGACAACCGTATTTAGTGTCTTAGACACATATCGTCGGGAACGAACAGCGCATATTCAGACTTGGCTCTTGATAGCGGAGCTGTAGCCGGTGCGGTCGTCGTAGAACTTGGACCACAGCATGACGCCGCCGTACTTGGGCGATCCCTTGATGAGCGGCAGCACGCGTGCCGTGAGCACGTCGGGGGGGACGAACCCGCTCCCTGCCGCGTTCTTGGAGGCCGGCAATCCTAGGAAGATCTTCCCAGCCGGCACCGATTCCCATCTCCTCCATGCGTCCATGAATGCTTCGCCCTCCGCCTTGAATTCATACTCAGGGTTGTCGTAGAACTGTACCCACACATAGTCGAACAGCCCCGTGTTAATCGCGGTGCCGTCCCACTCGTCGGGGAACGGGCACTGCGGCGCCGCGCTCAGCAACACGGAATTGTGGCTGTCCACGTTGTTGCCCAATTTCTTGAGGTCACTAGCGAGATTGTTCCAGTACTTGGCGCCACCGAACTCGATGTCGAAATCGATGCCGTCGAGCACGGCGTCGCCGAGGGGTCGGAACAACGACGTGCCGCCAAGGTAGCTGTTCCAGAGGTACACGGCGACATCTCGTGCATCACCGGGGGACGAGAGACCGTAGCTTCCATTGGCGCCGCCGATGGAGAGAAGAACCTTGATACCACGGTGCTGGCACGACTGGATGTCCTTGCTTATGCTTTCACAGCCAACCGACGAAGGGTCGCAGCGGCTAGCAAGGTCCAAGTGCGGCGTCTGGCCGTTGCCGAATTTGGAGAGGAAAGCGATCATGACGAACTCGTAGTTTCTGGACGCGCACGTCTCGGCCAGCGACACCTCGCGGTTGTTCTGGCCCCAGTAGATCGCGATGCTACCGCCATGGCATGTCGCGAGGAGCGTCAGGAATAGGGACGCAATGAGCTGGAATGGTATCAGAGCCATGTTGTCTGGGCTTAATCGGACAGTGCCTAGCTAGTGTATGGTGCTAGGAAGTAGAAACGATGGGAGTGAAGGGGTTTGACACAGTTGGTTTTATAGTGGTTTGATGGTAGCGACACGAGCTGGATGTGACTTCATCTGATCTCGAAATGAGATCATAGATAAAAATTGCTTTCTCGGCTTGATGAAGACGCTGAGAGTAAACGCCAAGACGAAACCGTGAAAATTCCAAAGAAATGGCAGAGATGGGATACAAAGCTCCGTCGGGTCCACCGTCAACGCGGATACACCAAGATTCTTCTTTAACGAACCAGCAATGAACGACATGGTAGAATAATACGATGTGTGCGTAGTAAGGAGTGCTGTTAAAAAAAAAATCTAGTACAGTAGTAATCTGAGATTCCAAAGAGGAAATAGCAAGGCACAAGCACAAGAGAAGACCCAGGAAGCTAGTTCCACAAGGGAGGAGATGTGTCTTTTGCATTGGGAGATGGGAAAAGAAATAAGTTTTGGGAGGATACCTGGTTAGGTAATACTCTCTTAACCAATGCCCATCGCTGTTTAACATCGGGCGATGTAAAAACGTTACGGTTACTGATGTGTTGGGGGTGTTTCCGTTGAATATTGAATTTAGAGGAACATTAGCTGGAAATAAGCGGAACAGATGGTTGTATTTAGTTCAAAGGTTGATTTTCGCAACCTTATCACCTGAGCGTGATCCTTTGGTGGGGAAATTAACCACTTTGGGAAAGTCTGCAGTTAAATCGATGTATGCAGACCTAATGAATGGTTATACTAGATTTCTTCGTAAATATCTTTGGAAGTTAAAGGTACCGCTGAAGATAAAGGTCTTCATACGGTTCATGTATAAAAAGATCTTGCTAATAAAAGATAATATAACTAAGCAAAATTGGACTGGTTGTAAAAAATTGTATCTATTATGATTCAGAGGAATCTATTCACCATTTATTCATATCTTATCCATTTGCTTGTCTTGTTTGGATAGCTGTAGAGTTTACTTTTAACTTATCACCACCAACTAATGTTACAAATTTGTTTGGTAATTGATTGAGTGCAATTGTTAAAGAGGACATGCCACATATCTGGGTTGGGATGTGTGGATTGCTTTGGACTTTGTGGAATTGTGGGAATGACTTAGTTTTCAACCAAACTGGTTATGCTATTTTTTTACATGTTATCCACAAGACTACCTACTGGATCCACATATGGTCTTTCCTTTTCCCAGAGAGGCAGCGGGAGTCTATGGATTCTGGATGCAACCGTCTAAAAACGGTCGCACGTGCTATCTACAGCCAGGTGGTCGGTGGCATGCTAATAGAATAGATGTCGTTTAAGCTTTTTTTTTGCTATTCATCTTTCATTGGATCATCTTTGTTGCCACTTTATGCGACCCACAAATTGTGAACTTTTGGTAATATTACTGCTACTCTAAAACTATGCAATAAAAAAGTAGTGTGCATCTATTGGTGCAGAGGCCAGGGTTTACCCCCATAAAGAGAAAAAACAACACGGTTATGGAAGAACTTGGTGTTGTGATCCCTCTGCTTGAGCCAATCAACCCTTGATCTCTAAATCCAGATCATTTCTTCTCTATATAAAACTAGATGACCCGATGCGCCGGTGGCTTAAGTGATAGAATCAATACAGGACCTAAACCATAAGTTGTTTCTTGTTTTGTTGTTGTGTTGGACAGGTCATAGAATTGAAACAAGGCTCGAGCCATAAGTTGGTTCTTATTTTGTTGTTGTGTTTTTGTATATCATTATTAGCTATAAGGTCTATCTATTCTTCGAGACACATTATGCCACCGATGCAAATGTTGGACTAATCCGTTAAATTTTATATGTACTTATTTCATAAGTGACTACGTATCTGATATATTCTCAGAGTTACCATAAAAGAGAAGCAAAATAACCACCCTTTATCTTGATTAAAATATAATTCATCAATTTGTAAGATAAATAAACTTCAACCAAAGGGAGAAACAACTCCAATGCTTTTTATTTGCACACTCGACAAAAACAATGTATTCCTGGATCCATAACAAGCAGCACACATAACAATATGCTCAACATCGTACCACTAACTGGTGCAAATTCAATAAACTGTTCTAACGAAACTTGGATCCTGATTTTTTTGTCAATGCAATTCCATTATTCCCTACCAACAATTGATAGCGGGGGCAATAATCATCAGTCAAGACTGCCTCAATGTTGGCTTGAGTCTGCAGTATGCCATTTGCAACACCTACCTGTCATGAAAATTTTAGATCTTTGTTCTGCACTACTGTCTGCATGTCTTGGTTCTCATGCATTCACTTCAGCAGCCTAGCTCTTGCCAATCTCTATCTGTAACTTGCCTACATCGACATGTTTGGAATGTAAGTTAACATAAGGAGGCAAATACATAGAGCATGTTGCCATGCATAATAAGTTGAATATAGGAATAGCACATTAGATATGTACGTGAGAGAGAGATGGCAACATATGCAGGTGCGGGAGTAGGATGCCTGAAGCAAAAATGAATGGGTGTTATCAAGCAAGTTGTGTGACGTTACAATAAGAACATATTAAACTATGGTAGAGTTTGCATAAATGCAAACTATTTGAATGCAAGTACTGAATTTGGAATCAAAAAATGTTGGGATCAAATTAATCAATAACACTGCTAAAGCTTACGGGCTTCTTTATTTCTTTATGTGCACAAAAATCTCTTCTGATTCTTCTTAATTCATCTATATTAAGGATCACAATGTATAAAACCAAATAACAATTTATTGCACGCGTAATCCCTCTTTCCCACATCCAATTCAAGATTTTTCTTGGGAAGTGTGAGGAAGAAATTAAGAAAATCCAGAAAGCAATTGAATGATGATCAAATTTCTAAGCCTAAGTAGAATAGGACAGACTATGCGTCAAAATTATGGACGGTTGCAAAGATACAACATAGATGTAACTATTTTGAAAATAACTATTCTCCACTAGGGAGTAAAATAGTGCTACTCATATTGGTGAGTTTGTCTAAATCAAGTATTTATTTCTCCCCCAATACTCATGTCCTTGTAAGAGCGAAAATATGTGAAACTCTCCATATTGATACAGAGACCCTCTGATAAGTACTTGGGCTTACCTGCACTTGTTGGAGCGGATAGAAGTGATTGCTTTATGAAAGGACATGGATGTCGCCTAGAGGGGGGGGGGTGAATAGGCGATTTAAAACTTTTACGAGTGGCTTGACCAATGCGGAATAAAACTAACGTTTTGCCAAGCATACAAAACTTAAATAAACTAGGTTCACCTATGTGCACCAACAACTTATGCTAGACAAGATAAGCAACTATGTGATAGCAAGATATATATAACTTCAAGCACGAAGGCTATCACAAAGTAAATTGCATAAGTAAAGGAGCTCGGGTATAGAAATAACCGAGGCACACGGAGATAACGATGTATCCCGAAGTTCACACACTTGCGAGTGCTAATCTCCGTTGGAGCGGTGTAGAGGCACAAGGCTCCCCAAACGCCACGGAGGCTCACCGTAATCTCCTCGAGCCCTCCCACCAAGATGGGAGACCCGACCACTATGGGACACTTGAGGGCGGTTACCGAACCCGTACAAGCTTGGGGCAATCTCCACAACTCAATTGGAGGCTCCCAAGAATCGTCACTGAGGCACCACAAAGCTTGGGAAGATCTCCACAACTTAATTGGAGGTCCCCAAGTAATTGCCACGGAGGCACCACAAAGCTTGGGAAGATCTCCACAACTTAATTGGAGGTCCCCAAGTAATCCACTAAGCCACTAAGCCGTCTAGGGTTCCAAGAACCCAAGAGTAAAAAGCTCAACGAACTTTTCACCACTGATCTCCGAGGAGAACTCAAACTGATGCAACCGATGCAATGGCAAGAACACAAGTGCTCAAATCATTCTCACTCAAATCCTACCAAAGCAACTAATGCTATGGGGAGATATGAGAGGAAGAACAAAGGAAGAAATCCACAAAGAACTCCAAGATCTAGATCCAATGGGTTTCCCTCACAAAGAGGAGAAAGTGATTGGTGGAAATGTAGATCTAGATCTCCTTTCTCTTTTCCCTCAAAGATATGCAAGAATCATGGGAGGAATTGAGAGATGGGCAAGCTTTCCAAAGTCAACAATGGAGGGAGAGAGAGGGGAAAAACGAGCTAACTCAAGCTTGAAGAAGGGTAGGGGTATTTATACCCCTCTCGGGATTGTAGTCGTTGTTGTACTGCAGGGCCCGATGTTCTGGTCCAAGTTTGGACCGGATAATCCCCCCCCCCCCTCGAAAAACTGCTAAGGACTTTGCGCGTGTCGTCCAGATTTGGGGGCGGATTATTAGGCCGGATATTTCCATTTTTTGCTAGATAAGGAGAATCTGCCCCCCCCCCCCCCGGATAATCCGGCCCAAGTTTGGCCCGGATAATCCGGCCAGGAAGAGCAAGCAATACGAAAATAGCGATAACTTTTGCATCTGGACTCCGTTTTCGATGATCTTGGGCTTGTTGGAATCACCACAACAAGCTCTACAACTTAATCCATAGAAACATCATAGTCCAACAAAGGAGGAAAAAATGAAGAAAGGTTTGACCTGTCTTCAAATACGAACCGGTAAAACCTCCAACACCAAAAACGCAATAAGTATTCCATACGAAATCTATTTTTTGTGAGCTTGGGATTAATGTGAAGATAACCACAAGCTCTAAAAACTCACATAGAGAAAAGTCAAATAAGAACCAAGAAAGATGATGCAAAGTATGCAAAGGTTTGAGCTCTCTCCGAACGATACGATTAGGTTACTCACTCGAGAGCCCCTCTTGATAGTACGGCTATCGAACCTAAAACCCGGTCTCCCAAACACTAACACACGAGACCGGTAGAAGAGAAAACCTATCAAGAACAAACCTTTGACTTATGCATTCCACTTGAGCTTGAAGATGTCAATCTTTTCTCCCTCAAGTTGGACCATCTTTCTTTATTGTGCTTGTTCGATGAAGTCTTACGGATTTCTCCCCCATACTCCACTATGAGAGAGATTCTAGTAGAAATATCTTCATGTGTCCATTATCACAAAATGAACCGAGCTTCAAGCATATGATATCTTCTAGATGTCAATCTTGAACTTGCGCTTCGACTTGATCAAACCTTGAAACAATTCTTCTTTCTCTACAATGATGATGTCTTGAGAATGCACATGAGAGCTCACTCCATAATATTCCTCAAGACACACTCTATATAGGCTCAAATCCCTTATGACCAATCTTCGGACCACTCCTTGAATAACACCTTGATCATCACATACTCTTCTTTATTTTCAACTTCCTACAACCTTGAAACCAACATATGGCTCAAGCATTGTCTACGGACAAGTCCTACAAATATAACTCTCCAAACATTAGTCTATAGGGATTGTCATTAATTACCAAAACCACACATGGGGGCACATGCTCTTTCAATCTCCCCCATTTTGGTAATTGATGACAATCTCTTTGAGAGGGTTTATATAATGAATTTAAAGAACTAAGATGGTTGCACTAACATCAATTACTACAAAAGTAAGTGATGCTAGTAGAACCATCATATATAGAGCAAACTCCCCCACAATCTATGCATGTGTGAATGAACTTGAATTTCATTGCATATATTGCCAACCAATGTTGTTGGTTGAGTTTCCACAATATATACTCAACCATGCAAAGCATGCAAGGCAAATGCTTAAGAACAAAACCAAAGCATGAAGCCCAAATCCCTTCAAACCCTCAAAACTTCTCTCCCATTGGCATCCATTGCCAAAATGGGCGGAAATGCTTAGAAGGCCAAAAGTGAGAGTTCCTCCTCAAGGTGTGCATGACCCAAAAAGAGTGAAAACACATGCACAAATCCAAAGACAAAAATTTGGAGGAAATCAAACTATATGGAAGATCAAAGATTGCAAACAAAATAGGATGACAAGATGGTTAAACTTCCAACAAATGAAGATAGCAATCAAAAGATCCAAATAGCGAATCAAATAAAGATATTATGAGAAGACTAAAACAATGCTCTAAATAATATGAAGAAGCTCCCCAAGGTTTATGCACAACATATTCCATTTGAATTGAAGTATAAGGTGCACAAACATGGAATCATCACTCCCTCGATATTATTCAAAACAAAATGATACAAAGTGACATCAAATACTATGATAACCACAAAATGGTGCTTTAAGATGAAATGAGGAAGCTCCCCAAGGTACATGCACAAGATAGAATGTTTGCATTTAAATACAATTTGCACAACATGGAATCCTCACTCCCTCAATACCATTTAAAAAAGCAACCATTAGAAAGAGATCATAAAAAATTAAGCTTAACACTTGCTGATGAGGGTTAAACTCGACAAATGTCCTAGATGAAGGACTTAGGATCGGGGAGATAGGGCGTCGGATGAACTCGAAGGTGAAATCAGTCAAACAAGGTGGCTATGAAAGTAAACATGGGCGTAGAACCTGGCTTGCTTTCAATCTGTCCCACACCGTCCCCTCCTGGCCCCTATATATAGGCGGCCAGGTCTTAAAGATCGGGTGGGATCCGATACAGATTACAATATCGACATACGACATGAACTCATATTTCGACTAATATTACAATTGGGCCTAGCTTAACGGGCCTCAGGTGTACTCGACTGACGGGCTCTATTATCTATACCCTTGTCAGTAGCCCCTGAGATTCTACTAGGATTGCAGATTCGGGTTGAATCTCTAATTTTTAAATCTTTGACTTGATTAATTCTTCGACTTCTTCATATCTTCAAATCTTCGACTTGGTCTGTCGACTTATTTTCATTATAATACCTCGCAAGGGGTTTTGATAAACAAGCCTAACAACTCTGACGGATCAAGAGGCCAGTTAACTGCCGGAACAGATACTTGTCACCTACTTCAAATTCAATCCCCTTGGACTTGAATTCGGGAAACCGGTCAAACCCATTCTTTTGCCGCATTTAGGACTTACAAAGAATGAATCCCAGTGGTTCTCAAGGTACCCAGTGCGTCCACCAGGATTTTTCTTCGCGTCGTAGACACGGGTACATACCAACAAAGCGCATCCATTTGCGTATACCGGGCCACACAGGACGGATCCTGGGGTCTTACCTTCGTGATATATTTCAATCACGGCATTCGAATTTTGTCGCGATGACACAACTCGAGAATCATATGTCGCAGCCTTGTTTGACTGAATCAATATACGCAATTTTTCAAGTTATCCTTTTTAACTTTTATGAATACCTCCCGATGGGAGTAATCAATGTCTATTTTTGTTGGCAATGTAGCCAAAGTTCTTTGCTCTTATCATTTGTTGACTTCTTTTTATCGGGTGCACGACAGCGCTCCCGATGGGAGTAGCCCCCGAGGCTATAGCCGAAATTTTCGGGTATACTCTCAAGAGAATGGATAAATTTTTCTCCATACACTTCTTCTCGTATCATTTGTCGATTTTGCTCACTTTTGAATAGATTTTCCTCCTGTGTTCGTTGCAAGCCCCCGAGTCAAAGACAAGGTAAACCTGTGCGTCGTGATAGAATTTTGATGATCCTCTGATCCCTTCTCGCTTCTTCTCTCTTTTTTTTATACGTATCAGTTTTCTTGATACGCTAACTCCTCTGTGCTATTTGCACTGTAAAAAATCCGGAAGTTTATTTTGGGCCTTGCCACTCCAGGGGCCATTAGTAGGTGCTTATAAATAAAGCACACTTTGACCAGGGTGAAAACCCTAACTCCTCCATCTTTCTTCGTCGCATCGTCTTCTCGCCCCATCTAGGGTATTTCATCTCTGACGCTTATCTCCCATGGCCGATCCAAGTGCATCTCGCTTGAACATCGACGCCCCGGTGGAGAAGCGGGGTCGTGGCTGCCCGCGCGGTAGTAAGAATAAGACTACCGCCGCAGCCGCAGTAGCATCGTCTTTTACTCTGGTGAAGAGGCGCCCCGGTCGTCCGGCCGAGAGCAAGAATAAGCCCAAGGTGCCCTCTGCCGCACCAGGTCCAAGTTTTTCTTCCGCTGATGCTTCTTCTTCTTCGCCTAGAATCTATTCTTTCTTCTGCATCTGCAATACGCAGTGCCGCGAAATTCAGCGCCTACCACTAAAATTTACCAAATTCATGGATGGGCGAGAACTGCGTGAAGCAGTTCTTCATGAACATTCTGGTGGAGGAACCCCATATGAAGTGGAGGTGTGGTACGACGGCGCCGGTGAACAATTCTTCAAGGGCGGCTGGTCGCGATTTGTGGAGGATCATGACCTCCATCAGGGGTTTTTCATGACCTTTGATTTCCATGTTGGCACGTCGAAGTTTGACGTGAGAATCTACGATGGCACCCAGTGCCAGAAGGAGTATGAAGCTGAAGTGTAGTTTCATTAGTATTCTCCTTTATGTAATCCAGTTGTTCCGCCTCGTGCTTATCTGTAATAAAAATCGTATCGGGGTTATGTGTTTCATTAATAGACTATAGGAACGAATTATGGTTCCGAGGTGTGCGCTTTGATATTTATCGGGTTCCTTTGAACTGTTTACACCGCAGACGAAATGTCGGGCTGCAGTCATCCTTGTAATATGCCTCAAAAAATCACAAATATCAATAACTTATTAATATTATTTCATACGACTCGAGGGTTTGAGCCCCCGAGTGTATAGTAAAATATTGTACACATATTGTCGACTTGGCCCAAGGAACCCGACCTATGGCCTCATGTTCTGGGTTCAGAGGGTGATAACTCGAAAGAACTCTTTATCGCCTATGCGTAGAATCGCCGTAGTTGCTCTGCGTTCCACGGGTTACTCTCGTCTTTCGCCATTTTCTTGTCTCGTAGTCGATAAGCTCCTCCTGGTATCACTTCTGTGACTATGTAAGGTCCCACACATGGGGACTCAAGTTTTGCATGGCCATCTTGCTTGAGTCGTAGAACTAGATCTCCCACCACGAAAGATCGTGGACGAACTCGACTACTATGGTAGTTTCGCAGATTTTGCTGATATTGAGTGGCTCTGGCAAGCGCGACATCTCTTGCTTCATCAAGTGCATCGACATCATCCTGAAGTGCTTCTGTAGAAGCTGCCTCATCATATGCTGCGATTCTTGGAGCTTCATGAGTTATTTCGACTAGGAGCACGGCTTCTGCGCCATGGACCAGAAAAAAGGGCGTTTCTTGAGTAGCTGCGTTAGGCGTAGTTCGTAGACTCTATAGTACGGAGGGTAGCTCATCTACCCAAGCGTGCTTGGCTTTCTCGAGGGGCGCTAGCAGTCTTTTCTTTATCCCATTGCATATTAGGCTATTGGCTTTTTCGACTTGCCCATTTGACTTTAGATGCGCTACAGAGGTGAACTTCAATTTGATTCCCAGACTTTCATAATAGTTCTTGAATTCTTTCGATGTGAAATTTGTCCCATTATCTGTGATTATGCTGTGTGGTACTCCGAAGCGAAAAACTATAGACTTGATGAAGTTTATCGCGGCTGTAGAATCTTGGGTTGTCACTGGGGCTGCTTCTACCCACTTGGTGAATTTGTCGACTGCTACCAGCATATAAACATGCCCTCCTGGCCAGGATTTGTGTAGTTTCCCTACCATACCGAGACCCCATTGTGCAAATGGCCACGATAATGGTATTGGTTGCAACTCTGCTACTGGCGCGTGCGGTCGAGACGCAAAACGTTGGCAAGCCTCGCACTTTCTTACTATGTCCTTCACATCCTCAATGGCTGTTAGCCAGTAAAATCCTGCACGAAAAGCTTTGGCTGCAATGGATTTGCTGCTAGCGTGATGGCCACATACTCCTGCGTGGATGTCTCTTAAGATCTCCTGCCCTTCTTGAGGGGTGACGCACCGTTGTAAGACGCATGTTATACTTCTTTTGTATAATTTTCCGTGCAGCACGACGAAAGCCTTGGATCGTCGTATTATCATTTTCGCCTGTATTGTATCTTCGGGTAGTATTTTGTTTACTATATATGCCAAGTATGGTTGCATCCAAGTTTCCTCGATCATCATGACTTCTTCGGGTTCAGTGTCCCGCTGTTATCAGCCCCCAAGCCTGTTGCTTGGTGCTGGGCTTGCTCTCCTGAGACTTTGGTGCTTTTTATTGATCTCTCTATGATTTCCTCCCAAAAAACTCCTTGTGGTACGGGTAAACACTGGGACCCGATATTTGCTAAATTGTCGGCTTCCTCGTTGCTTGCTCTGCTGATATGCGAAACTTTGCATCCATCAAATGTTCCTTCGAGATAATAATATAGATTCCTGTATGCTGTCATATTGTCACTGATGGCATCACACTTGTTCATTACTTGTTGGATGACGAGATTTGAATCTCCGAAAATTTTTAGTCGAGTTGCTCCACATGCTTTGGCCATTTTCATCCCATGAAGCAGTGCCTCGTATTTGGCTTTGTTATTAGAAGCTTGAGGAAAACTCATCCTTAGCACATATTTCAACTTGTCGCCTTGTGGCGATATCAGGACTACTCCTGCTCCTGCGCCTTGGACCCTCTTTGACCCATCAAAGTACATTGTCCAGACGCTCGATAGATCTGGTGGTCCTGTATTTTGTAACTCCAGCCACTCTGCTGTAAAGTCTAGTAAGACTTGCGATTTGATCGCCTTTCGCTTCTCGTACGTGATGTCCATGGGTGATAACTCAATTCCCCATAAGGAGACATGCCCTGTTGCTGAAGGGTTGTTCAATATGTTGGATAGTGGTGCTTCGTTGACTACTATGATTGGGTGTACCGCAAAATATTGCCGCAGTTTCCGCGCTGTTGTGAATACGCTGTATGCAAGTTTCTGGTAGTGTGGGTACCTATGCTTTGTTGGAGATAGCACCCCGCTAACGAAATATACTGGCCGCTGAACTCCATGGGTTTTCCCTTCTTCACTTCTTTCGACTACCAAGACTGTGCTTACTACCTGGTGTGTTGCTGCAATATAGAGTAATAATGGCTCTTTTTCCTTTGGTGCGACCAACACTGGTGATGTGAAAAGCACTTTTTTCAGTTGTGCAAAAGCTATGTCTGCTTCTTCTGTCCATTCGAATTTATCGTCTGAGTTTTTCATCAATGCATAGAAGGGAAGGGCTTTTTCCCCTAGTCTTGCGACGAATCGACTTAGTGCTGCAACACGTCCTGCGAGCTTCTGTACATCGTGCAACTTTGTGGGCTTGCCCATTGTTAATATCGCCTGGATCTTTACTAGATTTGCTTCTATTCCTCTCACAGATACTAGGAACCCTAGGAGTTGTCCTACAGATACCCCAAAATAACATTTTGTCAGGTTGAGCTTGAGCTTGTACCTATTTAAGTTGTCGAAGGTTTCTACTAAATCACTAATTAAGGACTCCTCTTCTCTTGTTGTAATGACCACGTCATCGATGTAGACTTGGATGTTTCATCCTATTTGACTTCCAAGGCAGTTTTGCATCATCCTCTGATAGGTTGCTCCTGCGTTTTTTAGGCCAAAAGGCATGACTTGGTAGCAAAACACGCCGTATGGTGTTATGAAAGCTATTTTTTCCTCGTCTTCTTTCTTCAATTTTATCTGGTTGTAGCCAGAGTATGCATCCAGGAAAGAAAGCCTTGCGCACCCTGCTGTTGAGTCAATAATCTGATCAACGCGAGGTAGAGGGAAGGGATCCTTTGGGCAATGCTTGTTGAGAGATGTGTAGTCAACACACACTCTTTGCACATCTGTGTTTTTCTTGGGGACTATAACTGGATTAGATACCCAGGTCGATGCTTTGATTTCTCGAATGAACCCTGCATTTTCGAGTCTGTGTAGCTCGGATGTTATTGATTTCCTTTTGGGTTCGTCGAATCTCCTCAACGGTTGTTTGACTTGTTTTGCTTTTGGATCAACGTTTAGTGCGTGCTCGACGAGTTCCCTGGGAACCCCTGGCATGTCCGAAGGACACCAGGCGAAGATTTCCCAGCGCTCATGGAGGAACTCAACGATCGCGCTTTCCTATGCGGGATCCAGGTTTACTGCTATAGAGGTAGTCTTGTTCGGGTCCGTAGGGTGGACCTGGATTTTCTTCGAGTCTTGAGCTGCATCGAAAGCCTGATCTGGCAGGGATCGCCCGACGTCGGGTACTACGTTGTGGTCGGTTTTGCCTTTTAGTCTCGCATATTCTGCTGTCATGCCAAAGGTTTGAACCAGTCTGTTGAATTCTTTGTCACAGGTGTTGGATACTTCAAAGCTGCCCTGCACCGTGATTGTTCCTTTGGGTCCTGGGATCTTGAGTGTAAGATACGCTTAATGAGGTACTGCCATAAATTTTGCAAAAGCTGGGCGTCCCAGGATTGCATGATATTGTGAAGGCCAGTCCATAACTTCAATCTCCAACTTTTCTCTACGGTAATTGCTGATGCTGTCGAAACAAACGTCGAGTTCTATTTTCCCAAGAGGGTAATTTGCGCTTCCTGGTACTATTCCATGGAAAGAACAATCTGTTGGCTTTAAACTTTCCAGTGAGATGCACATTGCCCTCAAAGTTCTTGCATATATCAGGTTTATGCCGCTTCCTGCATCCATGAATACTCTCCCGATGTCATATCCCCCTATTTGCGCCTTTAGTACCATTGGTGCGTGCCCTGGCCTGGGAACTTTCCTTGGGTGGTCTGCTTTGCCAAATCTAACCGGTTGATCGGACCACTTTAGATACTCTGTGGTAGCTAGCGGTGATGATATTGCCAGGTTGACCTGCCTGGATATGCTCTTTATTTCTTTCTTTGACTTTGGCACTGGTTGAATCATTGCTGATATATATACCCTTGACTCCAGTTGTTTTGCGAGTCGCTGCATTTGATATCCTTGACTCGTGCTTTTTCCTCCTTGTCGTATTCCTTGGCTAGAATCCATGGCGCTTTGCAACCTTAAGAAGGTTCTGCAGTCCTTCATCTGATGGTTGGAGACTCTTTTCCCATCCAGGTACGCATAATGGATGCGACAAGGGCCATACAACATGTCTTCTGCCGAGGGACCCGAGTACCTTGATTTCTCCTTCCCCTATTATCCCTGGCTTGAAACTCTTTGCTTTCGTAGTCTTCCTCATTCCTTCCATCATATCCCGTGGCTATTTGATTTCGCCTTCCCTGGTTGTCGTCGTTGCGGTATCGTCGCCTTTGCCTGCTTGATTTGTCAACTTCCGGTGACCGTCCCCTTTTGTTGTTATACGCGTCTTCTCCATCGGCAAATCTGTTGGCTACTTCCATTAGCTCAGATACTGTCCTTGGCCTTGTTCTCCCTATTTCTTCCACTAGGTCCGAACGACGAAGGCCACTTGAAAAAGCGTCTATTGCTCTTTCATCGGAGACGTCTTCTGCTGAATTTTTAATTACACTCCAGTGTTGTATATATGAGCATAGGGTTTCGTCTCTTTTCTGTATGCACGATTTAACTTCCTCCAGTGATGTTGGTCGCTTATATGTTGAGCGAAAATTTCTTGCGAATTGACTCTCTAACTCCCCCCAACTTCCGATGGAATCGTTGGGTAAGGTATTTAACCAGGACCGCGCCGTGCCGGTGAGGTGTAACTGCAAACTTTGCATGGCTGTTGCTCTTGTTCCTCCGAGTATCTGTACTGCTTGCATGTAATCTGACAGCCATAGAATAGGCTCCTGCGACCCGTCATACTTTTCTTGATCATGTGGTAGTTTGAAACCATTGGGTACTCGCGTTTTGCGAACCCTACGGGTAAAACATAATGCGTCCATCTCTTTTTCATCGTCTTCATAGTTTTCTTCTCTCCACGTATAGCGCGAGTTGTTTACTCGTGCTTGTGCTATTATGTTCCTTGCGTCCTCCTTCCTTTTTTGTTGCTTCTCATCTTCTGATGAATCATTGGGTTCGTTTCGCGAGGATTTGCGTTTGAATTCTTCTTTTCGCATTTCTTTTCCACGTGTCGCTTTTTCCTCTAGAAGTTTTCCCATTAGTCTGTCTTCTACCAACCCGAGACTTCGTATTGCGACTTGATGCATGTGCTCTCGCGGGTCCCCAGGCTCTGGTTGTGTGGTTAGTAGGTATGCATGTGCTGCTACCAACGCTGCTTCTGGTGTTTCTTGAATGAAATCTTCTACTTCTTCTGACTGCTGCGGGCTTTGACTTTTTGCGTAACTCTCCTCTCTTATCTGTGCTGTTGTCCTCCTGTTGTGTTTCGGGTCTCTTTGTCTATCCATGCTGGACTCTGATGAATTGCTATATTCACTCCAATATCCTTCACTTGGTGTACTGTTGTAATCCGGGTTTCTCATGATCATGTCTCTTTCCTGCCTTAACTTCTTTTTGCGGTGGTGTAGCGCGTATTGGTATCCCATTAAAACTTCTCTTCTTGAATCTGCGGGTACATCAATCCCGTGGTTGACAGCTGTCATGATCATTCTCCACTCTCCAGCCGAAACATGCACTTTCTCCTTCTCTTTCCTGCCATTGCTCCTTATCTTGTCGACTTGCATGTCGACCTCCTTGTTGCCAGTGTGATTGTTTTCTTCTTTTGCTGCTTCAGTGATGATAACGCATAATTGGTGTATGCTCCTGGAGACGCCGCTGCTCCTGCTGGCGATGTCCCATGATTTGTCCGCTGCTGCTTCCACAATGGTCTTTTGCCCGGTTTCATCGGGTTTCTCTAATTTTCCTTGCAAATTTTCTATTGCTGCTAAGCTGACTGGCGAGTTTTCCTCGCTAGAAGAGCCTACAGATGATCCAGATGCTATCATCCTCTCTGTTTTGCCCGTCGACGGAGCTGATTTTGTCGGATCCGAAAGGCGAGTTGAACCCGAAGGTTCGATGTAGAAGCTTAGACTTCCGAACGTCAATTCCATCTCTTGATTTTCGTCAACTTCTGGATTGCTATTGGCTGAAAGTGAAAAAGCCGCCGAATTCATGATTCCAACGCCCAGAGTCCCCACGGTCGGCGCCAATTGACGAGGGTTAAACTCGACAAATGTCCTAGATGAAGGACTTAGGATCGGGGAGATAGGGCGTCGGATGAACTCAAAGGTGAAATCAGTCAAACAAGGTGGCTATGAAAGTAAACGTGGGCGTAGAACCTGACTTGCTTTCAATCTGTCCCACACCGTCTCCTCCTGGCCCCTATATATAGGCGGCCAGGTCTCAAAGATCGGGTGGGATCCGATACAGATTACAATATCGACATACGACATGAACTTGTATTTTGACTAATATTACAATTGGGCCTAGCTTAACGGGCCTCAGGGGTACTCGACTGACGGGCTCTATTATCTATACCCTTGTCACTTGCTTCAAAGAAATGGTTGAGAAACAAGTAAGGAACCGACATATTAAACGGCTGATGGCGTGGTGATGATGATGCCTGAAAGCTTGATTGCGTTTGTTGATGAAGTAAAATAACCGGCCAGTTGGAAACCCCAAGAGAAGGTTTGATGAATATGGCAGCAAGTTTTCCCTCAGTTATGAAACCAAGGTTATCAATCCAGTAGGAAAAAGCCAATACTCCAGAAGGTGATGCCCGCTAGCTTCGCGACAGCTCCAGACAATTTATAGGGCGCCTCGTTCAAGCTTTGCTTTGCGAGCGGCAACGTGGAACCTGCACACAACACAACCAAATACTTTGTTCCCAACTTACGATGAGGTTGTCAATCTCACCGGTTTGCTTGAAACAAAGGAATGAGCGTATCGAGTGGAAAGCAATAGTAGTATGCGAGTAAAGTAAACAGTGCGAGTAAAGTAAACAGGTGATAGCAATATAATGGAAATAGGACCGGGGTCCACAGTTCACTAGTGGTGTCTCTCCATAAGATAAAATAACACATGCTGGGTAAACAAATTACAGTTGGGCAATTGATAGAATAAAGACAACGTGCATATGTCGAGAGGGTCACTATGAGATTTACTCTGGGCATTACAACAAGATACATAGACCGTCATCCAACTGCATCTATGACTAATAATCCACTTGTGGCAAATCAATCCGAGAACTCCACAAGTATTAAGTTGCGAACAACAGATAACTGCATTAAGCAAAGTGTGTAATGTAAACAAAGCATATGCCCTTGAGCATATGAATGTTGTTTTCTCCCTAGTGGCAACAACACATCTACAACCTTAGAGGTTTCTGTCACTCCCCAGTGACGAGGGTTAAACTCGACAAATGTCCTAGATGAAGGACTTAGGATCGGGGAGACAGGGCGTCGGATGAACTCGAAGGTTAACTCAGTCAAACAAGGTGGCTCTGAAAGTAAACGTGGGTGTAGAACCTGGCTTGCTTTCAATCTGTCCCACACCGTCCCCTCCTGGCCCCTTTATATAGGTGGCAAGGTCTCAAGGATCGGGTGGGATCCGATACAGATTACAATATCGACATACGACATGAACTCGTATGTCGACTAGTATTACAATTGGGCCTAGCTTAACGGGCCTCGGGGGTACTCAACTAACAGGCTCTATTATCTATACCCTTGTCACCCAGATTAAATAGAGGCACGAACCCAACTATCAAGCATAAATACCCCCTCTTGGAGTCACTAGTATCTACTCGGCCAAGATAGCTACTAACAACGGAGAGCATGCAAGATCATAAACAACATAGAGATAACATAAGATAATATTCAGCACATCAACTCAATCATAACACCAATATTCATCGGATCCCAACAAACACAACATGTAGAATTATATAAAGGTAGTCTCGATCATGTAAGGCAGCTCACGAGATCTAAACATGAAGCACATGGTGGAGAAGACAACCATCTAGCTACTGCTATGGACCCATAGTCCAAGGTAGACTACTCACTCATCGCGCCGGAGGCAAGCATGGCGATGAAGAAGACCTCCGGTGGCGATTCCCCTCTCCGGCAGGGTGCCGGGAAGAGCTTCTGGACCCTCCTGATCTCGGGTCGACGGCGGTGGCGGATCGCGATGTATTCCGGAAAAGTGATTGGGTATTTAGGTTTTTCCCGTTGGGGGGTCTTTATAGGCGAAGGGACGGCGCCAGAAGTGGACCAGGGGGCCCTCACCACAGGTGGGCGCGGGCCAGGGGCAGGCCGTGCCCCCTGGTGGTGTGGCCGCCCTGTGGCTCCTTCCCATCTCCTCTTTGGTTCTCTGGAAGCTTCGGTAAATTTCTGGATGTTCGGCTTTTGTTTCGTCCAATTCCAAGAATATTTCTTGTGTAACTTTTATGAAACACAAAAACAGCAGAAAACAGGGAACTGGCACTATGGCATCTCGTTAATAGGTTAGTTCCAGAAAATGCATAAAAATGCCATGAAGTGTAGCGAAACACTAAGCAAATGGTGTAAAAACAAGCATGGAGCATGAAAAATTATAGATACGTTAGAGACGTATCAGCATCCCCAATCTTAACTCCTGCTCGTCCTCGAGTAGGTAAGTGATAACAAAAGAAATAATTTTTGAGGTGACATGCACCTACACAATCTTGATCATCTATGTAAGCGTTGTGCGCTGGGATCAAAAGAACTTAAAACATGGGCATGAAAGATATAATTTTGATAGAAGAAACTTAGCAACCATGTTATAACATGAAAAAGAACACAAACAAAAGATCATGAAAATGAAACAATGAAAGTCAAACATGTGTTCAAATCATATGGAAAAACATACTAATGGTTTTCAGCTTGTCCTTCATGAGAGAGCAAAACATAAATGCATAGGACACCTTAAAGTTTAAGAGGGCAACTAGATACAAGTAATTTAAGAACAAGTGAAACCAACATCATGAATCAATCAATGAAAACTTTGGTACAATGCACATTATACTCAGAATGACAACTATGCTCTCTTAGATGGTGCATAAAGGTAGAAGGTGGTGACTCAACATAAAAGTAAAAGAAAGGCCCTTCGCGGAGGGAAGCAGTGATTAAACATGTGCTAGAGCTTTTCATTTGTAAAACACAGATAAAAATTGGGTTTTGAGAGGTGGTTGTTTCATGTCAACGACTAGCAATGGGGTCTTACTATCTTCCATAATAAACAAGTGAGAGCGGTTCCGAGTTCTTTGAAAATTTGGCACATTGGTGCTCTTTTATAAAGCTTTGGCACTCCTCCCCACCTTTTTTCCTTTCTCAAACCATGGCTAACCGATTCCATCGGGTGCCCACCAACATTCATATACCATGGAGGAGTGCCTTTTTTTCTTTTTTAGAATTAGATTGCAATGGTCTGACCAGCTCTCATGCAAAATTAATGACGAGTAGATGAAGTTGCCTAGTCGAGGGATACTTAATTTAATATGGAAGATAGCAATTCCGACCACTACGTCCCCATGAGCTAAAAACAGTGGCACAAAAAGAGAAGTAGTTGAAAGTTTTTGAAAGGTAGAACATGAAAATTTACTTGGAATGGCTTACAAATACCATGCATAGGAATTTATAGTGGACACAATGGCAAACTTGGTTTTTAGGAGTTAGATGCATGAGTAGAGCTCATACTCAGTACAAAATGAGGGCTAGCAAAAGACTGGGAGCGACCAACTAAGAGAGCATTAACGGCCATAATCATGCAAAGCGACAAAGCGACATTAAAAGAAGCATAAGATGGCATCAAAAGTCAAAAACTAAATGATCATAGAGGCAATGGCGACTTTGAATGAGTCTAACATGTGTGAGCATGCGCCAAGTCAACCCAAATAAAGCATCAAAGGAGAAAACCAAAATAATGCTTCCAAATAATTAAAACAACGCATGAATTTTTTCAAAGGCTCATTAAGCAATCTCAGTCATTTGAGACAAGTCATGCGACAGTAAAACCACTAAGCATACTATAAAAAAGACATCAAGCACGACATGCAAAAGACTAGGCCGCAGTCTACACAAGCTCCTTTTTATACCACTTTTTTGCATAAAGCTTTTTCTCTTTTCCAACACCATTCGAACTTTTTATAAACAACTCTTTTGATGAAAACCAACATAGACCAGAGGTCAAAATACACCTTGATAAAAAGATATAACAAGATCTGAACACAAATCAAGGCGAAAATCGAAAGCTAAACGCAGTTCTAGAAAAAGAGAACACTCGTTGAACGATAAGAGTGAAAAACGGAGTGTTCTTGGCAAATGAAAAAGCAAGGCAACTTCTCCAAAAGAAATTTGTTGGGTTCCAACCATTTATTGCAGCAAACAAAACTAAACAAAACTAAAAATTAAAAACAACTGACGCTCCAAGAAAAATGCATAATGCATGAAGCAATAAAAATATAGTGTGTTGAAAGGTGCCCTTATTTTTGCCGATGAAGAAGGGGTGCCACGGGGGCATTGATACGTCTCTAACGTATCTATAATTTTTGATGCTCCATGCTTGTTTTTACACCATTTGCTTAGTGTTTCATTACACTTCATGGCATTTTTATGCATTTTCCGGGACTAACCTATTAACGAGATGCCACAGTGCCAGTTCCCTGTTTTCTGCTGTTTTTGTGTTTCAGAAAAGTTACACAGGAAATATTCTTGGGATTGGACGAAACAAAAGCCGAACGTCCGAAAATTTACCGAAGCTTCCAGAGAATCGAAGAGGAGACGGAGAGGGGCCACAGGGCAGCCACACCACAGGGCGGCGCGGCCTGCCCCTGGCCCGCGCCCCCTGGTGGTGAGGCCACCCTGGCCCACTTCTGACGCCGCCCCTTCACCTATAAAGACCCCCCGACGGGAAAAACCTAAATACCCAATCACTTTTCCAGAATACATCGCGATCCGCTGCCGCTGTCGACCCGAGATCGGGAGGGTCCAGAAGCTCTTCCTGGCACCCTGCCGGAGAGGGGAATCGCCACCGGAGGTCTTCTTCATCACCATGCTTGCCTCCGGCGCGATGAGTGAGTAGTCTACCTTGGACTATGGGTCCATAGCAGTAGCTAGATGGTTGTCTTCTCCACCATGTGCTTCATGTTTAGATCTCGTGAGCTGCCTTACATGATCGAGATCACCGTTATGTAATTCTACATGTTGTGTTTGTTGGGATCCGATGAATATTGGTGTTATGATTGAGTTGATGTGCTGAATATTATCTTATGTTATCTCTATGTTGTTTATGATCTTGCATGCTCTCCGTTGTTAGTAGCTATCTTGGCCGAGTAGTTGCTAGTGACTCCAAGAGGGGTATTTATGCTCGATAGTGGGTTCATGCCTCTATTTAATCTGGGGGAGTGACAGATACCTCTAAGGTTGTAGATGTGTTGTTGCCACTAGGGAGAAAACAACATTCATATGCTCAAGGGCATATGCTTTGTTTACATTACACACTTTGCTTAATGCAGTTATCTGTTGTTCGCAACTTAATACTTGTGGAGTTCTCGGATTGATTCGCCACAAGTGGATTATTAGTCATAGATGCAGTTGGATGGCGGTCTATGTATCTTGTTGTAATGCCCAGAGTAAATCTCATAGTGATCCTCTTGACATATCACATTGTCTTTTTTTCTATCAATTGCCCAACTGTAATTTCTTTACCCAGCATGTGTTATTTTATCTTATGGAGAGACACAACTAGTGAACTGTGGACCCCGGTCATATTTCCATTATATTGCTATCACCTGTTTACTTTACTCACACTGTTTACTTTACTTGCATATTACTATTGCTTTCCACTCGATACGCTCATTCCTTTGTTTCAAGCAAACCGGTGAGATTGACAACCTCATCGTAAGTTGGGAGCAAAGTATTTGGTTGTGTTTTGTGCAGGTTCCGTGTTGCTACTAGTTGAAGACGAGTCAACAAAAATCATTAACGGCGCCCTTGTTGGAGTGTTAGTAGGCTAGCAAGCATCACCTTCTGGAGTATTGGCTTTTTCCTGGATTGACAAACCTTGGTTTATTACTAAGGGAAAAACTTGCTGCTGTGCTCATCATACCTTCCTCTTGGGGTTCCCAACTGGACGATGAAAAACTATCGACACCACGCCGCATCAGGCATCCCCAAGCTCTGATGCTTGTACCTCTTGGATATTTCTTGGGGTGCGTGGGCATCCCCAAGCTTGAGCTTTTGTCCATTCTTCAACTCATCTTATCATTCTCCAATCCCTACACTTGAAAACTTCCTTCATACAAAACTAAACACAATTCTATTAGCAACATTAGTGTAAGCGTAACAATAAATCAACCCTTTTTGCTTCAGGTTTCAACTCAAAACCACCACATATAAAGCATATACTACTATAGCAACTTCCCCAAAAGTTCTGTGATCAAAAGAACTCAAAAAGAAAGCGATAAAGCGGCAAACACAAATATTGGCAGAAATCTGTCAAAACAGAACATCTGACAAAGGTCGAATTTTTGGAGGGTTTTCTGTTGCTCAAATCAAAAAGTGTATAACTAATGAAAGTTTGGATATAACCTGGGTCATATGTACAAGAAATCGCAGGTCCAAAAGATATTCTGAGAATTTTCACGAATTTTTATGGTGCAGCACCGAAAACTGTTTCAGGACAGCAACATCCCCAAATCTTACCTCACTCAAATTAGAGGCTTCTCTTGGCACAAAAACGAAATAAAAAGGATAAGGAGAGGTTATTACAGTAGTAATAACTTCCAAGACTCAAATAAAAGAAAAATAACTGAAAGTAAAAAACATTGGGTTATCTCCCAAGAGTGCTTTTCTTTAACGCCTTTGAGCTAGGCGCAGAAAGTGTGAATCAAGTTATATCAAGTGATGAAGCATCAAGCTCATAATTTGCTCTAAGAATAGAGTCAAAAAGCAATTTCTTTCTCTTTCTAGGGAAGTGTTCCATACCTTTCTTGAGTGGAAATTGATATTTGATGGTGCCTTCCCTCATATCAATGATGGCACCTACGGTTCGAAGAAAGGGTCTTCCCAAGATAATAGGACATGAAGCATTGCATTCAACATCCATGACAAGAAAATCAATGGGAACAAGGTTATTGTTAACCATAATAAGAATAGCATTAATCCTTCTCAAAGGTTTCTTCTTAGCAACATCAGCAATAGGAACATCATAATAACACTTTTCAAGCGGTGGTAAATCAAGCGTATCATAAATTTTTCTAGGCATAATAGAAATACTAGCACCTAGATCACATAAAGCATGGCAATCAAAACCATTAACATGCATATCAATGATGGGTTCCCAACCATCTTCTAACTTCTTGGGAACAGAAGCTTTTTGCTTCAACTTTTCATCCCTAATTTTCATGAGAGCATTGGTAATATGCTTAGTAAAAGCAACATTTAAAGAACTAGCATTAGGAGTCAAAGCAAGCTTTTGCAAAAACAAAATAACTTCAGATATATTGCAGCCATCAACATCAAAATCATTAAAGGAAATAGAGCTATCATCTCCCACACTCCGAAAAATTTCAGCACTCTTTTGAGAAAAAGTTTTAGCTGTTTTAGGCTTTTTAACACTAGGAGTAGGAGTTTTCTCTACACCAATCAAAGTAAGAAGATTGCTAGCATTTGGAATAACATCATTAGAGGTAGTAATGGTACATACCTTCATCTTTTTAGCCATCTCATCTTCTCTTTCCCACCTGGCATGCAATTCTGCTAGCATCCTAACATTTTCATCAATTCTAACTTGGATAGCATTAGAAGTAGCAAAAGGATCAGGCTTAGCGGACATTCTGTTAACCAAAGAAGATTGCGCATTAGACAAAGATGAAATATCAGTTTCAGCTTTGGAAACCTTAGCTTGCAACTCAGGAATAGCCTTGTTTAAATTTTCAAGTTGATGACTAATAGTCCTCAACAAAGCTGATTGCTCCTCCATAGTCTTGGTGAAAGCCCTGTTCTGCTCATATTGCGCCTGCATAAAATTCTTGGTAGCCTTTTCAAGTTCAAAAATTCTTTCTTCACTAGGCATTTTAGGTCTACCAAGATAGCTATTATCACCATTAGAAGGAAATGGCCTATAATTGTTACTAGCAAAATTGTTCCTATAAGCATTGTTGTTGAAATTATTATTTCTAATGAAGTTTACATCAACATGCTCTTCTTGAGCAACCAAAGAGGCCAAAGGAACATTATTAGGATCTACATGAGTCCTATCATTAGAAATCATAAGCATAATAGCATCAATCTTATCACTCAAGGAAGAGGTTTCCTCAACAGAATTTACCTTCTTACCTTGTGGAGCTCTCTCGGTGTGCCATTCAGAGTAATTTACCATCATATTGCCGAGAAGCTTTGTTGCGGCGCCCAAGGTAAGGGACATAAAAGTGCCTCCAGCAGCTGAATCCAATAGGTTCCTTGAAGAAAAATTTAGTCCTGCATAAAAAGTTTGAACAATCATCCAAGTAGTCAGTCCATGAGTGGGACAATTCTTTATCATAGATTTCATTCTTTCCCAAGCTTGAGCAACATGTTCATTATCAAACTGACTAAACTTCATAATATTGCTACGCAAAGCTATAATCTTAGCAGGAGGATAGTATCTACCAATAAAAGCATCCTTACACTTAGCCCATGAATCAATACTATTTTTAGGCAAAGACAGCAACCAATCCTTAGCTTTTCCTCTCAAAGAAAAATGAAACAACTTAAGCTTAATAATATCACTCTCTACATCCTTATATTTCTGCATCTCACATAGCTCAACAAAATTGTTGAGATGAGCTGCAGCATCATCTGTACTAGCACCAGAAAATTGCTCTTTCATAACAAGGTTCAACAAAGCAGGCTTAATCTCATAAAAATTTGCAGCAGGAGCAGGTGGCGCAACAGGAGTGCAGATAAAATCACTATTATTAGTGCTAGTAAAATCACACAACTTGGTGTTCTCAGGAGTAGCCATTCTAGCAAAACTAAAAGCAGACAAGTAAAAACAACTATAAGGAAAACTATTTTTTTTGTGTTTTTGATAAAATGAAGCAAGTAAAAATAAAGTAAAGCAAAACTTAAAACAAAGTAAAGGATGTGCGTGCGAAACTCCCCTTGCAGAAGTCTTCTTTTTCCCCGGCAACGGCGCCAGAAAACTTGTTGATGGCGCGGTGATGATGATGCCTGAAAGCTTGATTGCGTTTGTTGATAAAGTAAAATAACCGGCCAGTTGGAAACCCCAAGAGAAGGTTTGATGAATATAGCAGCAAGTTTTCCCTCAGTTATGAAACCAAGGTTATCAATCCAGTAGGAAAAAGCCAATACTCCAGAAGGTGATGCCCGCTAGCTTCGCGACAGCTCCGGACAATTTATAGGGCGCCTCGTCCAAGCTTTACTTTGCGAGCGGCAACGTGGAACCTGTACACAACACAACCAAATACTTTATTCCCAACTTACGATGAAGTTGTCAATCTCACTGGTTTGCTTGAAACAAAGGAATGAGTGTATCGAGTGGAAAGCAATAGTAGTATGCGAGTAAAGTAAACAGTGCGAGTAAAGTAAATAGGTGATAGCAATATAATGGAAATACGACCGGGGTCCACAGTTCACTAGTGGTGTCTCTCCATAAGATAAAATAACACATGCTGGGTAAACAAATTACAGTTGGGCAATTGATAGAATAAAGACAACATGCATATGTCGAGAGGATCACTATGAGATTTACTCTGGGCATTACAACAAGATACATAGACCGTCATCCAACTGCATCTATGACTAATAATCCACTTGTGGCGAATCAATCCGAGAACTCCACAAGTATTAAGTTGCGAACAATAGATAACTGCATTAAGCAAAGTGTGTAATGTAAACAAAGCATATGCCCTTGAGCATATGAATGTTGTTTTCTCACTAGTGGCAACAGCACATCTACAACCTTAGAGGTTTCTGTCACTCCCCCAGACTAAATAGAGGCATGAACCCAACTATCGAACATAAATACCCCCTCTTGGAGTCACTAGTATCTACTCGGCCAAGATAGCTACTAACAACGGAGAGGATGCAAGATCATAAACAACATAGAGATAACATAAGATAATATTCAGCACATCAACTCAATCATAACACCAATATTCATCGGATCCCAACAAACACAACATGTAGAATTACATAAAGGTAGTCTCAATCATGTAAGGCAGCTCACGAGATCTAAACATGAAGCACATGGTGGAGAAGACAACCATCTAGCTACTGCTATGGACCCATAGTCCAAGGTAGACTACTCACTCATCGCGCCGGAGGCAAGCATGGCGATGAAGAAGACCTCCGGTGGCGATTCCCCTCTCCGGCAGGGTGCCGGGAAGAGCTTCTGGACCCTACCAATCTCGGGTCGACGGCGGCGGCGGATCGCGATGTATTCTGGAAAAGTGATCGGGTATTTAGGTTTTTCCCGTCGAGGGGTCTTTATAGGCGAAGGGGCGGCGCCAGAAGTGGACCAGGGGGCCCTCACCACAGGTGGGCACGGGCCAGGGGCAGGCCGCGCCCCCTGGAGGTGTGGCCGCCATGTGGCTCCTTTCCGTCTCCTCTTTGGTTCTCTGGAAGCTTCGGTAAATTTCTGGATGTTCGGCTTTTGTTTCACCCAATTCCGAGAATATATTCTGTGTAACTTTTCTGAAACACAAAAACAGCAGAAAACAGGGAACTGGCACTGTGGCATCTCGTTAATAGGTTAGTTCCGGAAAATGCATAAAAATGCCATGAAGTGTAACGAAACACTAAGCAAATGGTGTAAAAACACGCATGGAGCATCAAAAATTATAGATACGTTAGAGACGTATCAACGGCTCAACCAAAGGAATGTGTGATAGAAATGACAAAGCATATTATACGACTAGTACAAGGATGAACATAGAGTATCCACATAGTTCTCAATGAATGGTATTGCTTAGCATTCCATCCCAACACACAAGGTTAGATGCTAGAAAAGTATGCATGAATAGATACTTGTTACCGAGATACCATTGGGAGGATGTAGTAGATAGGGGTTCTTCAATAATCCTAGCTTACCACAAATTATCAACTAGTCACCGCTTCATGCTTATTATTGAGACAAGCACCAATATATCTCCCATGTACCTAAAACAAATTTAAGTACAATATGGTGCCCAAACTCATTGGGTCCGAAGTGGTTAGAGACACTACAATATATAGGACAAGCTCCACATAAATATATGCATATAGATATGAACTTGAATTTTATGCACATCTTAGCCGATTTAGAATTTATTGGAGTTTACCCTGTATATTGGATCAAAGAAAGCAAAGCATGCCATAGAGTATACATTTAGTAAATATGCATGCACAAGACTTTCAAGAGCCAAAAGAGATACAATTTGGACAAAACACCAAGAAGAGCAAGAAGTCACACAAAGGTGTGAAGAACTAAAGGTTGTCCAAATTATATCAAAGAATCAACTCAACACAAGATTGACTCCAAAGTCCACCAAGTGAACAAAGCAAACGCCAATGAGCATAAAGGATCACTAAAACACACATGCCCAATGACTTATCTCATTTTAAGAATATAGAGCAAAATCAAGAAAAGAGATAGCCATTCTCCCAAAGAGAGCAAGGTTCCAACAAACAAACCAAACTCTCCACTCTTTTATGATGGCACACTAAGTACCAAAAGAAAAGATTTGTCTTCCAACAATACCAATACCCATTTAAATAAGCCCCAAGAGTATGTTATGAAAAATATAGGAGAGCTCCCCCAAGATAGTGCATTATTTATGATTTTACATTTGAATACAAAATGCACACAAATGGGATCATCATCTCTACCTACATTAAGAATAACACAAAACAAGTTCAACAAAATCAAGTGGAATCACAAGAGTCAAGGAAGACAATGGAAAATAAAACAAATACATTTCTTGGCAAGAGATAAGGTAATTAAAAGCAATAGCCAATGTAAAGATGATCAATATATATACCACATGATAAAGTACCAATTGTCCAAGGACAAGAGGTATTTGGAGTTATTAATTTCCCAGTGGTATTTTACACATAAATCCAAGATCATCTTCACAACAAGAAGCATATGAAAAGGATAAGAATTAAACACCATGCTAAACAAGATATTCTTGATAGACTCAAATAGTTAAACAATCACGCAAAGCAATGATTAGGACAACTTGAAGCAAATGGTTTTCCAACTTTGATGTAGAATTCCACATTTTAGGAAAACCCTACCAAGAATGTATCTCACAAACAAGATCCAAAACAAGAGCAATAAAACAATTTGGCAAATTGAAACTTGTTTGAGCAAACATGTCACATAGAAGAAAGATAATTTGCAATATCAACACTATATGACACAACCTCAAATATACACATTTTATTGGTTTGTAGTATGCACAAAGCATATTACACCCCCACAATGTGATTGATACGTCTCCAACGTATCCATAATTTTTTATGCTCCATGCTTGTTTTTACACCATTTGCTTATTGTTTCGTTACACTTCGTGGCATTTTTATGCATTTTCCGGAAGTAACCTATTAATGAGATGCCACAGTGCCAGTTCCCTGTTTTCTGCTGTTTTTGTGTTTCAGAAAAGTTACACATGAAATATTCTCGGAATTGGACAAAACAAAAGCCAGACGCCCAAATATTTAATGGAGCTTCCAAAAGACCGAAGAGGAGACAGAGAAGAGCCACTGGTGGGCCACACCACCAGGGGGCGCGGCCTAGGGCTGGCCCACGCCCCCCCGTGGTGAGCCCCACCGGGACCACTTCTGACGACGCTCTTTCGCCTATAAAGACCCCCCGACGGGAAAAACCTAAAGACCCGATCACTTTTCTAGAATACATCGCGATCCGCCGCCGCCGTCGACCCGAAGATCGGGAGGGTCCAGAAGCTCTTCCCGGCACCCTGCCGGAGAGGGGAATCGCCACCGGAGGTCTTCTTCATCGCCATGCTTGCCTCCGGTGCGATGAGTGAGTAGTCTACCTTGGACTATGGGTCCATAACAGTAGCTAGATGGTTGTCTTCTCCACCATGAGCTTCATATTTAGATCTCGTGAGCTGCCTTACATGATCGAGATTACCGTTATGTAATTCTACATATTGTGTTTGTTGGGATCCGATGAATATTGGTGTTATGATTGAGTTGATGTACTGAATTTTATCTTATGTTATCTCTATGTTGTTTATGATCTTGCATGCTCTCCGTTGTTAGTAGCTACCTTGGCCGAGTAGTTGCTAGTGACTCCAAGAGGGGGTATTTATGCTCGATAGTAGGTTCATGCCTCTATTTAATCTGGGGGAGTGCCAGAAACCTCTAAGGTTGTAAATGTGATGTTGCTACTAGGGGGAAAACAACATTCATATGCTCAAGGGCATATACTTTGTTTACATTACACACTTTGCTTAATGCAGTTATCTGTTGTTTGCAACTTAATACTTGTGGAGTTCTCGGATTGATTCGCCACAAGTGGATTATTAGTCATAGATGCAGTTGGATGGCAGTCTATGTATCTTGTTGTAATGCCCAGAGTAAATCTCATAGTGATCCTCTCGACATATTCACGTTGTCTTTATTCTATCAATTGCCCAACTGTAATTTATTTACCCAGCATGTGTTATTTTATCTTATGGAGAGACACCGCTAGTGAACTGTGGACCCTGTTCCTATTTCCTTTATATTGCTATCACTTGTTTACTTTACTCGCACTGTTTACTTTACTTGCATACTATTACTGCTTTCCACTCGATACGCTCATTCCTTTGTTTCAAGCAAACCGGTGAGATTGATAACCTCATCGTAAGTTGGGAACAAAGTATTTGGTTGTGTTGTGTGCAGGTTCCTGATACGTCTCCAACGTATCTATAATTTTTGATGCTCCATGCTTGTTTTTACACCATTTGCCTACTGTTTCGTTACACTTCGTGGCACTTTTATGCATTTTCCGGAACTAACCTATTAACGACTTGCCACAGTGCCAGTTCCCTGTTTTCTGCTGTTTTTGTGTTTCAGAAGTGATACACAGGAAATATTCTTGGAATTGGACGAAACAAGTTCCTGAAGTCTTATTTTACCCGGAAGCTTCCAGAGATCCAAAGGAGAGTAGGAGGGGGGCCACCAGGGCCCCACACGCAGGGCTGGCGTGGCCAGGGCCTGGGCCGCGCCACCCTGGCGTGAGGGCGCCTGGCTCCTCCTCTGACATCGCCCCTTCGCCTATAAATACCCCCCGACAGAAAAAACCTAAGGAACCCGATCACTTTTCCAGAACACATCGCGATCCACCGCCGCCGTCGACCCAAAGATCAGGAGGGTCCAGAAGCTCTTCCCGGCACCCTGCCGGAGAGGGGAATCGCCACCGGAGGTCTTCTTCATCGCCATGCTTGCCTCTGGAGCGATGAGTGAGTAGTCTACCTTGGACTATGGGTCCATAGCAGTAGCTAGATAGTTGTCTTCTCCACCATGTGCTTCATGTTTAGATCTCATGAGCTGCCCTACATGATTGAGATCACCGTTATGTGATTCTACATGTTTGGTTTGTTGGGATCCGATGAATATTGGTGTTTATGATTGAGTTGTTGTACTGAATATTATCTTTTGTTATCTCTATGTTGTTTATGATCTTGCATGCTCTCCGTTGTTAGTAGCTATCTTGGCCGAGTAGTTGCTAGTGACTCCAAGAGGGGGTATTTATGCTCGATAGTGGGTTCATGCCTCTATTTAACCTGGGGGAGTGACAGAAACCTCTAAGGTTGTAGATGTGCTGTTGCTACTAGGGAGAAAACAACATTCATATGCTCAAGGGCATATGCTTTGTTTACATTACACACTTTGCTTAATGCAATTATCCGTTGTTCGCAACTTAATACTCATGGGGTGTTCGGACGATATCCCCATGAGTGGATTATTAGTCATAGATGCAGTTGGATGGCGGTCTATGTATTTTGTTGTAATGCCCAGAGTGAATCTCATAGTGATCTTCTTGACATATCACGTTTATCTTTATTCTATCAATTGCCCAACTGTAATTTGTTTACCCAGTATGTGTTATTTATCTTATGGAGAGACACCACTAGTGAACTGTGGACCCCGGTCCTATTTCCATCATATTGCTATCACCTGTTTACTTTACTCGCACTGTTTACTTTACTCGCATACCTCTACTATTTTCCACTCGATACGCTCATAACCTTTGTTTCAAGCAAACCGGTGAGATTGACAACCTCATCGCAAGTTGGGAACGAAAGTACTTGGTTGTGTTGTGTGCAGGTTCCGCGTTGCTTCTGGCCGAAGACGAGTCAACAAGAATCGTTAAACGACGCCCTTGTTGGAGTGTTACTAAGCCAGTCCGCATCACCTTCAGTCGTTTGTCTCTCCTCTCCAAGAACGATAAACCTTGGTTTCTTAACTGAGGGAAAACTAGCTGCTATACTCATCACACCTTCCTCTTGGGGTTCCCAACGGGCTGGTCATTCACCACGCATCAGTTCCACGTTGCCGCTCGCAAAGCAAAGCTTGGATGAGGTGCCCTATAAATTGTCCGGAGCTGTCGCGAAGCTAGCAGGCATCACCTTCAGTCGTATTGGCTTTCTCCTTCTTGGACGATTAAATCTTGGTTTCATAACTGAGGGAAAACTTGCTGCTATCTTCATCAAACCTTCTCTTGGGGTTTCCAACTGGCCGGTCATTTACTACATATTCCCACGTCAACTTGGCTCCAGAACTTTTCTGTCGCCGTTGCCGTGTATTGAAGAAGAAGCTCTCACACCATCATCACCGCGCCATCAACAAGTTTTCTGGCGCCATTGCCGGGGAGGAAAAAGAAGACTTCTGCAAGGGGAGTTTCACACGCACATCCTTTACTTTCTTTTAAGTTTTGCTTTACTTTATTTTTACTTGCATCGTTTTTATCAAAAATACAAAAAAAAAGTTCCTACTATATTTGTTATTTTTGTTGGTCTATTATTGTCTTGCTTTATCATGCTTTCTATCAATGGTTGGGTTCTTTGAAACTAAATCTTTTTGGCAAGGTAGGTTCACGGAAGAGCAGCAAAATTATTATGAGGAACACCGCTTATCACATAAAGGGAAACACTTATGGCAACAAATCAATAGATTGTATATCATTGCTAGAAACGTGTGCTCTACTTATAATGTTACTTATTGCTTTGATAGATCTTGCTGCTGTAGGAGGTATAAACACCTCCCTTTTCAATGTGAGTATAATGATGATGTTACCATATCTTCTTATATTAATGGAAATTATAACTTTTATGATGTGGGACAAATTGAAGAATTTATTGCTTGGAAGGGTGCATTCAAACTTGCTTATTTGCTTGAAAATACTGATGATGCACCTTATAAATATGAGGTTTATGATATACTTACATTTTGCTTTGATAATTACAAGGAAGAAAATGGCTATATTCTTAAATATCTTAATAGATGCTCTCCAACGGAAGAAACTAATGCCTTGAAGGAGCCTATGGAAGAAGAAATTGCTAAAAACTGGAAGCTCATTGGATGAAAAAGAGGAGGAGAGTAATGATCAAGAGGAGGAAGAATGGAGCTACCCATGTCTACCTCCCAATAAGAGTAACTCTTTAACTAATACCTTATTTGATAGCCCTCCATGCTTAAAAAAGGAGGATGAGTGTGATACTTACATTGTTGGGTTTGTTCATGATGCTACTGAAAATTATTATGAGAGAGAAAATATGGTTGTTGGAATTCTCATGTTACTAAAATACCTCTCTTTCTATTGAAAGTTCCAAAGTTGCTCTTGTTTTATCTACCCATACTTGTGACTATGTGCTTCTTTGATTTATTTTCATACAAGATTCCTATGCATAGGAAATGGGTTAGACTTAAATTTGTTTTATATTTGCTCCTTGATGCTCTTTTTGGCTTCCATTCATATTTCTTATGTGAGCATCTTCTCAAATTACTGAGCCTAGCTCAAAGGCGTTAAAGAAAAGCACTCTTGGGAGATAACCCAATGTTTTTACTTTAGAACTTTTTTTTAAGTCTTGGAAGTTATTACTACATAATAACCTCTCCTTATCCTTTTTATTTCATTTTTGTGCCAAGAGAAGCCTCTAATTTGAGTGAGGTAAGATTTGGGGATGCTGCTGTCTTGAAACAGTTTTCGGTGCTGCACCGTAAACATTCGTGAAAATTCTCTGTATATCTTTTGGACCTGAGATTTCTTGTGCATATTCCCCAGGTTCTATCCAAACTTTCATTAGTTG
Organism: Dactylis glomerata; assembly: GCA_007115705.1. Classification (NCBI taxonomy): domain Eukaryota; kingdom Viridiplantae; phylum Streptophyta; class Magnoliopsida; order Poales; family Poaceae; genus Dactylis; species Dactylis glomerata. The sequence goes on along the minus strand of QXEO01000195.1, from coordinate 1,625 downwards.
AACACTTTTTGATTTGAGCAACAGAAAACCCTCTAAAAATTCGACCTTTGTCAGCTGTTCTGTTTTGACAGATTTCTGCCAATATTTGTGTTTGCCGCTTTATCGCTTTCTTTTTTAGTTCTTTTGATCACAGAACTTTTCGGAAGTTGCTACAGTAGTTTATGCTTTATATGTGGTGGTTTTGAGTTGAAACCTGAAGCAAAAAGGGGTTGATTCAATGTTATGCTTACACTAATGTTGCTAATAGAATTGTGTTTAGTTTTGTATGAAGGAAGTTTTCAAGTGTAGGGATTGGAGAATGATGAGATGAGTTGAAGAATGGACAAAAGCTCAAGCTTGTGGATGCCCATGTCACCCCAAGAAATATCCAAGAAGTACAAGCGTCAAAGCTTGGGGATGCCCCGAGGCACCCCTTCTTCATCGGCAAAAATCAGGTCACCTTTCAACGCACTATATTTTTATTGCTTCATGCATTATGCGTTTTTCTTGGAGCGTCAGTTGTTTTTAGTTTTCAGTTTTGTTTAGTTTGTTTGCTGCAATAAATAGTTGGACCCCAACAAATTCCTTTTGGAGAAGTTGCCTTGCTTTTCATTTGCCAAGAACACTCCGTTTTTCACTCTTACCGACTTGATCGAGTGTTCTTCTTTTTCTAGAACTGCGTTTAGCTTTCGATTTTCGCCTTGATTTGTGTTCAGATCTTGTTATATCTTTTCATCAAGGTGTATTTTGACCTCTGGTCCATGTCGGTTTTCATCAAAAGAGTTGTTTATAAAAAGTTTGAATGGTGTTGGAAAAGAGAAAAAGCTTTATGCAAAAAAGTGGTACAAGAAGGAGCTTGTGTAGACTGCGGCCTAGGCTTTTGCATGTCGTGCTTGATGTCTTTTTGATAGTATGCTTAGTGGTTTTGCTGTAGCATGACTTGTCACAAATGACTGAGATTGCTTAATGAGCCTTTGAAAAAATCATGCGTTGTTTTAATTATTTGGAAGCATTATTTTGGTTTTCTCCTTTGATGCTTTATTTGGGTTGACTTGGCGCATGCTCACACATGTTAGACTCATACAAAGTCGCCATTGCCTCTATGATCATTTAGTTTTTGACTTTTGATGCCATCTTATGTTTCTTTTAATGTCGCTTTGTCGCTCTGCATGATTATGGCCGTTATTGCTCTCTTAGTTGGTCGCTCCCTGTCTTTTGCTAGCCCTCGTTTTGTACTGAGTATGAGCTCTACTCGTGCATCTAACTCCTAAAAACCAAGTTTGCCATTGTGTCCACTATAAATTCCTATGCATGGTATTTGTAAGTCATTCCAAAGTAAATTTTCATGTGCTACCTTTCAAAACTTTCAACTACTTCTCGTTTTGTGCCACTGTTTTTAGCTCATGGGGACGTAGTGGTTGGAATTGCTATATTCCATATTAAATTAAGTACCCCTCGACTAGGAAGCTTCATCTGCTCGTCATTAATTTTGCATGAGAGCTGGTCTGACCATTGCAATCTAATTCTTAAAAGAAAAAAAGACACTCCTCCATGGTATGTGAATGTTGGTGGGCACCCGATGGAATCGGTTAGCCATGGTTTGAGAAAGGAAAAAGGGTGGGGAGGAGTGCCAAAGCTTTATAAAA